>JAZKJV010003500.1:1200000-1800000 GCA_037367405.1 Ottelia alismoides | reverse complement strand
AATATAAAAAAATATATGCTTGGAAAATCGTGAGATAATTTGTCTAAATTGATCCTATGTTGTTCCTTTTTCTCCTTGAGTCGACCCTAGGGCTTGCCTAGGTTAACAATATATAAAACTGCACATTAATTATTTTGTTGATTATTCGATTCGTGTGGTTAAATTTTGATCGACCTTGATTGCCCGACTACAACAAAATGGACATATTTAAATAGGGCAATTCACAGGTCCATTAAATGTCACGGTTGTTTGGGAGTCAAATGGCTTAGGATCATTTTAGAAATTAGATTTAGGTTTTCCATTTATTCGGGTAGTCTGATCCCCGAACCCATTTGTAATTATTCCATTTTTTCAATTATTTCTCTGTTTATTTTTTTAGTCTATTTATGACATAAAATTCCATCTTTTTGTACAAGGTACCAGTGGACTTGGAGCAACTTTCTTGAAGTCAATGCATCTTGAAGGGCATCAGAGGCCGATGATTCTTGGAGCGAGCCAGCTATTGAGGTATCAAGAAGGAAATTTTTCAAGGAGAGATATTTTAATTTTCGAAAAAAATTACTCTGTAGTAATTGCATAGTTACAATATTTACAACAGATTTTATTTGGAATCTCGCGTGTATATCTGAATCGTTAACATTGGATACTTCGTGGTCGTGTGGTTGATTGACGTAGACTAGGACCTACACTTGTGGCTCTTAGAGCATTTATCTTATTGCTTGTGCTCATTAAATATAGGACCACACATCACATTTAACGGGATGCACTTAGACCGTGGATCTATTACTACAAATTAATTTGTTCATCACTCGCTAATAGAACTTCCTATCTAGAAACGATTTTCTTGTTTGCATTTCATATAGTGTAAATTTGCAATTATGTTTTGCATCCCGCATGTAGAGAGCTGGAGTTACTATAAGTATTCTTACTCAAGCATTCATCATCGTTTTCTTGATCGCATCATCTTTTACCAATTCTCTCTTGGTTTTTCTAACCTAGGATAAAGTATTAGATGGTAGACGTGATTGCTTGTGTCGATTAATTACAGTGATAACTAATCTCTAAAATCAGGACTGATAATTAAATTGGACTAAAAAAATGACTAAAATTAACCCTTGTTTATGGGAGAGCAACCTCGTCATTATTTGATTTATTTGCAATTCGGAGAGAGAGAGAGACGACCCTAGGATAGAGCCAAAGCCAGGATTTTCATGTAGACTACTGGTTCAAAAAAACAATTATCCACTTTTTAGTGAGGATCTACGGGTAGCCGGTAAACGATCCGGATTTCTTTAGCAGTGTGGGAGATTTAGAGGGCGTCTTATAAGGCTTTGTCCTCAAGAAATGGGTAGCCATATTTATACAGTCCGCACTTACTCCTATACTGATTGAAAGTAGGTGCAACTATTCGTAAGAATCGAGACAATCTGTAGGGAAGTACATGCACCTAACAACTCGTTAATCTTTCAAGACTTGTATTTATCAACAACTAAAACTAACAAGATAATTTGGCCAAACCTTTACGACCTTCATTTGTTGAGTTGGTGAAATTTGGGGTTTACATTTGCGTTTGTTTTGTGTATGTCCATGCATGTTATTCTGTGTACTTCAACATTCTCCGCTCATTCATCCATTCCTCTTCAAAATGTCAGGATATTGGTCCACATACCCAGACCTCTCTGGTCACTCCTCCTCGACCATATACCGTTCATCTTCGCCTTCTCCTTCTTCAATGTATCCCCTACCATCCATGGGAGACCATTACCCGTGGACGGTTCTACCTCGACCCGATAATGAAGTCAGAACTTCGACTGACTTCCCCACTTCTTCATACTTCTCACCTACGCCACCTTCTTACACCCCTGGATTACTTCCAACTTGGGCTAACTCATCTTATAGTCGATCACTTGCCGGAATAAATGAACAATTTGAAGAGCAAACCACTACGAAGACAAATGATTGGCGGAATTATGTGCCCCCACAGACCTCATTCTCATCTCAAGTTGGGACCGGACAACAGTTCACATATAGACATCCCGACATGGCCTTAGTTCATAACATGATCGATCAAACAATCTGAATAGAGAGGCATGCATCATATAATCTTACTGACTTGATTGACCTTAGTAATCAAGACTAAATTGATCATCCTTCATTAGGAGAGCCTATACATTCAAGGGCTTAGACTCATGAGCTAGAGGTACCAGCCCCCAGTTCATTGACTCTATTAGTCGAGGCTCCGACCAATATCTAGCATTCGGATGGTCCATACTCGACCCAGTACTACATGCCGGAGTCTATACATGATGAATATGAGACTTCAAGATCTAAGTAGCATCATCTGAGTAGACAAAATGCTTCAATGATTTTCTATGAGGACTCTTTGGAGGATAACATTTCTAAGGTTGTGAAGATATATGAATTAATTGAGGATAACCTTAGAAATGTCGTCGACCGAATCACTGTAATTTATCCCCGGCTCGGGTATAGAAGTGGAGAATGGAATAAGTGGATCCAATGTTGAAAACTTAGAGGATCCAAGGAAACACACACACTCTGTACTACTGGAGTCCATTCTACCTCCCTCTTCTAATAACCACTTACCTTCCCATATAGAGTATGTACGACCTCCCCTACCTTCATATTCAAAACAACAAAAAATTGAAAATCCCAAAAATACCAAAAACATAGCAAAATAAGAAAAACTCATAAAAATAAAAAATGAAAAAGACCTAAAAACTTACATCATTCCCTAAGGGAAGCACTCAATGAAGAATTGATTTTTAAACTTCCCTTAATAAAGGCCTAGATCACTTCCCTGACCTCAAACGACTTGTGAGAAGTAAATTGATGCCTTAGAGGTCGAGAAATAAGAGGACAAGGATTGAGAAACATATAGATTGTAAGACTCAGGAGATCGATTTAATAGCATTGGGAGCACTCCTACCGCATCCATTCTTTGACAAACTTTACTCTAAGGTAACCAACATAGCTACTGATAGTTGTGACCATGGAGAGGTAGATGAGTCCCACCTCTCTGTTACACCTGAGATGCCAGCTATCTAACCGACCATTGAATCAGAGACCCCCTACATATCATTGACTCCTACTCCTTACATCACTCCTAACACAAGGCCTACTGAGATCACTAGCACCTCTACTAGACACGTACTGACTCTTCAGAAATATTACAAACTATGGCGGCTCATTTGATGAGAAATCCATGGTCAACACCGTACCACATCCCAGACCTTCAAAGTAGACAACCAGGATTGAATTTACCCCACCAAAAAATACGGTTGATACTTCCTCTAGTCAGTCATCTAGTGAAAGGAAGTCAAGAATTGATTCCTAAAGATTTTCCCTCAAACCCCTTAAGGAACGCCACTCTCCTTTCCCTCTCAATGATTCAGGTTCTAGAAAATCGACTAAGGAAGTTTCCTTCAACATACTAGAGAAGGAATTTTCGTAGGAATCCTCATCGAGTCCAGATGAGGTTGTTTATATGAGGGAGCATAGTTCGATTGTTCTTAAGCCATATCTAAGCAAGAAGCTGTGTGTCGACGCTCATTGGACAATCCCTACACCTCACTATTATTCATCTAAGGATGATCCCAATAGTGACACATATGTATATTACCCACCTCCTCGATCCCATAAGAAGGTTCATCACAAACCTTCTTAATCCTTGTATATTCTCACTCCCCTTATAAATATTTTCTTTCCCTCCCTCCCTAGTGATTCGAATCACTCACCCCGGCTCCATATTGTTTCATTTTATGACTATACTTAGGATGACCAGATCATAAGTATAGGGAGAGAGTGACCTAAATCTCTTCATCATTTTCTGTAGATTCTCTATATATCTATGATTTACCTTTGCTAGTCCCTTAGAAAATATTTATTTGAAAGAGTAAGTGAATAAAAGAAAAGGAAAGGAAAAATAAAGAAATTAGGATAATTTTGAATACTAAACTTATCTTCATAAAATTGTAGTATGGAGCTCTGTCGGACCTTTGGATTATTAGTGTGGTAGAACCTTAATGGAAAATTGATTTAAAACCTAACAACCTTTAAGTTGCACAAGACTCCTATTCAGGTCTCCTCAACAGTCAGGTCAGAACAAATCTACATAACAAAATTCTGATGACTATGAATCTTTACTTGTACAGTGAAAGTGAAATATAGCTCCCCATTTCAAAAGTAGTAAATAAACAACCCCCCTCAACAAGGTAACTCTAATTCCCCAGTCTAGAAACTCTTTACTCGAGGAGGGGGGATATTCCCTTCTAAGTTCAAGTACAACCAACTCAAGAAGAGGGGATGGAGAAAGAATGGACGGTAACCATTGTAGCTACCTATCCTTGGATGCATCACCAGTGTAGCCAAGTCATCCCATTGCAAGCTTACAAAAATTTGATTTGAAAGCTCTTTCTTTTTTTCCAGTTGTATATACACTCCGGCAAGCATTTTTCTTTTCAATTAGGCATGTCCACTTTTGGAGATTCTGCATTTATCTTTTGAAAATATATACAAGGTACAACGTGTACATAAGGAGTTTTCCTCTTGAGCTAGTAGACTATCCCTTTTTTGAAGCATTATTACAATACCACAACATCCTGTCTTTAGATCTCAATGCTACCACATTAGGTTGAGATGCACAACCCTTCCTAGAGAAAGATGAGAGGTTTAGCCTAGATGTACTACCCTCGTATGCTACTCTAAGTCAAAAGATTCTGCCTCCTCACTACCTCCTCCATGAAGAGCTACGAGCAGAGTGCTTGTCCGAGATAAGCCACGGTCTGAAAGAATAATGCATGTGTTGTTAAATATTCTACTTAGACTAATCAAGAAGACATATGAACATAGTTTTATGGACTCAAAAAATTAAGTCAATACGACATGAAAAGTTTTAATTCCATTTCTCATAATGTTCCTATGAAATTAAATGGATTAAAGTCCAACTAAGCTCCATTCTTCAATTTTATTCTAGACTTAGTTTAAATGTCAATACTACCCAGGAAAATTCACATACAAATGCAAGAAATATGTACAATGAAAAAATAAAGCAAATTTCTTGTTGAAATAATTTTCTAATTTTGAACTTGTTATGGAATTTTGGAAGAAGAATGATGCAAATGTACAAAGATATTTTTTTAAAAATTTTAATTACGCAAATTTTTATAGACATTTGGTTTTGTAGTTTTTAAGTTTTTTTAAAGAAAAAGAGTTAGTAATATTTACAAGTATATACAAGGGATTTTTTTATATAAGAGGATTTTTGTTTGTTTTTTTATTTTTTATTTTTTGTTTTATTTTTTTTAAATTTTAGTTTGTTGTTATTTTTCTGTAAATAATGAAGGTGTTCGTAGTCTATATACATACACACACGTGGATTTTACGCATTTATATACATATCCCAATAATATACAATAAATAATTACATTTAAAAGTATGATTTATGTTTAAAGTATATATACAATATATACGACATCCCCTAAATTTAGCCCGAACTATGTCCTCATAGTGATCAGAAAGCGGTAAAGGAATACATAACTCGTGCTAAGTATAGAAAAATGAAAAATAACTCCTATGCTCCACTGACTAAAAGAAAAGATGAAAGGAATAAAACTTAGTGATCCCCCTATACTCAGGATCAAGTAATCTAAGTATAGAAGGTTGTACAAAAGGGGAAAATCGATGAAGAGAATTGACAAACTCATTGGTTTGTCTTGCTCCCCTATACTTAGGGTAGAATATCCTTAAGTAAAGAATATCAACAAGTTGGGGGCAAGCAAGAGAAGAAAAACTAAAAGAAACGATATGAACAACATAAATCATTCACCCCCTTTACTTATGATAAAGCACATCCTAAGTATAGCATATATATAAACTGAAAGGGGTGAATGATAAAACAGAGGAAGAAAAAATGAAACGACATGATATACAAGAGGAGTGGGTGTACAAAGGTCAAGAAGGTCGAAAGTAGAACTTCTTGCGAGATTGCTGAGGAATGGATTTGACAAGGTGTCGGTCAATATCGAGGCCCAGACACAAACCAATCATGATCGACCAAGAATGTATCCTCAACGGTCTCAAAGTGTGCATGCACAACTAGTCAGTGAAAGTAGTGTGGTCATGTCTGGATTGGAAGTCTCGCAAATATCAAAGTAAAAAGGCTCGAACTCATTATCAGAAAAAGTAAGATCAACTCTAGCCTAGCGAGCCTCTACTGGATCACCATCTTCATCAAAAGGCCTAAGTTCCTTTGTAAAAGCAATCAAATCAAATTTAATCTTATCAGTCTCATATAAATGAAGGTGAAGAGGAGCAAACTCATCGACGAAAGTAGTCAAACCATGTTTGTCCTGTGTTGTCTCAGAGTTTGCCATCTGTTCTATGGTGTCTATAGTGTAAATCCCACTGATGTCATCAATGCATTGCCACATACCAGAAAGGGGCACTCCAAGGTTTATGCGTTCCGAGTTTTCCTCCTTGAAGAGGAATTCTTGGATCTTAGTATCATCCAACATACAATAAAAATCTCTAGTAGCATCATCAAGGTCAAAGTCCTTGGGGTTGGCTAACATGGGTACGCTCTCATGGGATGCAGGTCACTGGTCGGTAATAGGTGTAGTGATCAACACACCACTCCCTACATCAGAAAGGAAGCAAATCTCTTCTGATACATAATCAATAACGACTTTTGCAGAGGTGAGGAAAGGTTGTCCCAAGATAACTGGAGGGTGCTCCACAGGAGCGGAGATCACCATGGGCATTATAACTAAATCAGAAGCGAAGTTCATACCTCGAATGACAGTGTTTTCTAAAATACCCTTTGGACTCTTAATAGATCCACCACTAAATTGAATTGTCGGATATCAACCGTCATTCCCCATCGTTTCATTCCTTTCTAAATGAGATAACCAAGACTGGAGCATAGCCCTGAGTCCCCTTTACTTTTTGCAAGACATTACGCATACGAGGAGATCACTTAGAGTCCTCGACTACTCAGGCGGAGCTGCTCCAGGTCCACCTTCATCGTTACGCACATCTAGCCGTGGCCAGCTCCATCTGAGCACCCCACCTGACATGGAGTACCTCCACGATGCCACCAGACCTCTCTAATCTTTCAGTGGAGCATCAGAGCCCAGTTGACCCTTCCCCCGCCGTCAGATGGGCCCTCTTCTGTGAGATCCAATCTGAGCCACTAGACAATGCCAGCCTTTTAGTCGTTGGATCAGACCCCTGACGCATCTGCCCTGCATGTCTGCGACACCCTCTATAGTCATCAGATCCACAACAAGAGTCAATCAGAGCCATACGCTAGTGATAGCCTCCATGCGCACAACGTGTCCTCGCCAATGGTATATTTTCCTTTTGTCCTCACATGTTTAGCTATTTTGCTTTAGTCCATTAATAAATGTTGTAGTTAAGAATTTGTTTAGTTGGACCTCGTAGTTTATAGTATTTGCACTTTAGTCCGTCTCATTCTATAGCACATGCATGTTCACATGAGTCATGGGATATTTGCTCTATCTGCCCTGCACTTTTTATCTGTTATGGAATGAATGGTATGTTTTTAGTATTTGCATTTATACCCACGTGCGTCCTGTATTAAGCGTGATTTTATTGGGCTTTTTGAAGATTAAACCCTAAGATTTCAAAGGGTGTTATTAATTTGTTCTATAAACTTGAAGTATTTACGAATAGGTCCCTGTAAACTATGCTTAATTACATGTTGCGTTTTGGCCATAATAAATACGAAATTAATTACCATTGTCTCATGTTAGTGTGTAATATTTACTAAGATTTTATTGGATTGGTTTAGTTGCATTTCTATTTTTGAAAAATCAAAAACTCTTATGACCTCTCTGTTTTCCTTCTAAAAATTCTAAAAATCCGAAAAAAATTTTAAAAATTCCAAAAATTTTTATTAAGTGTGCTTTTTATTGTGTTTTATATTCTATATCAATTTCATTTGAAAATTCACTATAAAACCCTAAAAATTACAAAACAACCAAAATCTTATAAAAAAATATAAAATCAAAGAAAATAAAAAATGTGATTTCTGGATCTGTGCTTATCTCTATATATCTATTTTATCATAAAATTGTCGTCCAGGACCTTGGGGCACTTAAAGTATTTTGAAGTTGCAATTTTGTTCTGGTTGTACACTGTTTTGAGTTTTAAGCACTGTTTGATTTTTATGAAATCACAAAAATATTAGAAAACTTAGAAAAAAATATTAAAATACTTTTAAAACTATAAAACCCAAAAATATTTTCTCTGTAGTTTTCTGAGTATTTTGGCTATTTTGAAAAATACAAAAAGAGTGTTGTGTGTGTTTTATATTGTGTGCTTACTTATTCGAAAATTAAAAATTTGCAAAATCAAAAACCATTAAAAAATATTTTATTTCTGATGAATCTCGGATTCATCACTCTAAATCTCATTTATTAAGCTCAACTCCCTCAAAATCAACAGCATATCTGCATCTATTCTGCATAATTAGCATTCATGCATGTTTTCATAAGAATGTCATTTTATCCATAATTTCTGCACAAAATAAGAAGCCAAAAATCCAAGCCCAATTTGACCTGTAAATAGCCTAACTTCTCAGATTTTTAACTCTTTCATGCTAACTCCGAATAACCCAAAACTACCTCCACTGTGTACATATCACTAAAAAGAATAAATGAAAAATACAAAAAATTCACTAACCCAAAAAAGTGGACCAAAAACCCAAACCCTAGTTTCAGGACTTTCGGACTAAAAGCCCCATATCTTCCCCATCCAGTGTACGATTTGATCCTACTCACTTTTGAACTAATGCACATTCAATTATCTTCAAAACAAGACCAAGTTCAAGTGAATCAGAGCTCGTATGTGAAAGTTGGGTTTTGGGCCTCTTTTGTACATTGTGTATTTTAGCGGTTTTCGATCCGATATTTTTGTTTTATATTTTCTTAATCAATAAAAATCCAAAAAAATAGATTTAGGTGTCTTTTATTTATCTTTTATTTCTACTTATTTTTTCGTATTTTTTTATCTTGTTTAAAAATGACAAAAAAAATAAAACCCAAAAATCAAGGTATCTATGTACATGGGATACCCCAAAAATTCACTTTTTACATTTGACCGATTTTAGCTTTGATGTCTTTATGGAAGTTGTAGATCTCATCGAGACGAGCATTTTTTGTGAAGGAACTATTTCGATCCGAGGTCATTAATTATTTCTTTTCGATTTTACAACGTCTTTTATTTTCGTTTTTTCTGGTTCTGACATGTGGTTGCCGCTGAGGCCGCCACGTGTCGTCGTTTTATCGCCCCCTTTTAATTTCATTTTTTAAAAGAAATTAATTTAATTAACGGGTGCACATGCGTCGTACATGCCTCCCAGGTACGTGCCCCGCGCCCTCCTTTTCCCCTTCACCCCAGGCCACGCGTCACCTCCATGGTCGTCCGATCTCGGCCGATCGGACGACCATCCACCTTCGTCCTCCTCCACCGCAATCCTCGCCAACCCCCACCGCTCTTCTCCCTGATTCCTCCGCCGACAACTCCTTGCAACCGTCGCCCTGCATATCTCGTGCGTCGCCCTAACAATCTCTCGGCCAACCACCTCCGGATCCATCGCCAGCCCCTCCCCTCTCATTTCTATTTAAAGGCATCTTCGACTCCAACCGCAACTATCCGCCGATTGAGGAACGAGTCCAGGGTGACAGACCGGAGCCCACTTCTTCCGCAGCGAGATCCGGTGGCTCCCCCTTGTTGCAGCACGGCCAGCCCCGTCATCTGCTCCACCTCCAAGCAACTCTGTCGAGCCAACTACGTCACCGACTAACGCAACTTCCAGTAGCTTCCCAACGTGTCTCCATCACCACCGATCACGCTCGCCTCTCCAACTCCGCCTACTCTGACGCTACTCCACCACCGACTTCATGCTTTGTCATATTCTTCTTCGGCCATCTTCTCCGACAACTATGATTGACAACAACGCCCCACCGCTAGCAGCTCCTCCGCCTGTGGTCGAGCTCCATACAGCAGCACCTTCGCCGCACCTGGGCTGCTCCTCCATCCTCCACCGGAGACCCTCTCCTTCACCACCTCCCGAGCACTGCCGTAAGATTCTTCATCTCCATCAACGCAGCTCCGCCGACCATCGCCGCCATCACCGATGCGCCAGCCCTCCTCTGTTGCTCCCTTCATCGACGACCACCGCGCCTCGCCTCGGCCGGGCACACAGCCTGAGAACCCAACACATGCTTCGCGCGTGCGTGGGGGACGTCATACGCATGTTACCCAGGTCACGTGCTCCACACGTGACCGTGGGTAAATTGCGCAAAAAGCCCCAGGGGATTCCTTATTTGCAGTTCATCCCATCTACCTTAGGGGTCGTGTGCATAGCACGTGACCTACTGGAAATTTTGCAAGGGAAGGCCCCCACTTATTGGTATTTACATTTGAGCCCCCCTTCTGCATTTTATTTATTTATTTATTTAAATTACATTTGTACCCCTGTGTTCTTCCTCTATTTTGAACCTCTTCTTTACATTATTTTATTTATCAAAAATTAGCATTTTGTTCTACACTCAATTCTCTACATTTTGGTATACTGTGGTTATTTTTATGATCATTGGTTAATTAATAATTATTTATCTTGTGGAAAATTGCGTATTTTGCCCAATCTGTCTCTAAAATTCATATTTGATTAACCATTGCTTCAAAAATCCCCGAAAAATCACATATTGTAGAGTTTATGTGCTTAACATTGTGCCAAAAAAGAACTGCATTTGCATGCATAATTTGCTCTGTAAAAATCATTTTGCATATTTTTTTATTTAATTATTAATAGGTATTAAACCCCACATTTTTGAGGTTTAGGATTTTTCTGAGATCAATCACCTAGTGATAGATCTTAGATAATTTTGGTCCTCGAAAATAAATAGGTTTAGTATTTATCATAATTAAATATTGAAAATCATTCTGTTTGCATTTAAAAATCCATAAAAAATTCATAGTGCATCCAAAAATTCCAAAAAAAATACATTGCATTTATTTCATCATATTTTGCATTGTGGCCAAGTTTCGTATTTTTCAGACATCATTTGATCGTAATTTACATTTCAGTCCTAAAATAGGTCAAAATTACATCTTGCATCCCTTATTTACATTGAAACTTCCAAAAAAAGTCCTCGAAAATCGTGCACAAATCTTGATAAACACAAGTCTAGGTTGTTCATTTGCCTCCTTGTGATCGACCTTAGGACTTGCCCAAGTAAAATAAACAAAAAAACCACTCGATTGAAATTGAGTAAAGTTTTGTGGTTATTTCTTGACTGATTCCGATCGCCGCCTACAACGAACGATAATTTATTCTTTAAGTACGAACAAATATAAAAAACAACTTTTTTAAAGTCGCATTTTCAGAACCGACAGATGGCGCCGTTGCTGGGGAGGCAAACGACTTAGTTTTGTGTTTTGAAATTTCTTATCGGTTTTCTGCATGAGTCGGTTGTTCAATGTTCATAGGGTATACTTTGGGAAGAGGTTTGATCTAAGATGACTTCTGAGCCGAAACTGTGACAATGATGTGTAGAACTTGTAGGCTGTTGATTTTAAAATTCTAAATCTCATAGAAGTTCCGACACACAAATAATCCCAAGGTCGAGTTTAGTTTCACTTTCACCTTCAGTTCATGGTCTTGTTATGAAGCCCAATCTCGTTTCTCCTCATGGCATTTCTTTTTGATGCTCAGTGACGAGCATGGTTTAAGTATAGGGGGATGATGAATCTCGGATTCATCACTCTAAATCTCATTTATTAAGATCAATTCCCTCAAAATCAACAGCATATCTTCATCTATTCTGCATAATTAGCATTCATGCATGTTTTCCTAAGAATGGCATTTTATCCATAAATTCTGCACAAAATAAGAAGCCAAAAATCCAAGCCCAATTTGATATGTAAATAGCCTAACTTCCCAGATTTTTAACTCTTTCATGCTAACTCCGAATAACCCAAAACCACCTCCACTGTGTACATATCACTAAAAAGAATCAATGAAAAATACAAAAAATTCACTAACCTAAATAAGTGGACCAAAAACCCAAACCCTAGTTTCAGGACTTTTAGACTAAAAGCCCCATATCTTCCCCATCCAGTGTCCGATTTGATCCTACTCACTTTTGAACTAATGCATATTCAATTACCTTCAAAACAAGACCAAGTTCAAGTGAATCAGAGCTCGTATGTGAAAGTTGGGTTTTGGGCCTCTTTTGGACATTGTGTATTTTAGCGGTTTTTGATACGATATTTTTGTTTATATTTTCTTAATCAATAAAAATACAAAAAAATAGATTTACGTGTCTTTTATTTATCTTTGATTTCTCCTTATTTTTCTGTATTTTTATCTTGCTTAAAAATGACAAAAAAATAGAAAACCCAAAAATCAAGGTATTCTATGTACATGGGATACCCCAAAAATTCACTTTTTACATTTGACCTATTTTGGCTTTGATGTCTTCATGAAAGTTGTAGATCTCGTCGAGATGAGCATTTTTTGTGAAGGAACTTTTTTGATTTGAGGTCGTTTACTATTTCTTTCTGATTTTATAAAGTCTTTTATTTTCGTTTTTTCTGGTGCTGACACGTTGCAGCCCCTGAGGCCGCCACGTGTCATTGTTTTTCGCCACCTTTTATTTTCATTTTTTTTAAAAAAATTAATTAATTAACGGGCACACGTGCATCGCACGTGCCCCTCGCCCTCCTTTTCCCCTTCTCACCCCAGGCCACGCGTCACCTCCATGGCCGTCCGATCTCGGCCGATCGGATGGCCATCCATCTTCGTCCTCCTCCTCCGCAATCCTCGCCAACCGCTGCCGCTCTTCTCCCCGATTCCTCTGCCGATGACTCCTCACAACCGCCGCCCCCGCATATCTCGCGCGCCGCCCTAACAATCTCGTGGCCAACCACCTCCGGATCCATCGCCAGCCCCTCCCCTCTCTTTTCTATTTAAAGGCATCTTCGACTCCAGCCGCAACTATCCGCTGATCGAGGAATGGGTCCAGGGTGACAGACCGGAGCCCACTTCTTCCACAGCGAGATCCGGGGGCTCCCCCTCCAGCCACCGTTGCAGCACGGCCAACCCCGTCATCTGCTCCAGCTCCAGGCAACTCTGTCGAGCCAACTACATCGCCGACTAACGCAACTTCCAGCAGCTTCCCAACGTGTCTCCATTACCGTCGACCACGCTCGCCTCTCCAACTCCGCCTACTCCGATGCTACTCCAACATCAACTTCACGCTTCGTCGCCGTCTTCTTCGGCCATCTTCTCCGCCAACTACATTGACAACAACGCCCCACCGCTAGCAGCTCCTCCGCTTGTGGTCGAGCTCCATACAGCATCACCTCCGCCGCACCTGGGCTGCTCCTCCATCCTCCACCAGAGCCCCGCTCCTTCACCGCCTCCCGAGAACTGCTGCAAGCTTCTTCATCTCCATCAACGCAGCTCCGCCGACCATCACCTCCATCACTGACGCGCCAACCCTCCTCCGCTACTCCCTTCGCCGACGACCTCTACACCTCGCCTCGGCCGGGCACACAGCCTGAGACCCCAGCACATGCTTCACGTGTACATGGGGGACGCCATACGCACGTTACCCAGGTCACGTGCTCCGCACGTGACTGTGGGTAAATTGCGCAAAAATCCCCCAGGGATTCCTTATTTGCAGTTCAGCCCATCTACCCCAGGGGTCACGTGCATAGCATGTGACCTAGTGGAAATTTTGCAAGCGAAGGCCCCCAGTTATTGGTATTTACATTTCAACCCCCCTTCTGCATTTTATTTATTTATTTAAATTGTATTTGTACCCCTGTGTTCTTCCTCTATTTTGAACCTCTTCTTTACATTATTTCATTTATCAAAAAATAGCATTTTGTTCTACTCTCAATTCTCTACATTTTGGCATATTGTGGTTATTGTTATGATCATTGGTTAATTAATAATTATTTATCTTGTGGAAAATTGCGTATTTTGCCTAATCAATGCTCTATAATTCAGACTTGATTAACCATTGCTTCAAAAATCCCCGAAAAATCACATATTGTAGAGTTTATATGCTTAACATTATGCCCAAAAAGAATTGCATTTGCATGCATAATTTGCTCTGTCAAAACAATTTTGCATATTTTTGTATTTAATTATTAATAGGTATTAAACCCCACACTTTTGAGGTTTAGGATTTTTCTGAGATCAATCACCTGGTGATAGATCTTAGATAATTTTGGTCCTCGAAAATAAGTAGGTTTAGTATTTATCATAATTAAATATTGAAAATCATTCTATTTACATTTAAAAATCCCTAAAAAATTCATAGTGCATCCAAAAATTCCAAAAATATTACATTGCATTTATTTATTTCATCATATTTTGCATTGTGGCCAAGTTTCGTATTTTTCGGATATCTTTTAATCGTAATTTACATTTTAGTCCCTAAAATAGGCCAAAATTGCATATTGCATCCCTTATTTGCATTAAAAATTCCAAAAAAAAGCCCGCCTCGAAAATCGTGCACGAATCTTGATAAACACAAGTCTAGGTTGTTCCTTTGCCTCCTTGTGATCGACCTTGGGACTTGCCCAAGTAAAATAAACAAAAAAACCACTCGATTGAAATTGAATAAAATTTTGTGGTTATTTCTTGACTGATTTCGATCGCCGCCTACAACGAACGACAATTTATTCTTTAAGCACGAACAAATATAAAAACTAACTTTTTTAAAGCCGCATTTTCGGAACCGACAATTTCTAGAAAACTTACTACTTAGTTCTTTAATCACTCTCCTTGTGTTTGACCCTGGTGTTTATACCAGGTAAATAAAAATAGCAAACCGCTTACATGTTGTAATTGATTGATATTTCTTTGAGTGGTTTGTTCTTATCGTTGATTACGCTTGATGATTCAAGTCACAATGACCCTTGATTATTTGATTACTTAACCTGAGTGGCTAAGCACTATCATCAGGCACCATCTCAATTCAGACTGATGTTGGCTGCTCAATGACTCCGCAGAATGTAAGACATGTTCCTGTTGTGTGACTTACCTTATATCTGGTTCACAATTAGATAGTGAAGGCAGCCATATGAAGTTTGGCAACAACAAGTGCAAGATTAGAAAGGGTTCTCTCATAATGGATAGAGACAGTTTGTATCACACGCTCTATATGACTAGAATGAAGGCCATGGATGGTAGTTTCGCATGCTAGCGTGGCAGACACTTCAGATTTGTGGCATCGTCGACTTGAGCACATGAGACAGAAGGGCTTGCAACTTCTTAACAAAAGAGAGTTGATCCCCTACCACAATGACATCACATTGTCTCCTTGTGATGCATGTGAGGTTGGGAAGAGAAATAGTACGCCATAAAAAGTCAGATCCAAGGTGAAGAGGGATCTTCTACAGCTGGTTCACTCGGATGTTTGTGGTCCCATGGGCACAGTCTCTTTGGGAGGCAACAAGTATTTTGTCACCTTCATTGATGACACATCTAGGAAGGTGTGGGTGTATGAGCTGAGTTTGAAGGATGAAATATTTGATTGCTTCATGAAATTCTAGGCCATGCTTGAGCGTGAAACAAGAAAATTGCTGAAATTTTTGCGCATAGACAATGGGGGAGAGCACACCTCCTATATACTTCAGGGCTATTGTGTAGACCACGAAATCATGCATGAGAGGACAGAGCCAGGCACACCCCAACACAATGATCTTGCCAAGAGGATGAATAGGACCATTATTGAGATAGTTCGCTGCATGCTAAAAACAGTGAAGTTGCCCAAGACCTTTTAGGATGAGGCAGTTCTCACTTCATGTTACTTGATCAACCTATCTCCATCAGTTCCTTTGAGCTTCTAGATTCCAGAGCATGTTTGGACAGGAAAGGAACATTTATATGCTCATTTGAGGGTGTTTGGATGCAAAGCATATGCGTTGGTACACAAGGAGTAGAGGAAGAAGCTGGATGACAAGGTGGCGCCTTGGATATGGAGATCAGGAGTTTGGATACTGTCTTTGGTATTCAAGAAAGAATATTATCACCAAGAACATGGATGTGATCTTCTCTGAGAATTGGACTTTGGTTCAGGACAACACTGAGAGTGATGATGACAATGATGAGGACATAGACCCCTCTTCAGTACATGGGAGGTGGAGAGGATGGGCATCTAGAGCAATACGAACCAGATGCAGACCCCATTGATGTAGGTCCAGGGGACCTAGGGCACTAGGGCAGGGGGAGTAGCCTTATCCACTTGCAGATGCAACAGAGCCTTAGTTCAGGAAATCTAAGAGGACACGCTAGCCATCATCCTGTTACCCCACTTCCAGGTATGCGATGCTTACATATGGAGAGGAAGCATTGGTGCATCAGGACAAGGGTCATTGGTGCAATGCAATTAATGAAGAGATGTTATCTCTCAAGAAAAGCCACACATGATCTTGTTGAGCTTTCGAAAGGCAAGAGAACCTTGACAAACAAATGGTTTACAAGCTAAAGTCTGATGATGATGGAAAATAGGTCAAGTACAATTCCAGATTGGTGGTGAAAGGGTTCAACCAGAAAGAAGGAGTGGACTATGATGAGATCTTCTCCCTAGTGGTAAAGATGAATTCAGTGACAATGGTGCTCGGACTTGTTGCTAGCATGGACCTTTAGCCGAAGCAGATGGATGTGAAGGTGACATTTCTTCACAGTGATTTTAAGGAAGTGATCTACATGGAGCACCCATAGGGATTTCAAGAAAAAGAGAAAGAGCACATGATTTGTGGGTTAAGGAAGCGTCTTTAGGGCTTGAAGCAAACCCTGAGACAATAGTACTTGAAGTTTGATGCTTTCATAAAAAAGCAAGGCTTTAAGAGGACAACCCCGATCCATGTGTATATGTGTGTCATCTTCCCAATGACAGGTTTGTCATTCTTTTGGTCTACGTCGATGACATGTTAATTATAGGGCATGATTCCAATTTGATTGCAAAGCTCAAGAGAAAAATCTCCAAAGAATTTGAGATGAAATATTTGGGCAAGGCAGGCCACATCCTTGAGATGCATATTACAAGGGACAGGAAGAAGCACATGTTGTGGTTGTCACAAGAAAGCTATGTTGAACGCGTATTAAAGTGGTTCAACATAAAGAATGCCAAGCCTATCAGCACACCTTTAGCCTCTCATCTCAATCTAACCAAAATCATGTCCATCCACTTCTGTGGAGAAAACAGAGATGGCCAAGATCACATACGAGTCCGCTTTTGGGAGCCTCATTTATGCCATGGTTTGCACTAGTCCTGACATAACCCATGCAATGGGTGTGGTGAGCAGATTCATGTCCAATTCGGGGAAGGACCATTGGGAAGCTGTAAAATGGATCTTGAGATACTTGAGAGGTACCTCAAGTATGTGTCTTGTGTTTGGGAGGTTAGTTCCCAAACTATGTGGCTACACTAATGCAGATATGGCAGGAAACATGGACCAGATAAAGTCTACCTTAGGCTACATTTTCACATTTGCAGGGGGAGCCATATCATAGAAATCCAAGCTACAAAAATATGTTTCTCTCTCAACTATCGAGGCAGAATAAATAGCAACAAAAGAGGCTGGGAAAGAGGTGTTGTGGCTACAACGCTTTCTAGGTGAGTTTGGATTGGATGACAGGGGGCCAATTATGTTTTGTGATAGACAAAGTGCTACATATCTGAGCAAGAGTACTATGCACCATGCTCACAGAAAACAAATTAATGTTAGATACCATTGGCTGAGGTATGCAATTGACCAGAAGAAGCTCATGCTAAAGAACTTTCTTGCTGATGAGAACCCCTCAGACATGTTGACCAAGGCAGTCAATCATGACAAGCTTCAACTCTATAGAGAGTTGAGCGGTGTCACTTCTTCTTGATCTCCATCACTATACCACACCTCCCGTTGAGGCTGGAGGGGGAGGTTGTTAGGTTTTTTACAGGTCCAGCCCTCAACAAGGTTCTTTGAGGATTCAACAATTTTCCCCCTCATGCGGGGGCATCTAAGCTATTTCTCCAAATTATTGGGTCATCCTTTCGACTCCTCCATTCTCAAGAAAAATAGAGAACAACATCTCGATTCTCTCAACCCCATTCCCGAAAATAGTACACACCAACAAGGGTATCCTTTTGGAATCCCCTCTCCACACATGAGAGTAAGAGGTCGATCATGTGAGAGAGCAGCAGGAGCCAGGTTCGAAAGGAGCAGTGGCTAGGGACTGCACATTTGGACTTGGGGGCGGTGTCTTTGGGAAAGTTTGAGGAGTAGCAGCGATAAGGTCCTTGTGGACGACCTCAAGTGAGCCGAAGCTGCCATTGTGGGTCTCCATCTGGTAGCCAACATGGAAGTCACTATTCTTTCTTGGATTTGAGCATATTTTGGTATTGTTAGATAACTAGTGATAGTCAGCCACTTGTTGAAGAACTATTGTTGTTTCTTGTAGATTGTATCTTGGTTTTGTTGGGCAACGAAACCGAAATAACATTTGGCTTCATTTGACTCCAGTGGATTTGTTGCCGGTCTTTCCCTATGGTTTTTCCCTTGCTCACATCGAGTAAGGGTTTCCACGTAAAATACTTTATCTTGTATGATTGCTTGTCATTGTTGCCATAGGGTTCCCGAGTGGGGAACTAATATTTGTTGTTGTGTCATCTTTGCTGCACGACAGAATTTTGGGGATACTCCTCGTGTGTTATTCCCCAACATCTTGAACCAATCTGAGAATGTTTTCAAAATAGTTCTATTATTTGACCGTATCATGCACAAGGATAATCTAGTGCAATTTTCTCTCGATATTTTCTAAATATATGTAAACACACATAAACTATGTAACTAATTATATGAAGAAGTTTATATTTAAGAAAACATATTTGAAATATGGTGTTATCTCATTTCAACTATCTATTATATACAACACACCAACTATTTTCTCTTGTTTTGTCATCATATGACTTTTTCCTTTCCAAATGATTCTAATGCTTGCATGCATAAAATGATTGAATGACGCCCATCGAATGTGAGAGAATATTTTTTCATCAATTTATTATGTATTGTTTGCCATCATTTGGGAAGTAAAGGAGACAAAAGAGTCGTCCATTTCTCATACATATATTAAACTCTAGAGGATCCCAATCTTTTCTCTCGTAGAAAATATGTAACTGATTTAAAAATATACTTAAAATATATACATATATTTATTTCCCATTATCATTGTAAGAGAATCTATATTTAAGAAGATTGCCCTCTCAAAAGTGTGCATCCATCTACGTTTAACTAATCCAGCAACTTTAGCTTCATACAATAGATGGATCATCAAATACTTTATGGAATCATAGAAATTAGGGGATTGTTTAATGTGTACTTAGCCTTAGGTACCTCAACTTTTCCATTGTCAAACTTGGGTATATTAAGTTCCAAACGATTGAAAAGAAGTCTTAAATCTCGCCATGCATTCAGAGTATCCTTCGTTCGTTCATTAACATTCACAACTGTCCTACTAAGGTTGTTTCTTCTTTCACTTTCTCAATACTTACAATGAGTGTGGGGATCTTTATGAAATAATTATGGCAATTTCTAGGATTATTAAGACTCCCTATAGACTAACTTTTTACCAATCAACTATTTTGTAACTCGGTTAACTAACCATTTCGATCAACAATTCCTCCTTAAAAGATGCAACATGATACTAGCCATTATTGACTGTTTACCTAACCCTAAGTACTATACCTAAATAGTCATGACACCCTTATAAAACTATAATTAGGATTCCCAAGTTTCATTATGCATTGTAATTATCTAAAAATAAAGACTTTTGAGGCAATTGTATGCAATCTCGCATACCTATTAAATAAGGGGGCATGCATGTGGATGTTAAAATATGAACGAATGCTTATTAGATATTTCATGAAATTAATATTACAGGTTGGTGTATATCTAATTCATGATTTTTTTTGTAAAACCAAGTTCAAATTATGTGTCACTAAAGTGTACAGGTCCTAGGTGATTGCACCCCAAAACTACACTTAGGAGCGGCCCTAACACTATAAGAACTCATATCTACTCATCTGAATGAACTTATGAGACATTTGTATGCAACATTTACAAGTATTCAAGCTTCATCAAGATCTTAAGTTATTTATAGTTCTCTTAACCTCTCATTCGTCTCCCTTTAGCATTTCTCGCCTTCTTAATACTTCACAAGATTGATGAATCCGTGATTCATCTACCTCATATGGACATCTTAGCAAAATCCCCGTTGTAGATCATTAATTAAATCCACTAAAATCAATTAATTAACATTCACTAATTGTGTTTAAATTATGGATAAATTTTGCAATAAAATAAACTTATTGTTAACCTGTATTGAGCATATTATTTTATGTACAAAAAATCACTTATTTTTACATAATTTCTTTTCTATTATTTTCTTTAATTAATTAGCTAACTTGACATAAAGAATCATAATTCATAAAAAATCAGAAAAGTGGTAGAAAAAAATCCAACTTTATATATTTTGTACCTATTTATCTTTGTTGATTTTATTATAACTTTTCTACCTATAAAAATCATAAAACTAGAGTAATTATGTATACATTTTATATAAATTAATCTGCTAATTAAAATCAAATTACAAATACAAAAGTTACAAAAGATAAAAATTCAGTATTTCGATATAGATAAAGTACCTCCAAAAATATGTTTATACAATTGACTTTTTTATATTTAATCCTTCATAAAAGTTGTAGATCTCGTCGAGAAGAACAACTTTGATATTGACCATTTTTTAGTCTGATATTTCATTCTATTTCTTTTTCTTTTATTTCTTTCTTTTGATTAATGATTGGTCAAACCACGCCACATGGCGCATGCCTTTTGTCCCCACGTCTGCTTTAACAACAGCTGACCTTGACCAGTCAACGACTTTTGTCTCCTAGCATCTCCCATTGAGACCGTTGGATCGAAGTAATCCACTGGCCATCCTCCACCCCAATCTTCTCCACCTTCCTTTTCCTCTATTGTTCGATCTACAACACGGATCTCATCCAAGCTACTCTTTTCTGCCCTTGATTAATTTGTTTGATATGATCATCAGATCTGATCGTGTGCATCCATCTGCTAGCATGTGCCCCCATCAGAGCCGTTGGATCGAGAGATCCAATGGCTCTCCATCTTTGTCAACCTCTAGTAACACCTCCCACATGCATTACATGTTGCCACCACCTCACCCCTTCCTACTTTGGCAGTCACCGCCACCATCTCTCTCGATCCAACGCTCCCTGTAGTAGCTCTAATGTCCCTCTCCCTCGCATAACCCTCACGCCTTCGATTCCAACCTTCTAGGGCTTTTTTACCATTACTATCCTCTCCTCTACCATCCAAAATCTTCGCTCTGCCATCTTTAAATACTCCTGCACTGCCTCTATTTCAGATCATCCACCACACATTGGAGGAAGGGCAAGCTCCGACATCCTTGATGTGACAAGCCTAGGTTCTAAGTGTTGAGCTAAGACCCCTGCTTCTCCAGGTGCAATCTACAACCCTTCTCCATATCGCAAATCCACTTTCAAGTGCTGCAGAGCTCCATGGCCCCCCTTTCACATAGAGCAAAGACCCCGGACCCACAAGGGCTCTAGCCCGTGCATCCCACCGCTACCTCCGACGCCATTTACAGTGTTGCTCGCTTTCAGGTATCTGCGCCTCTCCCCTAATTCTTCGAATTTTCATCACCCTCACCACCCCATCTCCGATATTTCTGGAGATTGACACACCTTCGCTCACACCTCATCTCAGTAATGAACAACATAAGATATGATGCTCGTGTTTAATCTTGGTAGACTTGCCAAGTAAAATTCATCCCACAATATTCAGGAATTGTGGTTTTTGATAGATCGCTTTTCATCTTCTATACTACAATTTTCCACTTTTAAAGCGGTGAAATCCACGTTCATCAAATGGTGTTTTCGGGGAACTACGTATTTTTAGGGTTCTAAATAAATTTCTGTAATTAATTTTTGTGATTTTAATTTTTGTGCCATTTTCCCCTCTTATTTTATCTTCTTTTTGTTTTGTATTTTATTTATTTATTTTTCATTTTATTCGCATCTCTCCCGCTTCAGATACTAATTGTAATTTCTCTCTTTGCAGATAACCTAGGGTGAATTTTTGGACAAAAATCAAGGACCTGTGAAGATAACTTTAGTTTTATTTTTCGTGAGAGAGTGCTTAGATTAGTTTATTGTCTGCATGAATTATAGGGTCTCTCTAAATCCTAATTTTTTAATAATTTAGATTGCACTCTCTATGGTGTGTCAGGTTTGTTTCAACCTTTTCTTTGTGGTTGTGACCCGACTTGAGCTGAATTTAGTTGAGTTGTGACATTTAGTCCTGTCATTGAATAAGTGATGGTCCAACGGTTCTGACTCTAAGAATCGTTGAGCTGAATTTTCACTTTATTAAATCATCGGGTTTATAGTATTAATCAGAAGTTGAGGGCTTTGACTAGCTCAACGTATATAAGCTTGCCTATTCGACTTAAAGAATCACATTACTAAAAAACACACTTCAAAGCCGCTTTCTCGAATAGTCGAAGACCCTAGAACCAGGAGCGGGGATCCAGACAAATGTGAAGCATATGTCGTAGAAATTATGTCCACATATGGTAGATTAAGTTATTTATTTTTGTTCGTGCTCGTAATTTTTAGGACGCATACTTTTCACTAACTATACACACTGTAGATCTTTCGACTTAGCCAAATTTTAATTCCATTCTTCACCGCTAATATAACTATCTGCTTAGAATATTTTTCATCTATGCATATCATTTAGTGTAAATTTTTAATTCCTTGTATTGCATTCTGCATGAACAATCCAACGAATCATTGTAAGTCTTCTTATTAGCATTCATCATTGAGTTCTTGCTTGCATCGCCTTTCTTGATCCTCTCTTGATATATATACACATAAATATAAAATTTTTTTAGTAAAGACAGTCCTTCGAGGAAAACCATTCGAGGAAAACCATTAAAATTTTGTATTAATTGTACTCGAATACAGTAACTCAAATAAAAATCCCAAAGAAAGTTATATCTAGTACCCTAGATATTTTTCACAAGTTGTTTAATAAATTCACATAAAATCAAAAGATAAAAATCTACAAATAATACTCTCAAAACACTACAATATCCTAGATTCAAACTATGGATTGACAACACATCCCGTAAGTCCAACTTGTAACTTATCCTTTTATTCATCAACATATGTTTTGAACAATTGCAATTTCATGGATAAATTTCAAAATTCTGTAACAAAAAATATCTTTAATCTCATGTTAACTAGAAGTTCCTTGTGGAGAAAATAGATAGAAAAAATTGCTATCATCACAACTTATCCTCTATTAATTAAGCTAATCTTCTCTAATGTAGTAACATCTAAATCCGTGGATATTGAGGTTCCGGCTCTTAAATAAAATAAAAATCCACCTTAAACTCATATCTGTTTCATCAAGCAGAAACAAATTAGATCTTCATGACCACCGCTGAGACATTGTATTTTTGCTCTTTTCTTCCTACTTTATTTTCCTTATTAATTTGGTAATTCGAGCTGGCTCTCGAGACTCCAAGTTGTGAACAGTTTTCCACAATTTTTGTTAGTTTAGATTTATTGGTGGGCGGACTCTACCCTGGAAATTAAGAACTGTTATTATCTCTCTTTTATCTAAACAAATACACGCTTTTTTAATTTGTTGTTGTTTATTGATGGGGTTTACGACTATGATGCATAGAGGTGTCATGAAAGCTCGGCTTGATAAGCTCGACTGTACCCGACGTGATAAGAACTCGTGAGGCAGACTCGATAAGCTATTTAGTATGAGTTTGAATAAGATAACATACTCTTTAGGGTTACTGAGTCAAGTTCGAGTTGAAGCATAGTCAAATACACTACAAAAAAAATGGGCCTATAGTGACGCTCTTTTTTCAAAGTCAATCATTAAATCACACGTTGTTAATAATATAGCAATGATAATATTCTTGCAAAATAATTTTTTATACTTGAAATTAGTGACGGATGTCATACAAATTACTATATCATTAGCAATGTTCTACATAACGATGCTTATTTGTTGTTATTTTCAAGAATTTTAACTAATCGTTGTTAAGTGAACTAAAATATTAGTAACTATTAGTTAACATTTTGAAAAATATCAATGAATAGATATCACTATTAGGGCTCTCACTAATGATATAGCAATGCATATGATATTCGTTGATAATTTCAAGCATAAAAAATAATGTGGACTATAAGAAAACAAGTGATAACATGTTTGAATGTGAGAGACACAATGGGAGGAGAAGTAAAAGAATAACATAGAAAAATAGAAATAGTATATAAACACTAAAATAAAATAGAATGATGTCTACTTTTATTTTTCTAAAAAAATGTTGTAAAGGCGGATATCCGAAAATTTATATTCACAAATTTAGCATAGAATTACAAAGATCAAGATTCCCGCACGAGTCTGGCATGCTCCCGGATATTTTCTACATATATCCAAAGAAATGACCTTATTCCTTGTCAACCAAATTATCCAAAGAGTAGAAGCCCCGCAAACTTTTCTAAACATGGTAAGAAACCCAGAGCTCTCAATGGTCTCCCAAAAATTGTTGGCCCCAGAGAATGCAACACTAGAAATGGCCTCCTCCCCCTCCTAGATTTGCCTAGATGACAAAAAGAAGAGACGATCGGTGTCCTCAGCCTCCTCATGACACCGCTGACATGTATCATCAATTCCCGAAGATAATCTAGCCCTTCGAACAGTTGTCATTACGCACCCTCTCCCCAAAAGTCAAAAGAAGACCTTCACCCTACACATTATCTTCCAACTTCAAATCTCACTCAAATATGGCATGGCTATCCATGGATCAAAAACCAATGATGTGTAAATTATCGTGTAAGCCTTCTTCATAATAAAATCGCAATCTTCCAATATCCAATGATCACGCCACCTCAAGTGGCCTCCCACTTCAGACAACGAGTCGGCTATCTCTAATAACTCCTCGAAGTGTTGTTCAGAGAGCTCTGTCCTAAAATGAGGTATCGAACACACGTCACCTCGAGCTTGACAGACTAGCACCTCGCGATCCTCCACCTAGGCAAACAATCTACGGCAACAATCACACAAAGTACCTTGGACTGTCTAGTCATCTAACCACGATCGGAGTCATCCTTTCATTATTGTTTAATCAGCTCGACATTTCAAAATCACCCCGAAAAGCTCTTGTGATGACATGCATGAAGCTCAATTTGAAGCTGACTTTATTTTATTGATTCTTTTCAATTACATTAAGATTGTGTTCAAAATGGGTCAATTCATTGTATGAAGTCCTGCCCTATCTACGATCTCAGAGATCAAACTACGAGGTGGTTTATTAAAATTTAAATATACTATTACTTACTTAAAATTTAATCTTTATTTCTAATGTTGAAGTTGAATCTTTTTTAAGGAGCTAAACATATATTAGGTGCCCTATTTATCATGTACAATGTGACAAAGAAAGTGTGTTTACTTTCGAGATTATTAATCATTATCCTTTTTTTCTAATTATAAGGCTTATATATATATATATGAAGAAAACTGCAATTAATAGAATATGTAAAATGAAGAAGTACAATCCTTGATGCATAAATGGCATAAAATAGAGGTATGAATATTGCATTAGGAATGAGAAAATTAAAATCCTAATATGATAGAAATGAGTTATATATTATTTTTGAAGGTGATTTCATCAAATGTAAATCTTATTAGGATCTTTATTGATGGAGATTGATTGTAACAATCAATTTAAGATTGTATATGGGTTTGTGGAAGAAAGGGTAGGTGGTGAAAGAGATATAAGAAAAGGACGAGGATGACTGAATAGAGAGAGTTGTAGTTGTTTTTGATAGTGATTTTTCCTCCCCGATGATCATCAAGTGTGACCTACTTATTTTTCACATACATTTATAGTAGTGACTGATTGCGTGTCCGTGATTTTATCCCCAACAACGGGTATTATATTGAGGTGATAGTTGTTAGTACCTCAACATATAGAAAAATCAAGTCGACCACCTTTGAAGATTTGAGTCATATCTAAAAAAAATTAGGGAAGGCATTCCCCTCATCCAATCACTTTAGCTATTAAAGGTGAATGACGAATAAAAAAGCATCCAATCATTTACAAGAGTTGTCTTGCATCATTGTTCCATTGAAAGAAAAGGATGCAAAGAGATATTTGGGATGCCCATGCCTAACCATAGGGACCAACATTGATTGAAGAGAGCTACGTTGGATAGATTGTTGATATATCGAAACGAATCGACAATTTCAAATCAATGCCTCAATATCTAGGAACGGAGAAAGGGAATTATGTAAGGAGGGGCGAAAAAAGCGTAAATATGTAGAAGTATATATACATTAGACAATATAATATCAACCAATGAATTTTTTGTTCGTCTAGAAAAGAAAGGCATGCTTACTTTTCATAAAACAAGTAAAAAAATTACTAAATTCTTTAAAGATATGTTAATCTTATTTCAGAATAAATTTTGGTAGATAGGAAGCTAAATATCAATATAAAATATTAATATTGTTTCATTCCAACTAGATATTCTAACCATTCATTAAAAAGTTAATATTAAGCACATATGAATAACCATTCATTAAAAAGTTAATATTAAGAACATCTCAATGGTTAAAAACCACCAAAGTTTACTTTCTTAAATTAAAAACAATCAGAAATAAGTAATTCAAATGATATTTTATTTATTGTTCATCTTCATCTCTAGCTTATAAAGCCTAAAATGACATTAAAGTAATTTAGAAAAGGTGCAACATTCTTGATTGTTTCAAGGAAGTTGAATTAAAAAATTAATAGCTAACACGAATTTATGTATGAAAAAGTATAATTTCAATAATATATCTATCATACCTACCTCTCAAGAACAATAACATTTATAAGAATATTTTTAAATTGATGGTAAATCATGTCAAATAATGAATAAGTAACACCAATTATTAACGATGATGAGGAATTCATACTTTATTACAAAATTATCAAAGAAACATAACATATGTTTTCATAAATTTGATATGCTATAGAATTAGCATAATTTGAAAAAAAGACTACTTTCCTTTTTCTTTGAGCCTAACAAACTTTTATTTCTTTCTACCTTGTAATATGGATTCATGAATTATCTCCAGCATATTGAAGTTGTTACTTGTATTTTTAATGTAAGGATTAGTTAATGATTAACATGTGATAGTCATCACATTCTAAAGATGGGAATGTCGATATCACTTTGATAAACACAGATATTTTTATATGTATTAAAATGCCCATTTTACTATATTTATACCTTTACATATCAAAATTATATGATTTATTTCACCATATTTGATATAGTTATAATGAATTATATGCATTTAATACATCTATTTATTATGTAAATCATCCTATACATGTATATGTGTAAAGCTAATCTATCAGCATCGTTTCGATGAAAGACAGAAGGAACTTTACGTCATGATAAGTTATCCAGGTCAAATGGTCATATCGTAATGCACCATCTTATGTTATTGTCTATGTCATTTATCCATTCCATGTCCCTTAAACCAACTGAACAAGAAAGAATGATAAACCTACTTATCTCTTATCATAATCCAATTGAACAAAAAAAAAAGATAAACCTTTACATATCCCATATCACACCTTATTTCTTATTCATCATATTCTTCTACAATTATTCATATCACATGTATCTATAATTTGTATCACATGTATCCGCTTCTAAGGACATGATAATACAATTATCATTTCCATCAATATTTTTGCTTACATTTTTATTCATATGTTAAAATAGATAAAGATATGATAATACATATATCTATATTTAATCTGACAATTTTCATCATTATTTTGTATGTGATGGTAAAAATATTTTACTTTTATCCTTCAATATTTTTGCATTGTTCATAAACTAAGATAAATATTAATATATAAAATGAAACATACATATATCTTGTAGTAATACATTTTAGTGGAACTTTATAAATTAAAAATTAAGGGGGTATGTGCCTCCATGCCTCCCCTTGGATCCATCCATGTCAACATCCGACTAAATAATTCATAATATTTAAGTTCGTCAAAAAGATTGTGTGTATTTACGTGTACATATTCTCGATAGTAAAAATAAATGTCTACATATATTCCATTATAATGAGCTTATACCTACAATTTAGCCATATAGGAAAATGGAGATTCACACGCTCCTTATCATTTGGGTACTTTATAACCAATGCCTATGTGATTAATTACATCTATAAATCAGAGATAAGCAACATGTCAGACCAACATTTCGTAAATGCATTGGAAGCATAGACACTTAATTAGACAGCCAGAGACATTAATAAACATGAATTATATAAGGGAACCGAATAAATAAGATCAGGGTCATGCTTTAATTAGATGTTGGTAGACATATATAATCATACCATAAGGCCATTAAAACCTAGGTGATTGTAATCCTATCCGTAAGCGTGAAACAAAATGAAGTCAAAAACTAACCCTAACAAAGAGTAGTGTCTACCCTAAACTAAACCCTAAATTATATCCTTATTAACCCTAAACCTCAGTCTTTGTCAAACCTTGACCATCGAACCATAGTCTACAATGTAGACTTCATCTAAGCCTTAGGTCCAAAGTAGAAGACATAACCCCAAAGTCTAACTAGATTTAACACTTTACCTTATCCCTAATTTCCCTAAAAATATGTCGAAACAACCCAAAGACCGCCAAATTTTACCAAACATTAACGCAATTTAGATCTAAAGCCAATCAACCTAGAATTATAGTTAGCTCCCCACTATAAAGTACCATCAAATGCGACCATGCCTAAATACATCTTGATCAACCAAATGACTGGTGCAAAGCAAAAATCTTTTCATTTTCCTTTGAGAAAATGGTGAAGGCGACGTTTGCAAAGATGAAATCCTAATATCGTTGGTGAGCATATTGAATAGAAAAAGATATCATATTGACATGTTCATACATCGATTACCATAATAATAAATAGAGCCAAGATGTGGAAATTGAGCTTAGAACCTTAACATGCATTTGCATTTGTATCATAATTCTCCATTCTTGAAAATGTATACATATAAATAAGAAACACAAATTAACACATAAATAATTATAAAAGTATTAAAAAAACAAAGCCAAGAGAGACTAGGAAGTAAACCTTACCATAAATAATCACCCATGTATATACTGCATAATTTTTTTACTTTTTTCTAATAAATTCAAATCAATCCTAGATGATGAGAAATCACATTCACATATTGACAATACTAAACATGAAAATTCACCTAAAACATATTAACTTGCGCATACAACTTCAAATCCAAATCCTAGTTTTAGACAAATCGATATTCCAAGCCTATTTTCTCTCTCCTATAATCAAATATTGAATCATACTCACTTTAAAGTAACGTACACAAAATTACCTTTTAAATAAGACCACTTTCAACTTTTTGGAGTTTGTATGTCAAAGTTGAGGATTTTGTTATGCAGTATATTACACTCAACCTGATTAAAATACTATTATTTCTTGTACAATTTCACCTTTTTTGTTTTAGTTGTTTTTGTATCTGTTTCCTCATTTTCTAGTATAACTAGCTACATAAAATTCAAAACTCAAAATTATCCAAAAACAATAGAAAATGTAGCAAAAAAACATGTCTATTTTGTTATATATATTTTATATTTAAAGTTTATATTTTTATAATTTTTTTAATAAATGAACATCAAAAAAATCCTAATAGTATATTTTTATATTATATGAATATATAATAATATAATATGTAAATATTATTAAAGTAAAAATCAAGAAAAAATATACAATACATACAAAAGATGTATCTAGACAAAGATGATTTATTTTGGAAATACTTTCTTCATGAAAGTTATAAATCTTCTCAAGATCTAAAACTTTCATTTATTGCTTTTTAATTAGAGTTCACTGTATTTTATTTTAAGTTTTCCTTATATTTTATTTCTTATTTTTTGAAAAACATGTGTTCGAGTAGAAGTCTTCAGCCTCCAAGGCCATGTGACTATTCACTGTGAACCACTCTCGTTTTGCCACATTGACCCAGTTAGTGAATAAGTCCTGCGGTTAAACCCACTACTCCCTCTTCTCTGGTTGTTCCCTCTTCTCCCTATCATCACTCAAGCCATTGATATAGGTTAATTGTTTTATCATCCTGTCATAACCATCTTTTTGTGTTGCCCCTCCAAACTATAAACCATCTCCTCACATCCATCCATGCTTCGCTTGAGTAGTCTACCCTACATCTTACCACCTACAACACATGCATATTCTAGAGTCCTTCCTTGCTAGACCCCATACGAAACCCAAACACCCATCTCTTAAAGTGTCATCTCCACCATTACAACCAACCAATCTCTTCTTTGAATCATCATAGCTCTCTTTTGTACTCGATATTCCTCATCATTCCATTTGTCTCCCATAACAAGACATAATCATCACCTCTACCTAAGAACCAACTCCCTCCACCTATTCATACATCAACCACCATTGAAACCCTCAATGAAACCACCTACAAATGAACCACTAATTCCTATTGACTCAACATTCCCAAGACTACATTCTTTTCATCATCTATATCTATCTCCACACCTCGTTGTCCCCTTTGATTAGAATCCAACCAATCTTCTACAAATACCAATTTCTTTACTTACAAGATTGTTTTGATCTTTCTTCAAGTGTATATATTCCAGCTCCTTCTAGGTATAGTTACAACACAACTCCGATTCTTGAGCGACGACAAGGTATCATGCTATTGAGCTTATGACTCATTGAGGTAATCACCATCAAAACCGTAAGCTTTGACCCATTATGTGTCCTCTTTTCCACATCATTCTCGAGATATTCCACAGGCAAATTGTTCCACTATCCATCAATCATTTTTATATATCTTCTTCCTCATATAACCATGTCCATCCTCTCCCGCGTTTATTTTCAGGCGATCTCCCTTCTAAGTTCTCTAGCTCTGATCATTAACCTGAATCCCCCAATCGCCCTCAATTGATGCAACTCAACTCACTCTTGAATCCCCCTCATTTCTCATTCTATCCTCCTAGAACTCTCGTCATCAAGCATAACCTACCCATGGAGTGCACAACTTGTATTCCCTGTCCCATAGTAGAAGTATTGCCCATGTTCTCTACCTGATTGCATGAGATTATTTTCAATCTATCATCACACTTTATTGGGCAACAAAAAGCTCAAGCCTTCACCTTTATTTACAAGACCTCGTGCGTAGCAGCCACATCAAAGGTGTGATGAAGAAGAAGAAGGAAGATAATAATTAAATGTAGTGAAAATCATCATTTGATGGAAACGAGGCTTCATCCATGCCCTCCATCCGAGAACCACTCCCAACCATTAATCAACACCCATCAATGTTGAAGAATCTACCACGTGGCAAGCCTCCTTTATATGATCAAAGGTCATCGACTGATCGATGTCGCACATCGCAAAGCCATACTTCATTATAGATGTTTTCCTAGTAGCATAGGGTTGAAAGTATTGGCTAGAATATGCATTGCATATATCCCGCAATGGGCATATGCCTATAAAACTTTTGTAGATTTGCCGAAATATGTTAATTGTGGGTAATTTTTTGTGTCCATGCCTATTCTGGGCATTACTTTCAACTCCATCCCACGACGAGAAATCATCCCCTTGATGAATCTCGTATTCATCATGCTAAAATTTGTCAATTAGGCTCTGTTCCTCAAAATACATATGCATTTAATAATTAATAGAGCATTATTAGCATTCATACATGTATAAATAATATTCACATTTCATCATGCATAATTGCATATTGTGTAAATTGGCATAAAAAGCTGCTAATTTCTCATATTTTTAATAAATTCATCCAAACTCCAATCAACCCCAAACCCACCTCCAATATGTAAATATTACTAACAAGATTAAATATAAAATAAAAAATACTAACGCAAATAAGTGTCAAATAATCCCAAATCCTAATTTCACAACTGACATACTAAAACGTGCATATATCCCTCGTACAATATATGATTTTGGGCTACTCACTTTTAAAGTACTCCATTTTTAAATACCTTCAAAATAAGATCAATCTCATAAAATTTGGAGCTCATATATGTAAGTTGGGTTTTGGACATCTTTTGCACATTTTAACTTTTTGCTACCCTGGACCTAACTTTTTATGTGCATAATTAACCTTTTTAATTTTGTTTCCACTTCTTTGGTGTTATTTAAAGATTTTTTTATTAAACGACATAAAATTCCAAATTTATATTAAGACTTAAAACAAAGAAACTGACTGTGTCCGAGTGTCTGTTGTGAATCTGTACAAAGTCCCGTGTTTTGTTTCTCTGGTTTATTTCCTTATTTTATTATTTATTAAAAATACAAAAAATAAATTAGTGTGTAACTAATTTTCTTGTATTTTATCGTATTTTTTTATAAAATTTACCATCTTTAAAAACCACGAAAAAATTACAAAACTCCAAAAATCGGTTTTTTGTACACTTGGGGACCACCAAAAATATCACTTCGCACAGATGATCTCTTTTTCTCTATGATTCTTCATGAAATTTATAGAACTCGTCGAGACGAGCAACTTTTATTAAGAACATTTTTAGAACTGAGGTCTCCTTCTATTTCTTTTCTATTTCCTTCATCTTTTAATTCTGATTTTTTTGGGGTGATATGTGGCCGCACCTGGGCATGCCACGTGGCTCCCCACTTCTTTCTAGCCCCCAGGTCACGTGCCTAGCACGTGAACCTCCAGAAACCCCTCTCACCTCGATCACGTGTGGTGCACATGACTCTGCCCCCTCTCCTTCCCTGCAACTGTCGTCGCCACCATGCGCATAATGCCTTGTGTCTTACACCTCATCCGGTCGTTGCACCTCCTGCACCTTCACGTAACGCCCCTCTTCTACCTCCGCCATAGCCGTTGCCCTTACTCCTATAAAGACTCATCACTCAACAACATTCAAGCCCATCCTCCATTCTTCCCCTACGAGAGCCAATGACAGTGGCTCGAAGACTATGATGGCATGATCAGGAGATCTTCAACCTCTACCGCTGCTCTAAGCAGCTGAGTCTCATTGTGGTTCGTCCTACGGTTGAGGCGATCATTGAGAGTGGGCCATCTCCTCCTCCCAAACCCTAGACAAACCTACCTTCTCCTTCCCCATCTCTTCCTTCGCACACTCTCCTGCGATGATGCAAGCTCTGCATCGATCGTAGAAGCCACTATGAAGGATACGGGAAAAATCCTCAAGAGCATCACGGAAGCGTGATGATCGCATCGAATGCGATCGGGAGTGACTAGTCGCACTAGATGCCCGATGCAACAGACACTAAAATTTTTTTATGTGATGAAACCACATGATCCAAGAACACTTCTCGGATCCTATAATCTAAACCAGAAACAAGTAATAGGATTACCTATTGAAGCATGGTTGCAATCGAGTCTCTAAACCAAGAGACCTCCTGTCTTAAATCCGATCCGACGGCGCTTGCGAGCACGTGGATGAATCGCGTGCTCCTCGCAATCCATGTTGATGATCCAGGGAGTGGATCTCCTGATCTCGTCACACGAGATCCAACATCTTCTTCACGAGCGAGACGCACCGAAGGAGATGGAGATCCACAAGTAAGAACTCCAGCAAGATAACGACAATGCTGCAGCGATGTCGATTCTCTCAAAGGCTCCATATTGGACGGCCATAAGAGAGAGATGGAGAGAGGCACATGACGTGTAGAGAGAGAGAGAGAAGAGAGCATTCATTATTTTCATCTAACATCTCTATTGAAGAGCAAGGGCGACTCTTCTTATACAGGGTTTTGGGAGTCCATGGATCTCAATCCATGGATAACACACAATCAATGGTTGAGATTGATTTGTGTTTCTTTCAATGGCCATGATCTTGTTTTGAAAACACAACAACAATTAATTTAATTTAATATATATCGATAAATCAATAAATTTAAATTAAAATCAAACTAATTAATTATCCTTGGAGATAATGAGGAGATAAACCATATCCCCTATAAATAGGGGACGACCACTCTTCTTATGAGATCTCATTTATCTCATGAGATCTCATTGTCCCATGAGATCTCATTATCTCATGATATATCTCCAAAATTTACAACAATTGTTGTAAATTATTTCACAAATATAATTCACAATTATCTTGTGAAATATTGCAATCATGCCATTAAAGAAAATGTGAATCACATTCACAACCCAAAACAAAATGTAAATTATTTTTTCAATTAATCATCTAAAGTGAATCCAATTCACATTGATAATTAATTAACAAATATAAATCACAATATACTCTCTCTTAAACATTAAAAATCACATTTATAATATATATGATTAATATGGATAGTGCTATCCACATTATTCATATCCATGATAATTAAATCACATTTAATCATCTTGGATCTCTTTTCTCATGTGCCCAAAAAACATGAATCACGTTCACATTATTCATATCATTGATAACTAAATCACATTTAATTATCTTAGATATCTCTCCTTATAATATGAATCAAATTCATATTATCCATGATAATTAAATCACATTTTATTATCAATTTTCTCGATGCTTGGATACTTATATCAACAATGAAATTATCCATGAACTCTTTCAAGGATAATGCGCTTTCTTCGCGGATACTTGGAGATAAGGACATGGCGATTGTATTGTTCCACGTATAGTGACATGGATATTGAGATCACATCTCAAATCCAGATCTCGGGCCTCCCATAGATGCTTGATTAAATGAAGACTGCAAATCTCATCTTCTCATTGCATCTGAATCACATTCAGATCAATGTCCAGCATTTGAACCAAGATAAGATTACTTCTCTATTGAGAGGAGTCACTAAAATCCAGACCTTTTTCATCACTCCCTAGGAATGTAAGCGTCAGGGTTATACAATCATTTATGATCACATCACCCTCAAGTATTCCCAACACATGTACATCCTGCATATTGAAAGACCCATAATAAACCTGAAGTATGAGATCAACTTTATAATGTCTACTTCAGGGTTTTATCCGTAAGTTTCTCATTTGATCATTGGGATTTGGTATCGATCATAAACTTTCCAAAAGCATATATCATACATAGGTCTTGATCATATACTTTTCAAAAGTATATATCAAACCAAAAAATTAAGTCAATCTTCCAAAGCGAAACGACCGTGCACGGAGTTTGATTTTTCCCAATATCTCATGAGTGAGCTCATGTCTTCCGATTCAGCAGTGAACATGTATGATCCCTTTGAGAGATCGTATTACTCATAAGCCCTTATATACACACCAGCGCGCCAGTGTATAGACCTTGGTTAGGTCATCAACCTATTGGTCTGCCAAATGTACATACTCAGACATATAGTAACACATCTGTCTCCGGTCAGAGGATGCGTGACTCTACCGTGACTGCATACGATATAGTTCTTTGGTTATCTCGATCTCGTTAAGTCAACTCTTTGACCTAACTAATATGACACCTCCGAATCTCTATTCCTATGTAGAGGACCTGCATCAAGAGATCAGTCATATATCAGCCTATGTGATAAAGGATTGCCATCTCCTACTCAGGCTGTAGATTGTCTCATAACAATCATTTGACGGTGCTTTATGAGTCCTCAATCCAACTCTTTAGATATTCATCCAAGCATCAACCTCTATGATTCAATAGTTGAACCAACAACTGTATGACTATTAAGATGGCCATGGTATATAACCCTAATTGTACTAAGGGACCTATTATGCAAATTAGTTATTCTTCATTTCAGACCAGGTAATGATATTCGCAATAACATTTATTGCATAATGGATCGCCGTGGGCTCGCATGTCCAACAATCTCCCACTAGCCCAAAGAGCCATTAATGGGCTAATCATTTAAACCCACACTTATGTGATAATCATAGGCTATTTAGAAAATAGCTAGGTAAGTTGATCAGTCACTTTGTTCCCAAAAGACTATGCCAAGTCCTTTTACGACACTTGCATATCCCTAGATAACAATGCTCGCATCCAATGCAAATGTTGCATCTTATGCAACCAATACTCAATCTTGATAAAGCAATTATAGTATCCTTGACACTATTGCTCAGTAATTATTATAACCAGTATTTCCATAATCCTTATCAGAATACCTTTATTCCTGGAGATCTCTATCTCCCAAGGCATCTACAGTTAAGACCTTTTAGATCACTATCTATAAAGTCTTAGGTTCTTGATGATGAGACTTTGAGATCACTATCTCTAAGTCTTGTCATCTTTAAAGATATTTATTATTAATGCAATCAAGTGTTTTATTTCTATGGAAGGATTAGTAACAGTTTACTACTCCCACTGCATGGCAGACATCTTACCTTTCATGCACATCTAGCACATACGAGGCTTCTAACAACCGATGCACAAAGGAAAGCAGTTTTAGCACCATCAACACTTGATATGCTATCCCTTCAGATTGGTCAATACCAAATCTTAAGGGAATGAGGCCTTCCTTGGATAGAATATATCCATGATGTACTAATAACGTGACAATCACAATTCTCTCTCTTCTCTTTGCTTCTGAACAACTTCAGAACTAAGATCTGAGAGGTATCCTTGAGATCATATCTCAAGGTATGAAATAGCCAGATCATAAAATACTTGTCATCATCCTTATATCATTCTAAATTATTAGGATATTATCTACATTTAGCACGATGAACACAAAGGCACTCCCACTAAGCTTCATATGGTTCATCAAGATTCTATCTGAAATCATAACATTTATAATTTCATCAAATCTTATGTTCCAACAAGAAGCTTTTTGAGTTCGTAGATGGATTTCTTTAGCTTTCACACCTTACTTTCCCCAATCACGAAGCCCTGGGGCTACTTCATGTGAATATCCTCAGAGAGGCATTCATAGAGGAATGCAATCTTGACTTCCATCTTGAAGATGTCAAAGCCAAGTTGTATAGCTATAGTTAGAAATAATCCGATGGGTTTAAGCATGGTTACTGAAGAGCAAGTCTCATCGCAAGTGATGTCTTCTCTTCGCTGTGTAGCTCATGGCTACTAATTGTGCTTTAAAGGTCTCTACCTTCTCATCAGGTTCCCGTTCTCTTGAAGATCCATTTACTCCTTTATAGGTCTTACCCATATAGGTGGATCCTCGAGGGTTCATATACAACACTTTTATATGAAGTCTACTTTGGACTTTATTGCTAATATCCATCTTTCCAAGTCATGATCCTCAGGAACTTCATCACATGAAGTCCGATCATTGTCAGACTTAACTGATACATGGAATACATCCTCAAACTCATTTGAAGAGGTATTAATATTTCATCTTTTAATTATCCTTTTAGTTTTCGATTTCAGGAGCCTCATTATCATCTCAAGATTAAATGAGTTCCTTTACTTCATTTTCTTCTTGATTCTCAAGAGTCTCAGCCTCTAAGAATCACATTCTCAGAGATGAGATATTTTAAGAATCTCAAGGTCATAAAGTAGGTATCTGATGGACTGCGAATTCGGCCCTCTAATAGTGTGGAATTAGCAATTGATATGTCATTGCAGTCAGGCCAAACTAGGTCTATCAAAGACCATCTAATTTAGATAAATCAATCAAATCGGATGGTCATCATATTTTATTTTACTTGGTAAGAAACCAAGGTCAGACTCAGGGACACGAGCCTCTCTTGTGATTATTCAGATTTTTATCCATTTAACTAAGAGTTGAGTTAAAGAACATAGGTCAAACAATGCTAAAGGTCAAACAATAAAACAAAACGAGACAAGGCAATGCATTAAAACAAGGCATACATTATTTTATTTTATTTTAATCATGATAAGAAATGTGATGAAATGCGATGCAAACAAATCCTAGACGATAAATACTTGAGACATTAAAAATGCGAGTCAAACAGAGTCAAATAATGAAGCACTCTTCATTTGTGTAACAATTAGACATGAGAAACATGGAAATCCGGACACTTAGTTAATAGAATAATGCATTATAGTTCATAGTGTCAAAGCCAAAATACAAGCATGCCATCAGAAAAAAAAACAAGAAGAGCTTCAAAATGCCACTGAAATCATCTCAATCGGAGTTAGAGGCTCAAGATATGCATAAAAGAAGACAAGGGCATAAGTGCAATAAAAACATGAAAGATAACTACAAACAGTTCCCTGAGAGGGACTAAAATGTAATAAAAGTAAAGCGCGAGGCCTTACCTGTAAATAACCCACACGCGCAGGGGCATATTTGCAATTATTAAAAACCCGTGAGGGTATAGTTGCAAAATACCCCAGATGCGCGTGAGCTGCATGTGATGACAGGACCTATCTGCAATATGCGAGAGTTGCGAGGGTGCCGATGCAAAAGGCCCAGCACCCACGTGCGTGGGGAACGTGAGTTCAGGATCGGGTGGGGGCGAGGCTCGGCGTAAGGTCGGATGGTCGTAGCAGGTGGCTCGGGCCACGTGGCGGCTCGAGAGTGCCTCGGGCGAGGCTCGGTCCAACCGAGCCTCCGCGCTCCAGGACGGCGACATGGCTACTCCAAGGCCGTTGGATCTCCACCTTGGGGGCGAGATCCAACAACATCTGCATCTTCTCCTTCCTCGCTGGGTGACGTCGCGATTGGAGCTCCGGTGTGAGGCCTGGAGCTCCTCCACGCCTCTCTGTGCTCGGTGAAGGTCGGGGGAGGAAGCTGGATGCCGGGCGATGAAGGTCCAGGCTCGAGGAAGATGCAGAATGCCTGGATTTCGGGGTCGACGCGTGATCGCCGGAGGCGGAGCTCTAGAACTTGGCTCCGCCCGAGGTCCAGCCAATAAAGTTGGTTGACCTGCAAAAGAGATTAGATGGAAGTCGAGGCATGTGTGCGTGCGAGCTGAGGTGGACGGAGGACTTGGCGAAGGCGAGGAAGCAGAGCCCTTGGTGGGTTCTCCTCCGCCTCCGGCAGAGGAGAAAGCCTGGGATGATGAGGGTTCTGACGGAGGATGGAGGTGATCAGAGGGCCTGGGTAATGTAACGGGTGTTCGGCGGAGCTCGTGGAGGGTTCAATGAAGCAGGGGGTTGCATGTAGGAACTTGGAGAATTACTCGAGAAATCAAGAAAAATTCAGAGAAGGTTGGAGAGCTTACCTGAAGAATCATGGTGGTCGGAGGCCTGGGCTGAATATCGTGGAGATGCTCAGGGTCGTCGCATGTCGAGGGCGACCATTCCTCGGAGCTAGAGCAAGGCTAAGCCACCGCATCACCACCAAGATCGGCGACGGGTCTCACCAATGCATAGGTCGTCGTCGCTCTATCCCCGCTCCTCCCCCTGTCACAGAGAGGAGGAGGAGGGTTGGGCCTAGCCCTTCGTGAAGGTGGACAAGGGACTACGGAGGACGAGGCGGAGTATTTATGGCTTGAAGATAGCGGTTTCAGATGGGTAGAATCGTGGATTGCAAGGGCAATGGAGCGACTGAAGGCGGCTCATGGATGGAGGACGTGCACGCCAGGAAGAGGGACAATAGGGGAGAGTCGTGGGGTGATCGGTGAGCGGAGATGGTGGATGAAGATGTGTAGGAAATAAGACGGGGGAAGACGCCGTACAAGGTGGAGATCGTGGGGATGAAGGGTGACCGGAGGTAGGAGACGAAGTCTCGGCCGTTGGAAAAGATGGCGCTAAGGAACGACGCGGATTGGTTCTGGGATGATGAGATCGATGGTCGTATGGTGCGCCACGTGTGGTGCGGTGGAGTGAGCGCTGGCGGATGGGTGCGATTGCTTCTGGGGAACGATCGTAGGGTTGACGACAGTTGCAGATAAAACGATTTAGATGGAGGGACGAGGGCGCGATAGGATGGCCCTAAAGAGTGCCCGTGGCATGCGGATATCAAAGCCCCGATGGGCGGTGGAGATGAAATCCAGAGATCAATCGAGCGGTTGATATCATAGCGGAAGTGGATGGTGGAGATCGAAACTCTAAGGCAAAATCGAATGGCCATCAACGCGCCACATGGCGGGCGGAGAACATGGTGCGGGCATGCGACTGAGATGAGGTCTAGAGCTTGATCAGATGGCTAATATTACGTGTGGGATGGACTGAGGGGATAAAGGCTCCCAAGCCTTCATCCAACGGCTGTTGGGCGCAGACGGTGTGGCGCAAGGATATGCGGCCACGTGGCTCAACCCGAATGAGCCACATGGCCCACTCAGATTATTGGGACATAGATAGTGAAATATGAGGGTGCAAATGGCCAAATATGAGAAAACTCAAAACATGAAAGTTGTAGATCTCGATGAGATCTACAAGTTTCCCAAAAATGGCAACGAGGTCAACTGGAGACACAAAGTATTTTTGAGGGTACTTTTAAGGCTAAAAATACCACGAATTTTACTTTTGCATTTTTTTGTGATTTTTAATTTATTCAGGACTCTGATAATTATAGGACTTTATCTGGTTTTTATTGACACATATTTAAGCAAGGGGTTAATAATGGAAAATTATGATGATGAAATCAGGTTTCATCACCCCCTATACTTAAACTATGCTCGTCCTCGAGCATCAATGAAAATGAATAAGCTGGATTAACCCCCTTGTGCAGGTGAGTATAGGATCCAATCTGTTAAAGTCTACTCAACTTTAGAGGTCTAAAATTCTAAAGCTCAACCCAGCCTTAATCAAGAGGCACCCAATTCCTCTAATTCTCCAGACTCTCTCTGATGTACATATACAATCCAATGGCATGGTCGAGGTGTCAAACAGGGAGGTTAAACGAATTTTACAGAAGCTGGTCCGCCCTGACAGGAAGAACTGGTCCCAACTCCTGGACCAAGTTCTATGGGCTTACCGAACGGCTTATAAGACCCCATTGGGCACCTCCCCGTTTTGAATGGTATATGGAAAGCCATGCCATTTGCCCGCAGAACTTGTGCATAAATCATAATGGGCAATAAAAAAGATTAATTGGAATTGTCACCATGGAATAAAGAACCGAGAGATAAACTTGAATGAACTATCTGAAATCCAAAATCATGCCTATGAAAACGGCACCATCTACAAGGACAAAGTAAAGAAATGGCATGACAAGAACATTCGAACAAAGATCTTTGTCCCAGGGCAGAAAGTTTGGCTATTTAATCAAAATTGAAAATTTTCCAAGGGAAATTGAAATCAAAATGGACGGGACCCTTCATTGTAAGAGAGGTTCACAATAATGGGAGTGTTGAGATCTCAGAGACCGCAGATAGCACGCGAACATCTATGGTCAACGGTCAGCTGCTTAAACATTTTGTCGAATCCAACGAGCAATTAGTACAAGTTGAACAGATCTCCTTCACTCAGAGCATAGATTTTGACGAAAAATTTGAGCTACCCATATAGCACACCTCTCTGGAACCTACACTCTCTTGTACATCCGCAAATCTACCCGGTTCATCATCTGTAATTATCCGATTATACTCAAGCTGACCTAAGCTTAAGTATAGGGGGACTGCTACCATTGTTTATACATCACTTCTCTTCTTTTTAGCCCATATATAATGAGTACGAGCTATGTCAACATTTCACTTTGTGCCATGAGGACATAGCACAAGCTAAGTATAGGGGGGTGTGTTTGTATATATTTTATCTACTTTATCCATAGCTCATACTTTAATCGTTTTTATCTAACATCGGGGATGGGTATAAGAAGTGTGTATAATACCTGTTTTTCAAAAAAAAACACAAAAAAAACTTTTTGCATTAAAAAAAATCATCACTCATGGTCTTGCATTTCATCAAGCATATCATGCATTCCTTGGTCGATATATTCCTGACACATTCACCATCACTCAAGGCTTGAGGATTTTTGAGGACACTTGATTTCTGAGATCTTGAGATTCTGAGTTAGCCTGCCTTATTCATTAGGGTTTTGAACTTAATAATCCTCACTTCCCTAGTTTGAAAGATTTGAGCGCTATATTGCACTCTTCATCTCTACCTTCAAAAAGAATATGATCAGCACAAATCACTTCCACAACTGCATGATTGATGAGATGAGTTGAGATATCACTTGAGGAACTAGGAATGGAGATTTGAGTTTAGACTTGAACTGATGATATTCGAGGATCGGATAAAGTTAAAGAAGACTGCAGAAAACCTGAGTGTCTGCAAAATCCTAGCCAGTATGTGAACAAGATTCATATGCTATATTTTTGATATTGACCTAAGTGCCAGGGTGTGATGAAACTTAATGAAATTTGTTGATCAATGTGCGCCAACTTTTGGTAAAAGCAGTGGAGCTAGCCAACAACAGAAAAGCAATGAAATGTCAAAGAAAAGCTCTATGATCCAAGTTAAATTCTAAATGAGCTTCCACCAATGCGAGCGCTCCCAAATATTTTCAAAGTGTCCACTTGGACCAAGCGCTAATTAGGACCAAGGAGTCGGGCTGACACCAAAAAAGGGCTCTGCATCGTAGATGCTACAAGTCTGGGTGTCGAAGGTATCTTAGATACTCGAAAGAGACACACCCTGGTGTACTCCCAGAAAAACAAGTGCTGACGACTCCAAATTCTCTTGACGGACACATTGATCAACAAAACAAAAATATACTTGTGTTGAGTAATAAGGCACTCGAGAGGCACCTTGTTCCAATGTAAGGGAGAGAAAATAAAACACAATCCTATGCCCTCCACTATCTGGCCGTCCATATATACTTTCAAGTCTGACAAACTAATGAGACGGTTGACTGAAGTAAGAATAGACTTATTTCCTAGTGTTGAGGATTAGGTCTAGAGGAGAGTCTCATGGATTGGAACTTTCGGTGATGTCTCGACTTGACTCTCATGAATGCAGTACACTAAGAATCATATCCTTATACTATATGTACAAATAGAGAGTCTGGAAAATTAGAGAAGTTGGATTCCTTTTGATTAAAGCTTGGTGGAGCCCAGAATTTTAGGACCACTCAAATTAAGGGTCTTCTATGAATTAAGCCTTGAAAATTCACATGCACAGTCAGGGATATATTCAACTAAATCATTTATTCATGCTCGGGGACGAGCATGGTCTAAGTATAGGGGTATGATGAATCTCGTATTCATCATGCTAAAATTGGTCATTTAGGCTCTGTCCCCCATCATCTACTTGTAATTAATCATTACTAGAGCATTATTAGCCATCATGCATGTGTAAATAATATCTGCATAAATTGCATCAAAAATCTCATGTGTAAATTAGCCCAAAAAGCCGCACTTCTCACTTTTTTAATTAATTCATCCTAACTCCGATTGACCCCAAACCACCTCCATTGTGTAGATATTACTAACTTTATTAAATAAAAAATACAAAAAAATTACTAACCCCAATAAGTGTCAAATAATCCCAAAGTCTAATTTCACATCTGACAGACTAAATTGAGCATATCTCCCAGATACAGTGTCCGATTTTGGTCTACTCACTTTTAAAGTACTCCATTTTCAAATACCTTCAAAACAAGACCAATTTCGTAAAATTCGGAGCTTATATGTGAAAGTTGGGTTTCGGGCCTTTTTTGCGCATTTTAACTTTTTGTATTTTCGACCTAAGTTTTTATGTACATAATTAATTCGTTTAATTTAATTTCTTCTCCATTATTATTCTTTGATGAAAGTTTTATTAATCGACACAAAAATCCTAATCCAGATCAAAACTGAAATCAAAGAAACTGACCGAGTCCAAGTGTCCGTTGTGAGTCTGTACAAAAGTTGTGTGTTTCTTACTTCTATTTTATTTCCCTATTCTCTTATTTATTAAAAATAAAAAAATTATATTAGTATGTAAATAAATTTCTTGTATTTTATCGTAATTTTTCTAGATTTTTATCCTCTCTAAAAAACACCAAAAAAATTAAAAAAACACCAAAATGCGGTTTTCTCTACACATGGAGAGCCACCAAAAATGCCACTTCGCACAGGTGACCTCTTTTGCTCATGGGTCCTTCATGAAAGTTGTAGATCTCGACAAGACGAACAACTTTTGTGAAGGAAATTTCTCGATTCGAGGTCATCTTCTACCTCTTTTTCCCTCTCTAAAATCTTAAATTTTTTTGGTGCCACGTGGCAGCCCCTGGGCGTGCCACGTGGCACCCCCACCTTCTCTCTCCAGGCCCTCCCCCGTGTCACGTGCACATCACGTGACCCTCTTCTTCCTCCTTCCCTTCATACTGCGCCCTCCCCCGCCGTTTCTCCTCCTCCAATGCCCCTTCACCTCCTCCGACCATTACGTACGCCGCATGCAGCCATCAAAGCCACCATGCGCGACCATCACCACTGCCACCTCCCGTAACGCCCCCCGTCCTCCTCCTATATAGCTCCTCTGCTACCAGCCCTGCAAAAGTATACGCCATCTCTGGAGCAGTCCTCGACACCTTGGTGATAGAAAGGGGAGACCCAAGCTCCGGCGTGATCCAGCACCTTCTTTCGGTGCTGCCTCGAGCTTAGAACTCTTCTTAGGTGAACAGCCCTCGGCTCATCCGAGCCTCCGCCCGACAGCCCCAAATCGCCATTTCGCCAACCTCCTTCCCCGACCGTCCCACACGACATCACCGACCTCGCATAGGTCGGATTTCCTTTCCCATTTGCCGCCCTCACGATTCGTGAAAACAAGCTTCTTCGTCAACCCTTTCCCCCTTTGTTTGGCTACACTTTCTCAGGAACAGAGCTTCGACGAAGCCGACAGCCTTCGACGGAAGCCTCGCTCCTCTGTAGCTCATAGCCAACTCCACCCCAGGTTCGCCCCTCTGCCTCGCCTCGGCCGTGCAATCACCGCGCATCCTCCGCCGCCTCGCGGAGGCGCCGCTCCGCTTACGGCCTCCCCGCACCGCCCCTCGCGTCGTGTGTCGGCCGAGGAGCGGCATCGCCGCCAGTCGTCACCGGCTCCGCGTGAACGCTCGGCCTCCACCGCCTCCTTCGGCCGCTTGCTCGACGCTGCTGCCGCCATCCTCGCCAGCTGCCGTTGGATCACACCCCAGATCCAACGGGCGGCGGCCCGCCACGTGTCCCGCTCCCCGAGCCTCGGCCTCGGGTCCCCAAGCCTTCATCAACTGCCACCTAGGCTCGGGAACTCCGAGCCTCCCGGTCTATTCCCAAGCCTAAGCTTTGGGTCACCAGACCACAGGCTCAGGAGATCCGACCCTCTGCCTCACCTCCAAACCTCCAGAGGCACGTGCAACGCACGTGCATCCGGGAGAAATTACAGCTGTACCCCTGGAAGTTCCTAAATTTACACATATACCCCCACTAGTGGGTATATTACAGAAGGACCCCTCTAACTTTTATTAATTACGGATAAGCCCCTCCAGGGATCTCTTTGCAAGAAAAACTTTATTTTATTTACATTTTAGTCCTTGAAACTTCATTTTATTATATCTTTTTCATACGAACTCCGTTTTTAGCATATAATATGTCATTTTGAAGCTATTTTCATGCTCTACAATTAGCATAGCTTGTGATCAAATCTGAGGGTGTTTATTGTCAATTATTATTTGAGGATCATCAATGACTTTTGCAGGCTAATTTTTGACATATTGATGCTTAGGATTTTGATGATATTATTTGCAGGAATTCGAATGAGTATCTTTATCTGATTAAGCCTTCATTGATTATTCTTAATAATTTCCATTTCACAGGGGATTATTGCAGATCAATTCTTATGAGATTAATGTCAAACATTCTAGGAATTAGATCAAAACATTTGGAGGCCAGATGTCTTGCTTCAAATTATTCTGAGTATTAACTTATTAACCTGAAGCATTGACTCAAATACATTTTGATTTGTGATTAATTTTGATTAAATTATTGATCATATTATTTGAGGAATTAATACGTTTCAAATCACAGATCCCGAGCATAGATTCTGTTCATTTTCCTTGCATTTGCATCTCATAGCATTGTATATTTTATCAACACAGAAATTAATCGAACCTTGATTGATAATTTGATTCAAGACCGTGCAACTAAAAATCTCCGTTCCCTGTGTTTGACCTTGGTAGACTTGCCAAGTAAAAAATACTCCACAACATTCAAAGATTGTGTTGTTTTGATTGACCGAAATTCGCCTCCTATACTACAATCCCTTATTTTTAAAGAGGTGAATTTCGCATTCATCAATATGAAATTTAGTATTGACAGCAATTCTGAGAGTAGAGTCAAATTGTCACCCAAAGTCTAGATTCAAGAAATTCTCATAAGGACCCAATCCTCAACACTAGGGAATAAATCAAATCTTGCATCCAGTGTACCGTCTCTTTAGTTGTCGGACTTAGAAAATGTGGATGGAAGGCCAGTAATGGAGGGTATGGGATTGTGTCATTTCTTCTCTCCCTCTCATTGGAATAAGGATTCTCTCTAGTGCCTTTTACGCAACACATTTTTTTGGTGTTGATCAGTGCGTCCGTCAAGAGAAGTTGGAGCCGTCTGCACTTGTTTTCTTGGGAATACACCACGGTGTGTCTCTTTTGAGTACCTATCGTACCTTCGACACCCAGACTTGTAGCATTTACGATGCAGAGCCCTTTTTTGGTGCAAGCTCGACTCCTGGTCCTAATAGCGGTGGTCTAAGTAGACACTTTGAAAAGGTTGGGAATGCTCGCCTTTGGTAGAAGCTCTTTGATATTTGACTTTTTAGAATGAGAGCTCTTCTTTAACATTTCATTGATTTGTATAATTTTTGGCTAGCTCCACTACTTTTACCATGAGTTGGTGCACACTGATGAACATTTTTTTTTATTTTTTTCACACCATGGCACTTAGGTCAATGTCAAGAGATTAGTATAAGAATCATGTTCTCATACTAGTTAGAATTGCTGACACTCAGGTTCCATGAAGCCTTCAAAGATTTTATCCCATCCTCGAGCATCATTAGATCAAGTCCAGACTCAAATCCCTCGTCCCAATCCCTCAAGTGAAGAGTCAGCTCACCTCATCAAAACCGCAATCGTGCATGTAATGTGATGATCATATTCTTAATGGTCTGAGACTAAGCATGAAATATAGCATGCAAATCTAGAAATTTAGGGGAAGCTGGATGATTAAGTCTAAGACCCTGATGGCTAAGGTTGGTTAACCTAAAGTCTCAAGACCTCATAAACAGAGTTTCCTTTAACATTTCAGATCCTGGGTGGAAATGTAAAAGTAGAGGATTAATCCAACTCCTTCATTCAAAAACACATTTTTTTTGCTTTAAGAGATATTAGGACTTCCTAAACTCAAGTAAGTAGATGCATCTGCATTCAGCCAGTATGGATGTAAGTACAGGCTGGAGCCCGTTGCTTGAGGACGGGGCCATACGCGATCTCTTCTAATCCATCCAATCTGCTAAGGGAGAACCCTCACTGAACGCGGCTACTTAATTGGGCTTAGTAGTGACTAATACCTCCTAAAGGATTTTTGTATTTTTCTCTTTTTTATGGATTTTAATAGAAGGTTAGAACAATGGTTAGACTCAACTTTCCATGAAACAAGAGGAAATTTTCAAAATCATGTCACACAAATAAAAATTTTCAAAATATTTTCAAAAGATTTTTCAAAATAAGGAAAGCTCATTTTGTTGAACCATTTTCGAAAATATTTTTATAAAAATAGTGTAACATAATATGAAAAAGCCGTGAAATATTTGAGTCCACATAGTTCAAAAGATTTTTACTTTAGCCAAAAAATTTTAATTTTTTCAAAATTGTTTAGATTATTGCTAAAGTAAGTATACTGTATATACGGTATACCCCCCTATACTTAAACTTTGCTATGTACTCATAACACTAGATGATACAAGTCCATAGGTCCATTTAAGTATAGAGAAATATACGGGAACCAAGGAGAGCTCCCCCTATACTTAGGTTAGAAATAACCTAAGTATAAAGGCAAGGAAAAATGAGTGGAGAAAATCACAAGGACTCGGGTCCCCCCTATACTTAGGTTGAGATTAGCCTAAGTATAAGATGAGATTTGATGTTGGGAGAGAGACCCAAGGTGAACGAAGAAGAAGGATGAATGTACAGATGAGTGGATGAATCTGCAGAGATGAATGGAGTGTTTAAGGCTCTAGGAGTGTAATGAAGAAAACATGGCTTAATCAAGCATGCAACACCCTTCCAGTTCACCAACTCACACGTGAAACCAACCGAAGTTGGTTAATTATATTGCCGGTTTTATTGGTGACTAAAACATTATATTTTACGCAGAAAAGGTGTCAGGTAAAAATTAATGCGTAAACGAGGGTGTTGCTCTCCCAAAACAAGATTTTACTCCATTTTTGGTTGACTTGCAATTAACAGTCCCGGTTATTATTTAAGGTTGTCACTGAATTACGGTTAGCACAAAATAAAGCAATCATCGTCTACCGTTCATTCCCATTTTCCATTAACCTAGGTGATCAAGCTAGGAGGGAGATCGAGAAAAAACCATGTATTCGATAAAAACCATGATCTAAGCTAAGCGATAAAACGTGCAGTGACTTGACGAAAATAGGTAAAAACTAGGGCTGTTTTAAAAACCAAAACTCATGTATGCAAGTCGATCATAAAGATGCACCTAATCATGCTTCTATTAGCGGGGAGAATGTCTATTAAATTTGGCTAAGTGAAGCGAGATTATGTGCGTGTAATTTTTTAGTGTGCCCTACCTACGAGCAAGCACATAAAAATTTGAATAACAAAATAAGCTCGAAGAGCCGCGTGCCTGGTCCTAGGTCGACACTCAAGTGGGGACGATCCCCACACAACCACATATATTCGTTCTTTTACAACAGCGAGCCTCTGATCGAAGACTGTTGTAAAAGACGATTATTACATGAGACAATGATATGCAAAAATGACATTTTTTTTCTTTATTTTCAACTTGCTCCAAGCGTGCTTCTGCGGCTCCTCACAGCGGGTAGCTCCTGCTCCTCGCCTCCTTGAATCATCAAGGGCCATGTCACCGAAGCAATGGTTAGATATCAATCGAAAAGAAAAACTTTTATAATGCAAAATAGATGAACAGAGTGACCTATAGAAAAGAAACACTTAATTAAATAAACCAAAAAATCTCAATAATACAACTAATGAGCCGTGTCCCCGGCAACGACGCCATTTGATGGACCGCGAATTCGGCCCTCTAATAGTGTGGAATTAACACTTGATATGTCATTGCAGTCAGGCCGAACGAGGTCTATCAAAGACCATCTAATTTGGGTAAATCAATTAAATCGGATGGTCATCATATTTTATTTTACTTGGCAAGAAACCAAGGTCGAACGCAGGGACACGAGCCTCTCTCGTGATTATTCAGATTTTTTATCCATTTAAATAAGAGTTGAGTTAAAGAACATATGTCAACCAATGTTAAATGTCAAACACAACAAAACGAGACAAGGCAATGCATTAAAACAAAACATACATTTTTTTAATCATGCGAATAAATGTGATGAAATGCGATGCAAACAAATCCTAGACGATAAATACTTGAGCCATTAAAAATACGAGTCAAACAGAGTCAAATAATGAAGCACTCTTCTTTTATGTAACAATTGGACATGAGAAACATGGAAATCCAAACACTTAGTCAATAGAATAATGCATTACAGTTGATAGTGTCAAAGCTAAAATACAAGCATGCCATCATGAAGACAACAAGAAGAGCTTCAAAATGCCACGGAAATCATCTCAATCGAAGTTACGAGGCTCAAGATATGCATAAAAGAAGACAAGGGCATAAGTGCAATAAAAATAGGAAAGATAACTACAAATAGGTCCCTGGGAGGGACTAAAAAGTAATAAAAGTAAAGCGTGAGGCCTTCCATGTAAATAACCCACATACAAGGGGGAATATTTGCAAGTATTAAAACCTGTGAGGGTATACTCGCAAAATACCCCAGATGCGCGTGAGCTGCATGTGATGACATGACCTATCTGCAATATGCGAGAGTTGCGATGGCGTCGATGCAAAAATCCTAGCACCCACGTGCGTGGGGTACGTGAGTTCAGGCTCGGGTGGGGGCGATGCTCGGCGCAGGGTTGGATGGCCGTAGCAGGTGGCGCGGGCCACGTGGCGACTCGAGAGTGCCTCGGTCCAACCGAGCCTCCGCGCTCCAAGATGGCGACATGGTTGCTCCAAGGCCGTTGGATCTCCGTTGTGGGGGCGAGATCCAATGGCATCTGCATGTTCTCCTTCCTCGCTGGGTACGGCGCGATTGGAGCTCCAACGTGAGGCTGGAGCTCCTCCGCGTCTCTCCGTGCTCGGTGAAGGTCGGGGGAGGAAGCTGGACGACGGGCGATGAAGGTTCAGGCTCGAGGAAGATGCAGGAATGCCTGTATTTCGGGGTTGACGCGTGATCACCAGAGGCGAAGCTCTAGAACTTTGCTCCGCCCGAGGTCCGGCCAATGGAGATGGTTGACCTGCATGAGGGACTAGATGGAAGTCAAGGTGTGTGTGCGTGCGAGCTGAGGTGGACGGAGGGCTTGGCGAAGGCGAGGAAGTGGAGCCCTTGGTGGGTTCTCCTCTGCCTCCGGCGGAGGAGAAAGCCTGGGATGATGAGGGTTCTGACAGAGGATGGAGGTGATCAGAGGGCTTGGCAAAGGTAAAGGGCGTTCGGCGGAGCTCGTGGAGGGTTCAATGAAGTAGGGGGTTGCGTCTAGGAACCTGGAGAATTACTCAAGAAATCAAGAAAAAGTCAGGGAAGGTCGGAGAGCTTACCTGAAGAATCATGGTGGTCGGAGGCCTAGGCTGAGTATCGTGGAGATGCTCGGGGTCGTCGCATGTCGAGGGCGGCCATTCCTCGGAGCTCGAGCAGGGCTGAGCCACTGCATCACCACCAATATCGGCGGTGGGTCTCACCGAGGCATAGGTCTTCGTTGCTCTATCCTCGCTCCTCCCCCTGTCACAGGGAGGAGGAGGAGGGCTGGGCCTAACCCTTCGTGAGGGTGGACAAGGGACTACGGAGGAGGAGGCGGAGTATTTATGGCTTGAAGTTGGCGGTTTCAGATGTGTAGAATCGTGGATTGCGAGGGAAATATGGAGCGACTGGAGGCGGCTCGTGGATGGAGGACGTGCACCCGTGGAAGAGGGGCGTTAGGGGAGAGTCGTGGGTTGACCGATGAGCAGAGATGGTGGATGAAGACACATAGGAAATAAGAAGGGGGAAGACGTCGCACAAGGTGGAGATCGTGGGGATGAAGGGTGACCGGAGGTAGGAGACGAAGTCTCGACTGTTGGATCTTGTGATCGCAAGATCCAATGGCTGAGAAGATGGCACTAAGGAACGGCGCGGATTGGTTCTGGGACGATGAGATCGATGGTCGTATGGTGCGCCATGTGTCGTGCGGTGGAGTGAGCGCTGGCGGACGGGCGCGATTGCTTTTGGGGAACGATCGTAGGGTTGACGACAGTCGTAGAGATAACGGCTCAGATGGAGGGACGAGGGCGCGATCGGATGGCCATAAAGAGTGCCACGTGGCAGGCGGATATCAAAGAGTCGACGGGCGGTGGAGATGAAATCCGGAGATCAATCGAGCAGTTGATATCATAGCGGAAGTGGATGGCAGAGATCGAATTTCTAAGGCGAAATTGAATGGCCATCAGCGCGCCACGTGGCAGGTGGAGAACATGACGCGGGCGTGCGGCTGAGATGAGGTCTAGAGCTTGATTAGATGGCTAATATTACATGCGCGATGGACGTAGGGGATCAAGGCTCCCAAGCCTTCATCCAACGGCTGCAGGGCACAGACGGTGTGGAGCAAGGATATGCGGCCACATGGCTCAACCAGAATGAGCCACGTGGCCCACTTAGATTTTTGGGACATAGAAAGTGAAATATGAGGGTGCAAATGGCCGAATTTCAGAAAACTCAAAATATAAAAGTTGTAGATCTCGATGATATGTACAAGTTTCATGTTGACTAAAAATGGAAATGAGGTCAACTGGAGACACAAAATATTTTTGAGGGTATTTTTAAGGCTAAAAATACCATGAATTTTACTTTTGCCATTTATTGTGATTTTTAGTTTATTCAGGACTCTGATAATTACATGACTTTATCTGGTTTTTATTGACACATATTTAAGCAAGGGGGTTAATAATGGAAAATTATGATGATGAAATCGGGTTTCATCAGTATCCCATACCATCCTTTATTTTCTTAATGAAGTAGCACTCTCTAGTGCTTAATTCAAGCTTACTTGCATGGAATCTTATTAAGGATATATAGTGTAGTCTCTACTATATATATACCTAAAACTAAGAGGTAATTATGCTAAAAAACTTCATTGATCAAATCATATCACACATGATCCAATTGTATCTCCCTACAACTCTATTGAGTTCAGGTTTATCAGGAGGACTCAGATAGAAATGATATTCATATCTCCATAAGGTATGTTGGAGATGCGAGCCCACGACGAGCCATTATGCAATAAATGTTATTGCAAATATCATTCCCTGATCTGAAATGAAGAATAGATAATTTGCATAATAGGTCCCTTAGTACAATTAGGGTTAGGTACCATGGCCATCTTAATAATGATAAAGTTGTTGATTCAATAATTGAATTATAGAGGCTGGTGCTTGGATGAATATCTAAAGAGTTAGATTGAGGACTCATCAAGCACCGTCAAATGATTGTTAAGAGATGATTTCCAGTCTGAGTACGAGATGGCAATCCTTTCTCAATTAGGTCGATATCTGACCGACCTCCTGATGCAGGTCCTCTGCATAGGAATAGAGATTCAGAGGTGTCATATTACTTAGATCAAAGAGTTGACTTAACGAGATCGAGATTTCTAAAGTCCTATATCGTATGCTGCCACGTTACAGGCACGCATCCTCTGACCGGATATAGATATGTTACTATAAGTCCGAGTATGTATATTTGGCAGACCAATAGGTTGATGACCTAACCAAGGTTTATACACCGGCGCGCTGGTATGCATATAAGGGCATATGAGTAATACGATCTCTCAAAGGGATCATACAGGTTCATTTACTGAACCGGAAGGCATGAGCTCACTCATGAGATATTGGGAAGAATCAAATTCCGTGCACGGTCGTCTCGCTTTGGAAGCTTGACTGAATTTGTAGGTTTAATATATACTTTTGGAAAGTATATGATCAAGACCAATGTATGATATATGCTTTTCGAAAGAATATTATCGATACCAACTCCCAATGATCGAATGAGAAACTTACTGATAAAACCATGAAGTAGACAGTATAAAGTTGATCCAATACTTTGGGTTTATTTTGGGTCTTCCAGTATGCAGGATGTACAAGTATTGGGAATACCTGAGGGTGATGTGATCATAAATGATTGTATAATCATGACGCTTCCATTCCTAGGGAGTGATGAAACGGGTCTGGATTTTAGTGACTACTCTTAGTAGAGAAGTAATATGATCTTAGTCCAAATGTTGGACATTGATCTGAATGTGATTCAAATGCAATGAGAAGATTAGATTTGCGGTCTTGATTTAATCAAGCATCTATGGGAGGCCCTCGATCTGGATTCAAGATATGATCTCAATATCCAAGTCACTATACGTGGAACAATACAATCGCCCTATCCTTATCTCCAAGTATTTGCGGAGAAAGCGCATTATCCTTGAAAGGGTTCAGGATAATTTCATTGTTGATATTATGTATCCAAGCATTGAGAAAAATAGATAATTAATGTGATTTGATTATCATGAATAATATGAATTTGATTCATATTGTAAAGGGAGTTATCTAGGATAATTAAATGTGATTTAATTATCAAATATGTGAATAATGTGAATGTGATTCATATTATTTGAGAATAAGAGAAAAGAGATCCAAGATGATAAAATATGATTTAATTATCATGGATATGAATAATGTGGATAGCAATAACCATATCAGTCATATATATTATAAATATGATTTATAATATATAAGAGAGAGCTATTTGTAATTTACATTTGTTAATTAAATGTTGATGTGAATTGGATTCACATTGGACAATTAATTGAAAATGTAATTCACATTTTATTTTGGGTTGTGAATGTGATTCACAATTTTCCAATGGCAAGATTGCAATATTCACAAAATAATTATCAATTATTTTTGTAGAATAATTTACAACAACTGTTGTTGTAAATCTTTGAGATTTCCATGGAATAATGTAATCTCATGAGATTACGTGAGATTGCCACCAAATCCAATATTATGGAAGGAGGCAATCTTCATTCCATAATATCCATGCTTGATTGATTTAATTTGGGATTGATTTATATTGATTTATCAATATAGATTTAATCTAAATTAAATTAATTGTTGTTGGTTTTTACCAACACAAATCTTAGCCATTGAAAGAAACACAATCAATGAGAGCCATTGGATTTGTGTTGCCCATGGATTGAGATCCATGGATCCCAAAATATTATAAAAGGAGAGGCACCCCATTGCTCTTCTTTACACACAAGAGAACATAATTCTCTCTCTTTCTTTCTTTCTACACATCAGCCCTCTCTCTTCCTCTCTCATGGTCATCCACCATGGATGCCCTAGAGGAAGTTCTCCATTGTCGCAGCGTCGTCGTTATGCTGCCCGATGGTTTGCTCGTGGATCTCCGTCTACTTCGGCGTGCCTTGCTTGTGAAGAAGTCTTCATATCTTGTTTGTCGAAATCAGGAGATCCACCGCTTGGATCATCAACATGGATTGCGAGAAGCACGCGATTCATCCCCGCGCTCGCAAGCGTCTCCTCAGTCGGATCGAACTTGAGATAGGAGGTCTCTTCATTTAGGGACTCGATCTCAACCACGCTTCAAGAGTTAATCCTATTACTTGTTTGTGGTTTAGATGAAACGATCCGAGAAGTGTTCTTGGATCATGTGGTTTCGTCACAAGAATGTTTTTTTAATTTCCGCTTCATAGAACTACTAGTGCGACTAGTCGTTCTTCGTCGTATTCGATACGATGCTCACGCTTCCGTGATGCGCTTGAGGATCTAACCATATACTTCAAGTGGTATCTGAGCCTTAGGTCGGTGATTTTGTATACGATCCACTAACTAAGGATGACTTGGGTACATTAGGATTTGTGAAAGTTTTCTTGCATTTCATTTTCGCATCTCTGTTTTGAGATTATTTTCAGCACTATTTAAATTGTTTAAACACGAAAATAATAATTGCATTTTGTTCTCCATTAAATAAGGAAACCGTAGGATCTTAGTTTGCATGATTTCGATTCCGTTTTCTCAAGATATGCTCATTTTAGTGAACATGTATCCACAATTTCAGGGACTGCGAATCTCAACGTAATTAAAGAGTTAATTGAGGATTTTAAACACTTTGAAATCCGTGCAAATCACTTAAGTTCTTTTGTAAATCAAATTAACAAACTTTAGGAACTTACTTTTCTTAATTTGGATTTAAATTGATTGAGATATGGTATTTTTAGTAAGTGAGGGTCACTGCTGGAAATACTTTCCTAATCAAGAACCTAGTGATTGTCATTTAATCAATTAGTGAAATTAAATTGTTTAATTTCCTGTAATAATTGTGCATAAATATTTGTGAAATATTTGATGATAATTATTTCCTTAAATGACATTGCCTTAGCCAATAATTGATTAGATGTGATCTAGATCACTAATTGGTTTCATGATCTACATTCCAACAAACATGTTGCTTGAATAAAATTTGAGATTTGCTTAGCATATCTCACTATAATGTTAATAAAAATTGTTTTTAGTATTATTATGTGGTATAATTTTGGTTGAAGAACCGATGATCATCTCAAGTACAAAATGATCTATTTTGCATTATCCTTTCCCGAGGTGGATATGGTGTCTGGTCGGAGAGCATTGGGGTAGGGGTTGCAACGTATGTGGTCCGTCCCACTCTCGTCGGTACTGGCCATGAAAGAGGGTAGGGTTAGTATAATGCTTAAGAAATCATGATGTATTTCTAATTATTAAAATTTGAAATAATACATATTTGAGATAATACCATAATTTCAAGTAACAATTAAAATGTTTGTTGGATATTAATTGGATCATTAATTTAATATGATTAGATTAATTGGAATCCAACTAAAATTAAAACACTCTATTATGAATAGAGATGTTATTTCCCTTGGAAGAATTGATCAGAATGAATATGATTCATAATGATTAATTAGAATTTGAATATGAGGTGGAGGATCACATAAGTGACATCCATGGTCTCTCGTCAAGGCGGAGGGTTCCGTCGCCAGGGATTGTATGTAGGAGACGCCTGTCCGAAGTGACAGCTCTTGTATGCAAGCCCATCTTGATCGGGCTCTTTGCTTCTCAAAAAAGTAAGGACATATGCGTAGTGACCCCAATATCGGGTCCTCATATTATTGGGGTGATATTGGATTGCGCATAGCGAGTTGTATTCCTGTTGACGTTTGGTTCAATTAATGACGGGTCAACATTACTTTAGCGGTGGTGGGCCCGGGTGTTAAAGACCGAATTGGGAGATGCAAGTTGGACTTGCAAGGTGGAATGTGTTCCCGCTTCTTTTTATCCGAGTTGTAGGTTATCATATTATTGGGATGCAACAAAGATAAGGAAGGAGATCCCAGATTTTGCTTGAGATATAATGGTAAGTATATCTCTTACATTGAAAGTGATTAAGGGAATGAACTTTCAATGTTGACAAGGCAAGACAACTTTGATATAAAAATTCCTAAATCAAAGTAAAATATGTATATATATATATATATAAATATATACACTTATGCAAATTTCTTATTTCAGATAATCCTTTATTAAAACTCACTCAATGATATACTCAATAATAACCAGTAAAATATCATGAATTGGACTCATGATCCAGATATTGTACTTGCAGTTGGACACATAATGTATGTGGTTGCAATGTGCAAGTTTCCTCATAATAATAAGGAATGAAAATTAAACGGATAATAGGACTACAACCCTAGGGTTTGTATGTCTCTATTTGATATCATCGAATGTACTTTGGAAGTGACATGTCAATGATAATCGCAATTATCAAATAATACTTATAAAATCTAAGAAGATATTCTTGTATACATATGTGCTCTCAACATTTAATCATGAATGACATGGTTCTCTGCATCATGCAGAATGGTGGCTCTATAAGAGATGATGTATTCAAAATGTTTGAATACCTTCCTGAACATATTTTTCAAGAGTTTAGATGGATGTAGATACGATGAGTGTCATCATTCTACTGTTTATACTCTAGTCATTCATGAAGCTTCATAATATTCATATTGTATGAATTTAGTGAAGCATGTATAAATGTTGAAATGCTCTTAAATTGAATTCTTTCAATTTAACGTTAGAGATCCTTAGTCTTAAGCAACAATTATTTATAGATAAAGGGAGCACAGTGGAAGCATGGGTCAGACCCCAGTAAGAAGGAAAGTCAAAGAGTTGACCTACTTCTGTGACTTCCATATGGCATCCAGATAGTTTGATGAATGGCAATACTACAATGAGTCGATGTACTATCTAGGATCCTTACTGAAGGACTCAGATAGAGCACCAGAATAATCTACATATAATCATTGACTTTGACTTACTTATTTGATAAGATAAAGTCTAATAATTGTATCTCAAACTTCTAACAACACTTGCAATAGGTTGCATATGTTTTAGAATATTGGAAAATTAAATCTTAAGGTTTATAGTTATCCACAAGGATATTGATGTAATTGTTGCAACAATCTCTGTTGGATTGATAGACTTGTTAATTTCAATGGGAGAGCCCTTAGTCTTAGAGAATGTCTCTGTGACCTAGATATAGGAATACACTCATTGTTTGTTTCTAAATGTTGGAAAGAAACATGAATTCTGAGATAAAACTATCATAAAGAGTTATGATGGATATATTTCAGATAGTAATCTAACATCTAGTGGACTCCACAAAATTAGAAAATTAATGAATGGTTCATTAAGATTTCTAATACTTAAACCTTTATAAGATCAATTGGAGGATGATGATCATTTGACAATGATCTGGCATCAAGTTTTGGACATATATCTGTTGATGAGATCAATGGACTAGTGAGAGATGAAACTTTAGATTGTCTAAAGGTTCGAATCTTACATGCTTGTGAATATTGTATTGAAAAGGTAAAAATGTCCAATACACCCTTCCATTGGAAAGGTGTAAGATGTCAAGGTATTCATGATCTCATACATATTGATGTATGCGGATCATCTATATCATAGTAAACATTATGGATATGTGATATCTGTTGATGATTATATGAGATTTCTTCTCTTTACCTAATAGACCTTCGAAATGTTCAAAGATTTCATAATTTTGGTTTAGAATCAAAGTTTGAAAGAAGATAAAATGAATTTTATCTAATCTAGTTAGCTTGTACCTGTTAGACAAATTCAAAGAATACCTTACGGAGATAAGAATATCATTTCTATCTCAATCATCTTAACACACCTTGACTCAATAGAGTTATAGGGAGATACAATTGGATCATGTGTGACATGATTTGATCAATGATGAATTTTAGCATAAATTCCACTTAGTTTCCAGGTATATATGTAGTAGAGACTACATTATATATCCTTAATAAGATTCCATGCAAGTAAGCTGGAATCTAGCACTATAGAGTGCTACTTCATTTGGAAAATAAAGGATGGTATTGGATACCTACTTTATAACCTTGAGATTCTTAAAGATCTCATCTCTAAGAATATGATTTTAAAGGTTGAGTCTTTTGAGAATCAAGATGAAAATGAAGTAAAGGAACTCATTTAATCTTGAGATGATAATGAGGCTCCAGGAATCGGAAACTAAAAGGACAATTAAAGATAAAACATTAATACCTATTCAAATGAGTTTGAGGATGTACTCCAGGTGTCAGTTAAGTCTGACAATGATCGGACTTCATGTGATGAAGCTTCTGAAGATCATGACATGAAAAGATGGATGTTAGCAATAAAGTCTAAAGTAGACTTCATATACCAGTGTTGTATATGGACCCTTGATGATCCACCTATATGGGTAAGACCCATAAAGGTGTAAATGGATCTTCAAGAGAAAGAAATCAAGATTGCATTCCTCTATGAATACCTCTCTGAGGATATTCACATGAAGTAGCCCCAGGGCTTCATGGTTGAGAAAAGCAAGATGTGAAAGCTAAGGAATCCATCTATGGACTCAAATAAGCTTCTTGAAGTTGGACTATAAGATTTGATGAAATTAAAAATGTTATGATTTCAGATAGAATCTGGATGAGCCATGTGAAGCTTAGTGGGAGTGCCTTTGTGTTCATCATGCTGAATGTAGATGATATCATAATCATTTAAAATTATATAAGGATAATAATAAGTGTTTTCTAATCTGGTTGTTCCTTAACTTGAGATATGATCTCAAGGATACCTCTTAAATCTTAGTTCTGAAGGTGTTCAGAAGCATAGAAAAGAGGGTATTGGGACTGTCACATTAATGGTACACCTTGGACATATTCCAATTTCTGGAAAATTCTAAGAAAGGCTTCTATCCCTTAAGATATGGTACTGACCTATCTAAAGGGATAACACCTCAAAGAGTTGAGGAAGTATATGCTAAAACTGAATGCCCTTGTGCATCAGTTACGCGAAGCTGAGTATATGCTAGATGTGTACAAAAGCCAGATATCTGCCATGCAGTGGGAGTAGTAAAGAGTTGCTAATCCTACTATGGAGAGAAAACACTTGATTGCAGTAATAAAAAAATCTTCATAGATGGCAAGATTTTTTGAGATAGTGCTCTCAAAGTCTTACCTTCAAAAACTTAAGACTATATAGATAGTGATCTAATAGGTCATAACATTGGATACCTTAGGAGATAGAGATCTCCAGGAATAAGGGTATTCTAATAAGGATTATGGAAATATTGGTTATGATAATTGTTAAGATGTAGTGTCAAGGACACTGTAACTAACAAGATTGAGTATTGGTTGCATAAGATGCAACATTCGTATTAGATGCAACATTCGCATTAGATGCGAGCACTGTTACTGGGGATATGCAAGTGCCGTAAAAGGACTTGGCGTAGTCTCACAGGAATAGTGACTGATCAGTTTACCTAGCTATTTTGTAAATAGCCTATGATTGTCACATGAGTGTGGGTTTAAATGATTATCCCATTAATGACTCTTTGGGCTAGTGGGAGATTGTTGGACATGCGAGCCCACGATGAGCCATTATGCAATAAATGTTATTGCAAATATCATTCCCTGATCTGAAATGAAGAATAGATAATTTGCATAATAGGTCCCTTAGTACAATTAGGGTATGTACCATGGCCATCTTAATAATCAAACAGTTGTTGATTCAATAATTGAATCATAGAGGTTGTTGCTTGGATGAATATCTAAAGAGTTAGATTGAGGACTCATCAAGCACCATCAAATGATTGTTAAGAGATGATCTCCAGTCTGAGTAGGAGATGGCAATCCCTTCTCAATAAGGTTGATATCTGACCGACCTCTTGATGCAGGTCCTCTGCATAGGAATAGAGATTCGGAGGTGTTATATTAGTTAGGTTAAAGAGTTGACTTAATGAGATCGAGATAACTAAAGTCCTATATCGTATGCTGTCACGATACAGGCACGCATCCTCTGACCGGAGACAGATGTGTTATTATATGTCTGAGTATGTATATTTGGCAGATCAATAGGTTGATGACCTAACCAAGGTCTATACACCGTTGCGCTGGTATGCATATAAGGGTACATGAGTAATACGATCTGTCAAAGGGATCATACAGGTTCATTGACTGAACTGGAAGGCATGAGCACAGTCATGAGATATTGGGAAGAATCAAATTCCGTGCACGGTCGTCTCGCTTTGGAAGCTTGATTGAATTTGTAGGTTTGATATATACTTTTGGAAAGTATATGATCAAGACCTAGGTATGATATATGCTTTTCGAAAGTATATGATCGATACCAACTCCCAATGATCGAATGAGAAACTTACTGATAAAACCATGAAGTAGGCAGTATAAAGTGATCCAATACTTCGGGTTTATTCTGGGTCTTCCAGTATGTAGGATGTACAGGTATTGGGAATACCTGAGGGTGATGTGATTATAAATGATTTTATAATCATGACGCTTCCATTCCTAGGGAGTGATGAAACGGGTCTGAATTTTAGTGACTCCTCTCAGTAGAGAAGTAATATGATCTTAGTCCAAATGTTGGACATTGATCTGAATGTGATTCAAATGCAATGAGAAGATTAGATTTGCGGTATTGATTTAATCAAGCATCTATGGGAGGCCCTCGATCTGGATTCGAGATATGATCTCAATATCCAAGTCACTATAGGTGGAACAATACAATTGCCATGTCCTTATCTCTAAGTATTCGCGAAGAAAGCGCATTATCCTTGAAAGGGTTCAGGATAATTTCGCTGTTGATATTATGTATCCAAGTATTGAGAAAAATGGATAATTAATGTGATTTAATTATCATGAATAATATGAATTTGATTCATATTGTAAAGGGAGTTATCAAAGATAATTAAACGTGATTTTATTATCAAAGATGTGAATAATGCGAGTGTTATTCATATTATTTGAGAACAAGAGAAAAGAGATCCAAGATGATAAAATATGATTTAATTATCATGGATATGAATAATGTGGATAGCAATATCCATATTAATCATATATATTATAAATACGATTTATAATATATAAGAGAGAGCTATTTGTAATTTACATTTGTTAATTAAATGTTGATGTGAATTGGATTCACATTGGACAATTAATTGAAAATGTAATTCACTTTTATTTTGGGTTGTGAATGTGATTCACAATTTTCCAATGGTAAGATTGCAATATTCAAAAAATAATTATCAATTATTTTTGTAGAATAATTTACAACAAGTGTTGTTGTAAATCTTTGAGATTTCCATGGAATAATGTAATCTCATGAGATTACATGAGATTGCCACCAAATCCAATATTATGGAAGGAGGCAATCTTAATTCCATAATCTCCATGCTTGATTGATTTAATTTGGGATTATTTTAATTGATTTATCAATATAGATTTAATCTAAATTAAATTAATTGTTGTTGGTTTTTACCAACACAAATCTTAGCCATTAAAAGAAACACAATCAATGAGAGCCATTGGATTTGTGTTGCCCATGGATTGAGATCCATGGATCCCAAAATATTATAAAAGGAGAGGCACCCCATTGCTCCTCTTTACACACAAGAGAACAGAAGTCTCTCTCTCTCTTTCTCTCTACACATTAGCCCTCTCTCTTCCTCTCTCATGGCCGTCCACCATGGACGCACTAGAGGAAGTTCTCCATCGCCGCAGCATCGTCGTTATGTTGCCCGATGGTTTGCTCGTGGATCTCCGTCTACATCGGCGTCCCTTGCACGTGAAGATGACTTCGTATCTTGTTTGTCGAGATCAGGAGATGTGCTGCTTGGATCATCAACATGGATTGCGAGAAGCACGTGATTCATCCCCGCGCTCGCAAGCGTCTCCTCCGTCGGATCGGACTTGAGAAAGGAGGTCTCCTCGTTTAGAGACTCGATCTTAACCACGCTTCAAGAGGTAATCCTATTACTTGTTTGTGTTTTAGATGAAAGGATCCGAGAAGTGTTCTTGGATCATGTGGTTTTGTCACAAGATTTTTTTAAATTTCCACTGCATTGAACTACTAGTGGGACTAATCGTTCTTCGTCATATTCGATACGATGCTCACGCTTCCGTGATGTGCTTGAGGATCTAACCATATCCTTCAAGGTATTCTTTGAATTTTATCTAACAGGTACAAGCTACCTAGGTTAGATCAAATTCATTTCATCTTTCTTCAAACTTTGGTTCTAAACCAAAATTGCGAAATCTTTGAACATTTCAAAGGTTTTTTAGGTGAAGATAAGAAATATCGTATCACAAATAATCATTGAATGATATCACATATCATCAATGTTTATTATGATACAAATGATCCACATACATCAATATGTATAAGATCATGAATACCCTTGCATCTTACACTATTCCTAGAGAAGAGTGTATTGGACATATTTACTTTGAATACAATATTCACAAGTATGTAAGATTTAAACCTTCAGATAATCTAAAGTTCAATACCTCACCCGTCTATTGATCATGTCAATAGATATAAGTCCAAGACTCGATGTCGGATCATTGTCAAATGATCTTCATCCTCCTATTGATCTGTTAAGGTTTAATTTTCAGTATTAGAAATCTTAATGAACTATTCATTAATTTTCTAATTTTGTGGAGTCCACTAGATGTTAGATTACTATCTGAAATATATCCATCATAACCTTTTATGATAATTCTATCTCAGAATTCATGTTTATTTCCAACATTTAGAAATAAATAATGAGTGTATTCTAATATCTATGTCATAGAGACATTCTCTAGGACTGAGGCTCTCCCACTGAAACTTTGACGTCTATCAATCCAACAGAGATTGTTGCAACAATTGTATCAATATCCATGTGGATAACTATAAACCTTCAGATCAAATTTTTCAGTCTTCTAAAACATATGCAACAATTGCAAGTGTTATTCGATGAATGAAATACAGTTATTAGTCTTTAATCTTATCGTATAAGAAAGTCAATTTCAATGATCAAATGTAGATTATTTCGATGCACTATCCGAGTCCTTCTCTAAAGATCCCAGATAGACTTGATAGTCATACTATCAACACACCGATTTATTGCAGTATTGGCATTCATCCAACTATCTGGATGCCATATGGAAGTCACAGAAGTAGGTTAACTCTTTGACTTTCCTTCTTGCTTGGGTCAGACCCATGCTTCCACTGCGCTCTCTTTATCTATGAACAACCATTGCTCAAGACAAAGGATCTCTTATGTTGAACTCAAAAGATTTCAAGATAAGAGAACTTCAACATTTATACATTTTTCATTTAATTTATACAATATGAATATTATGAAGATTCATGAATGACTTGAGTATAGATAGTAGAATGATGACATTCATCATTTCTACATCCATTTAGACCCTTAAAAAATTGGTTCAGGTAGGTATTCAAACATTTTGAATACATCATCTCTTTCGAGCTACCATTCTGCATAATGCAGAGAACCATGTCATTCATGATTAATGTTTAGAGCACATATGTATGCCAAAATATCTTCTTTGATTTTTTTATAAGGATTATTCGACAATTACGATCACCATCGACATGTCACTTGCAAAGTACACTCGATGAAAGATCAAGACTATAAAGACATACGAACCCTAAGGTGATGTCTTATTGTCTTATTTAATTGTCATTCCTCATTATGTTGAGGAAACTTGCACATTGCAACCACATACATTATGTGTCCAATTGCAAGTACAATATCTGGATCATGAGTCCAATCTATGATATCTTACTGGTTATTATTGAGTATAATATTGAGTGGGTTTAATGAAGGATTATCTGAAATAAGAAATTTGCTTAAGTATATATATTATATATACATATTTTACTTTGATTTAGGAATTTTTGTGTCAAAGTTGTCATGCCTTGTCAACATTGAAAGCTCATTCCCTTAATCACTTTCAATGTAAGAGATATACTTACTATTATATCTCTAGAAGGATCTGGGATCTCCTTTCTTATCTTTGTCACATCCCGATAATTTGAGAACTTGTGACTCCGATAAAAAGAAGCGGGAACACATTCCACCTTGCAAGTCCAACTTGCATCTCCCAGTTCGGTCTTTAATACCTGGCCCACCACCCCTAAGGTGATGTTGACCCATCATTAATTGAACTAACCGTCAACAGTCATAATACTCGCTATACACAATCCAATATCACCCCAATAATTTGAGGACTCGATATTGGGGTCACTACGTATACGACCTTACTCTTTCGAGAAGCAAAGAGCCTGATCCAAATTTCTTGTATGCAGGAGCTGTCACTTTGGACAGACGTCTCCGACATACAATCTCTGGCGACGGAACCCTCCGCCTTGAAGGGAGACCATGGATGTCACTAATGTTAACCTCTGTATCATACTCAAATTCTAATTAGTCATTATGAATCACATTCATTATGAGCAATTCTTCTAAGGGAAATACACATCTATTCATAATAGAGTGCTTTTAATTGGATATAATAAATTTAATCACATTAAATTAATTATCAATCCAATTTTCAATCAACAAACTTGATTATTATTTGAATAGTAGGTATAATATCAAAGTATGTATTATTCGATTTTTATATAATTAGAAAAATACACTTTGACTTCTCCGGCATTATCCAGTCCCTACCAGTTGTCATGGCTAGTACCGACGAGAGTGGGACGGACCACATACGTTGCAATCCGCTATCCCAATGCTCTCCGACAAGACACCATATCCACCTCAAGAAAGGATAATGCCAGATAGATCATTATGTACTTTGAGATGCTCATCGGTTTTTCAACCGAAATTATACAATATAATATTCATCAAAACCATTTAGATAATATTATAAGGAGATTTGATAAACAAATCCCTCAATCCTATTCAAGCAATAGGGTTTTAAATGTAAAAATTGTCCTACAACTATTGTAGGATAAACTAGGTTTTTGCTTGAAAATAATGTTTGTTGATGATTTCATATCAACCAATTATGATCAAGATCAACTATCTTATCATTTTGGTTAGTGAAATGTCATTCAAGGAAAAATTATCATCTTTAAATATTTCACAAATATTTATCAATAATCATTTAAAAAACTTATCAATTAATTTTCATCAATTAATTTGAATGACTATCACAAGGTTCATGATCAATTTCGTTAATTTCCAGCAGTGACCCCAACTCACTAAAATTAACATAACTCGATCAATTTAAATCCAATTAATGCAAACTAAATTTATGTTGTTAACCAATTTGATTTAAAACAGAATCCAAATGATAATTATATATTTCTATGCGTTTAGGATCCGTAATTAACGCTTTAATTATGTCACTAATCGCCATCATCGAAATAGTGGACATATGGTTATTAAAAACATCATATCTTGAGTTATCAGATTCCAAATCACGCAAAATCAAATCCTACTAATTCCTTAATTAATGGGAAACATTATAAAATTTAAAATTTAGTGTTTAAACATTTTAAACAGGGCCGAAATTTCATCACAAAATAGGGCTGCGAAAATCGAAATGCTAAAATCTTCACGAACCCAAACGAGCCAAAATCTTCGTAGGTTCATGGATCTAATCCAAAACCTTCGTCAACCTTGCTCTGATACCACTTGAAGTATATGAGAAAAATCCTCAAGCACATCACGGAAGCGTGATGATCGCATCGAATGCGTTCGGGAGCGACTAGTCGCACTAGTTGCTCGATGCAGCTGAAATTAAAATTTTTTTATGTGATGAAATCACATGATCCAAGAACATTTCTCGGATCATTTCATCTAAACCACAAACAAGTAATAGGATTACCTCTTGAAGTGTGGTTGCGATCGAGTCTCTAAACCAAGAGACCTCCTGTCTCAAGTCCGATCCGACAGAGGAGACGCTTGCGAGTGCAGGGATGAATCGCGTGCTCCTTGCAATCCATGTTGATGATCCAAGTGGCGGATCTCCTGATCTCGTTACACGAGATCCGTCTTCTTCACGAGCGAGATGCACCGAAGGATATGGAGATCCACGAGTAAGAACTCCAGCAGCATAACGACGATGCTGCAGCGATGTCGATTCTCTCAAAGGCTCCATGGTGGACGGCCATAAGAGAGAGATGGAGAGAGGCACATGACGTGTAGAGAGAGAGAAGAGAGCATTCATTATATTCATCTAACATCTCTATTGAATGGCAAGGGTGCCTCTTCTTATATAGGGTTTTGGGAGTCCATGGATCTCAATCCATGGACAACACACAATTAATGGTTGAGATTGATTTGTGTTTCTTTCAATGGACATGATCTTATTGTGAAAATACAATAATTAATTTAATTTAATATATATCGATAAATCGATATATTTAAATTCAAATCAAATTAATTAATTATCCTTGGAGATAATGAGGAGATAAACCATATCCCCTATAAATAGGGGACGACCATTCTTCTCATGAGATCTCATTTATCTCATGAGATCTCATTGTCATATGAGATCTCATTATCTCATGATATATCTCCAAAATTTACAACAAAATTTGTTGTAAATTATTTCACAAATATAATTCACAATTATCTTGTGAAATATTGCAATCATGCTATTAAAGAAAATGTAAATCACATTCACATCCCAAAACAAAATGTAAATTATATTTTCAATTAATCATCTAATGTGAATCCAATTCACTTTGATAATTTATTAACAAATATAAATAACAATATGCTCTCTCTTATATATTATAAATCACATTTATAATATATATGATTAATATCCACATTATTCATATCCATGATAATTAAATCATATTTAATCGTCTTGGATCTCTTTACTCATGTGTCCAAATAACATGAATCACACTCACATTATTCATATCTTTGATAACTAAATCATATTTAATTATCTTAGATATCTCTCCTTATATTATGAATCAAATTCATATTATTAATGATAATTAAATCACATTTAATTATCAATTTTCTTGATGCTTGGATATTTATATCAACAACAAAATTATCCATGAACTCTTTCAAGGATAATGAGCTTTCTCTGCGGATACCTGGAGATAAGGATAGGGCGATTGTATCGTTCCACGTATAGTGACTTGGATATTGAGATCACATCTTAAATCCTGATCTCGGGCCTCCCATAGATGCTTGATTAAATCAAGACCGCAAATCTAATCTTCTCATTGCATCTGAATCATATTCAGATCAATGTCCAATATTTGGACCAAGATCAGATTGCTTCTCTACTGAGAGGAGTCACTAAAATCCAGACCTATTTCATCACTCCCTAGGAATGGAAGCGTCATGGTTATACAATCGTTTATGATCACGTCACCCTCAGGTATTCCCAACACATGTACATCCTGCATACTACAAGACCCAGAATAAACCTGAAGTATTAGATCAACTTTATACTGTCGACTTCAGGGTTTTATCAGTAAGTTTCTCATTTGATCATTGCGATTTGGTATCGATCATATACTTTCCAAAAGCATATATCATACCTAGGTCTTGATCATATACTTTCCAAAAGTATATATCAAACCTACAAATTCAGTCACGCTTCCAAAGCGAGACGACCGTGCACAGAATTTGATTCTTCCCAATATCTCATGAGTGAGCTCATGTTTTCCAATTCAGTAGTGAACCTGTATGATCCTTTTGAGAGATTGTATCTCATATGTCCTTATATGCACACCAGTGCGCCGGTGTATAGACCTTGGTTAGGTCATCAACCTATTGCTCTGCAAAATGTACATACTCAAACATATAGTAACACAACTGTCTCTAGTCAGAGGATACGTGCCTATACTGTGACTGCATACGATATAGGTCTTTGGTTATCTCGATCTCGTTAAGTCAACTATTTGACCTAACTAATCTGAAACCTCCGAATCTCTATTCCTATGCAGAGGACCTGCATCAAGAGGTCGGTCGGATATCAGCCTATGTGAGAAAGGATTGCCATCTCCTACTAAAGATGGAGATCATCTCTTAACAATCATTTGACGGTGCTTGATGAGTCCTTAATCTAACTCTTTAGATAATCATCCAAGCACCAACCTCTATGATTCAATAATTGAACCAACAGCTGTATGATTATTAAGATGGCCATGGTACATAACCCTAATTGTACTAAGGGACCTATTATGAAAATTAGTTATTCTTCATTTCAGATCAGGGAATGATATTCACAATAACATTTATTGTATAATAGCTCGATGTGGGCTCGCATGTCCAACACACTAGCATCGCCCTCCAACAGATTGCCTCCCGTCGACCGTACCCCCTACCGTTGGACGGTCCCCACCATACGAGCGCCTCGCATACTGCCTACCGCTCCTTCGCCCGACCGCCACTGACATTCGTCACCCTGACGCCGTGTGTTGGCCGAGGGGTCGACTCGGCCAACCTCGTTGTCACACTCCATCAGGTACGCACCGGTACTCGACTCTACCTCGATGCCCCATCTCCCCCTCCACCAGAACCACCCCTGAGTTTTAGAAGCCATTGGATCAAGGGCCAACCTTGATCCTACGACTCCTCACCCTCCACGAGGACCTTCCCGAGATGCCCTCTGTACCTTAAGATTCAGGTAGGTCTCGAGCCTCACCAGCCTACCACGTAGGCTCGGTACTTGAGCCTCCGCCTCTGCCCCTGAACCTTCTGAGCACGTATGTCGCATGTGTTTTGGAGGGAAAATTACAAGAAGACCCTTGCAAGTTAATCTAATTATGAAAAGGGCCCCCATCAGAAAAATCCACACGTGAAACCTTGGAGAAGTGGTAGACATGCCCTCGAGAATTCCTGAATTTGCAAAAGACTCTCTGCTAGCCCAGGTCACATGTCCCGTACGTGGCTCCTTGGGGAACTTGTTGAAGCACCCCTCCAGTTTTTTTGAATTATAGATAAGCCCTTCACATATCACTTTGAAAGAAAAAACTCTATTTTATTTACATTCTAGTCCCTACAAATTCATTTTATCACATCTTTTGCATGAGAACTCTGATTTTAGAACAAAATATATAGTTTTAAAGCGTATTCCATGCTCTTTATATTATATAACTTGTGGACAAATCAGATGCTATTTTATGAGGGTTATTATTTGAGGAGCATTTTAATTTGTGCATGATAATTTTGACATATTTGTGTCATCTTTTTCATTGAGTAAAATAATGTTTTGCTTTTCAGGGATCCTATTGAGAGATAAATTGAATTAATCTTCTTCTTACTATTGTGGATCATATTTGGAGATTTAATCTTTGCAAGGGTAAAATTGAAGAATTCATTTAAATGTATCTATTAGTTTGTTAGATTAAAGGCTATTTTTTGGAGCAAATTACTGGGAATTCTGATAGGACTACCCATTGATTAACCTCCCCGCAACTTGAATTCGATTGAAAAAATCATATTGTGAATTTCTTTTGATCTGTGATTCAATTTCGAGGGTTTATTGATCATATTACTTGAGGAATTAAAATATTATAAAATCACATATTGTGAACTTCACTCTATATTTTTTATTTTCTTTGCATTGCATCTCCTTAACATATTAATTATTTTTTTCCGACACAGGAATTAAGCGAGCATTTAATTAATTGTTTACTTTAATTGAAAACCACATAACTAAAAATCAATGTTCCCTATGTTCGACCTTGGTAGACTTACCAAGTAAAAATCGTTTCACAACATTCAAAGATTGTGGTTTTTGCTGACCAAAATTTGCCTCCTATATTACGACATTCTCTAATTTTAAAAAGGTAGATTTCACGTTCATCAAATGACGTTGTTGCTGGGGAGTGATGAATTTTTAGTGTTTTAAATTATTTTTGTAATTAATTTTTGTGAAACTAATTTTTATGTCATTTTTTCATTTGATTTTCTGCATTTCATTCTGCATTTTTCTCTCGCTACATATACTAACTGTAATCTCTCTCTTAGCAGATTACTTGGAGCAAATTTGGATATAATTTAAGGACCTACAATGATTGATTTTTTTGAGAGAGAGTTAGAATATCTTTATTTTCTGCATCATTTACAGGGTCTCTCTCTAAACACACTAATTTGTAATAATTTAGGACTGGACTTCTCTATGGTGTGTTGGATCTATTTCAACCCCTTCTACGTAGTTGGGACCCGACTTGAGTGGCGTAAGAATTAGGCACATAGAAGCTTTCTTATTTATCCTTGATTGTACTCGTAATTTTTAGGCCACACTTATTCAGTAACTAACGCACTGGTGGATTGTCGTCTTAGTTATATTTTTAAATTAATTCTTTCCCTCTAATGGAACTATCTTCTTAGGGTGATTTCATCTGTGCATATCATTTAGTATAATTTTTAATTCTTTGTCTTGCATCTCACATGAAGAACGTGAGGAGTCACTGTTAGTTTTCTTCTTAAGCATGCATCATTGATTTATGCTTGCATTGGCTTTTTCGATTCTCCCTCCTCTATTTTACAAATTAGGACTTAAAGGAATTGGGATTGATTGTTAGTCGTGGATTTCTGTGATCACCTAACACTTCAATTATAATCTTAATTTAAATCGGGACTACTAATCAAGGTGACTAAAAATAAAATTAACATAAAATTTAACCTTTGTTTCTGGTGGAGAATAACCCACTCATTGTTAGTAAGGACAAGATCAGACACTTAGGATAGAACCAAAAACCAAAAAAATTCATTTAAATTACTATTTTTATAAACAATTAGCTACTTCTCAGTGAGGGTTTCGGGTAGTCATTTTACAGTCCGACTTCCCTTATCAGAGTGGGTGGTTTAGAGGACACCACCATAAAAGGCTCCATCCTCAAGTTACGAGGGTAGCCGTCTAATGGTCCATACTTACACCCATACTGGTTGAAAGTAGGTGCAACTAGTTGTATGAACTCATGATAGTCTTTGTGAAATATTTAGGCACCTAACAACTCCGCTTATTTTTCAAGATTGCTTTGTCATTAAATTAAAATTGAAAAGATAAGCAGACGAACCCTAACATGCCTTCACAATTGTCGAGTGGGCGAATCAACTGGTTTGATTTGTTGTTTTGTCTTGTATATGTTTCGATCATCATCTCCTTTCATTCCACCATGTACTCTTGATCCACCTCGTATACAAATCCTGAAGTCGGAACTTCGATCGACTTCACGACTTCACCTGAGTTCATCAATTCGTCATACTTCTCATCTCCTACACATTCTTACCTACCCCATACCCTCCCATACCCATCTAGCACACCATCTACCCAAAAGATTGCTAGCCAATATGACATATACATTAAGCAAATTACTGTTGAGAATGATGGTGGGTCGACCTGCGTGGGCCAAGATTATATCTATACACCTTTGACCCAAAGTCTTCCTGCTGATGACCAAATAGAGAGGCCTACACCTTACATTCACCCAGACTGGATCGAATCTCATAGGCCCTCTTGCTCTACACTCAATGAGCCCTCATACACAGAGAATAAGATTCAAGATCCAACTCCACCTTCCCACTATCAATGGATAACCAGTTTTGAGGCTCAGACTATCGTAGAAAGAAACACATAATCAACTTTGAAATGCGAACCTATGTTTAGGAATGTTGAGTATGGAACCTCAGTCTCTCCACAAAATCATTCCAACCAGACTAGTAATATTTCCAACCAATCAGGAGAGGATGAATACTTGCAAATCAAAAGAAATGTGGAAGAATTGAGGAATGGATTCAAAAAAAGGTTGCAAGCAGAAAAACTAGAATGTGCTAAACTTGGTATTGAGGTTTATTCAAGTGAAGATGATCTCGAGGAAAGAAATGATACTAAGGCACCAACATCTCGTGTACAATTGGAGTCACCACCACCACTGACCTTTGACCCCCTACTAACCATATCATAGAAAATATCAAAAAATTGGAAAAAAATAGAAAATTCAAAAAATTGATAATTCTGAAATGGAAGCATTTTACAAGAGTCTGATCTTAGAGCTTCCATTGATCAAGGCCATAAAATATGTGCCTGATCTTAAGCAATTTGTGAAGAGTCGACTTAATCCTAAAAAGACAGGTAAGAAATGATCCAGGACTGAATATCATGTCATATCTATGGCCAGTTCTTTGGTGATGAATTGAAAAACCAAGAGCCGCATAGTCAAGCAGTTGACTCGAATCACATGTGAAATTGAGGATACCTTATTCACTCATGTCCGGTTAGATGACGACTCTACATTAAGCATCCTCCCCAAGTCCGTTTTTGACCAACTCAAACTCAAAAAACTCAAAAAGACTATGGTGATTGTTCAATTGCCTGATCGATCCACCAAAATACCACGGGGGATTGTTTCACTCATCGTAAACTTTTGAGGTACAAACACAAAGTGGACTTTATTGTCCTCGACATAGAGCACTGCGGAGGATTGTCTACATCTCTGATCATTTTAGGAAAGTCAAGAAAAACCCTGCTAAGGCAATTGTGGATTATGAGACTCAAGAAATTAAGTTTCCAAACTCGAACTGCAATGAAAAAACCCTCAATGATATGACCTATTGTGAGGAAACCTGACTTAAAATCGATAATCGTGATCAGGAGACAGATGCGTTACATGATCGTACCTCTCCCCAAGAAATACAGACACAAACCCTAGCAGAGTCACTTGAGAAACCGACTGTTGGACAAACCTCTGATTCTTACCTTAATACAACTCCTTGAGAAATCAAGATTTTGGAGCTTATGTAAAGTTGGACCATATTTCTGATGAAGATCACGATTATTTAAGTGGTCCAATTTTCGAGTCGGCAATAATTCATGAGATAATTGAACCATACAAGGAACAGACTCTCAAAACCTCTGATGTCACTAAAAGTCACGATTATCAGGAGGTGCCACAAGCATCTCCAGCCAACACTCACAAAACCACCAGGAACAATCTCCCTCGCCTGAAGCAGCGTATGACCCTAAAAGAAGTAATCGATTTTTACATGGATTCATCTGATGAGGAACTCGTACATGACACATTGGTTACTCAAGAAAGGAGAAGAACTCTGTCCATCCTGCTGCCAATGCTTCTCAAGGAAACAAAATGACTAAGAAAGTCACCTTTGATCTTAGACACCAGGTGATTTCTGAATAGTCCTCGTCTGGTCCTGAAGTGGTTCATCAGGTAAGTGCAATAAGTACAACTCTGATCCAAGGGTTCTTACCTCTAATTTACAATAGTTAGAGATCTTCTGCGTATGACTACTATTCTCCTAAGGATGACTCTGCTGATGGCTGGTCGTCTTCATCCGTCTCTCTTCACCACCCTCCACATCTCCATATTATCTCCCGCCACACTCTCACAAGAAGGTCCGCTGCAAACTTCCTTGACCTTGTACATCCGTAAATCTATCCGGTTCCTTCCTTGTAATTATCTTATCATAATTAGGCTGATCTAAGCCTAAGTATAAGGGGATGGATATCATTGTGTATACATCACTTTTATTCTTTTTGCTCACCCTCGATTGCCCCATTTCATGCTTTTCTTCTATGCTTAGTCCCTCAAAAATCTAATCATAGAGGTCATGTTGACTTCTATTATTCTTGACTCAACTACATTTAGTACGAGCTATGTCTTCATTTCACTTTGTGCCATGAGGACATAACACAAGCTAAGTATAGGGGGTGTGTTTGTATATATTTTACCTACTTTATCCATAGCTCGTACATTAATTGTTTTCATCTAACATCGAGATTGGGTACAAGTAGTGTATATTATGTATATAATACTAAATGCTTTCTATAAATTCCTTGGTTGATATATTCCTGACACTTTCACATTCACTCAAGGTTTGAGGATTTTTTAGGAGACTTGATTTTTGTGAACTTAAGAGTCTGAGTTAACATGCCTTAGTCACTAGGGTTTTTGAAAATTATAATCCACACTTCCCTAGTTTGAAAGATTTGAGCACTATATTGCACTCTTCATCACTACCCTCTAAAGAATATGATCAACATGTCGCTTTCACAAGTACATGATTGATGAGATGAGTTGAGTTATCACTTGAGGATCTGGGATGAGAGATTTAAGTCTAGACCTGATTTAATGATATTCGACGATGGGATAAAGTTAATGAATGCTTCAAGAAACTAAGTATCAGCAAAACCTTAGCTAATATGTGAAAAAGTTCATATAATATCTCTTTGATAGTTATATATGTGCCAGGGTGTGATAAAATAAATAATTGTTGATCAGTGTGCGCCAACTCTTGGTAAAATAGTGGATCTAGCCAAACAGAAAACAAAAGAAAAATATCAAGAAAAAAGCTCTATCATTACAAATTCAAATGAGCTTCCACCAATGGCGAGTGCTCCCAAACATTTTCAAAGAGTCCACTTGGACCAAGAGCTAATTAGGACCAAGGAGTCGGGCTTACGCCGAAAAAGGGCTCTGCATCTTATGGTGATACAAGTCTGGGTGTCGAAGGTATCTTAGATACTAACAAAAGACACTCCCCGGTGTACTCCCAGAAAACAGTGCAGACAACTCCGAACTCTCTTGACAGACACATTGATCAACAAGCTAAAAATATACATGTGTTGAGTAAAAAGGCACTCGAGAGGCCCCTTGTTCCAATGTGAGGTAGAGAAAAATGGCCACAATACTATACCCTCCATCATCTGGTTATCCATCTACATTTCAAGTCTAACAAACTAAAGAGATGATTGATTGGAGCAAGAATAGTCTTATTCTCTAGTGTTTAGGATTAGGTCTAGAGGGGAGTCTCCTCGACTGGAACTTCGAGTGATGCCTCGACTCAACTCTCATGAATGTAGTACACTAAATTTCATATCCTTATATTATATGTACAAAAAGAGAGTCTGATGATTAGAGAAGTTGGATTCCTTTTGAGTAAAGCATGGTTGAGCCCAGAATTTTAGGACACTCAAATTAAGGATTTTCGATTAATTGAGCATTGAAAATTCACATGCATAGTCAGGGATTTATCCAACTTAGTCATTCAATCATTGATGCTTGGGGACGAGCATCATTTAAGTATATGGGTATGATGAATCTTGTATTCATCATGCTAAAATTGGTCAATTAGGCTATGTTCTCCAAAATACATATGTATTTGATAATTAATAGAGCATCATTGGCATTCATACATATGTAAATAATATTTGCATTTCATCATCCATAATTGCATATTGTGTATATTGGCTCAAAAAGCTGCTAATTTCTCATATTTTTAATTAATTCATCATAACTCCAATGATCTGAAAACAACTCCATTGTGTAGATATTAATAACAAGATTAAATAAAAAAATATAAAAACTTACTAGCTCAAACAAGTATCAAATAATCCCAAAGTCTAATTGCACATCTGACAGATTAAAATGTGCATATCTTCCTCATACAATGTCTGATTATGATCGACTCCCTTTTAAAGTACCTATTTTTAGATACCTTCAAAACAAGACCAATTTCGTAAAATTCGGAGCTCATATGTGTAAGTTGGGTTTTGGGCCTCTTTTGCGCATTTTAAGTTTTTGCTATCCTTGACCTAGTATTTATGTAATTAATTTTATTTCCTCTTATTTTATATTCTTTGATGAAGGCTTTATTAAACGACATAAAATTCCAAATCTAGATCAAGACTGAAATCAAAGAAACTGACTATGTCCGAGTGTCTGTTGTGAGTCTGTACAAAAGTCTCATGTTTCAAACCTCTATTTATTTCGTTAGTTTCTTATTTACAAAAAATCCAATAAAATATATTAGTGTGTAATTAATTTTCTTGTATTTTGTCATATTTTTTCTATAATTTTTATCTTCTTTAAAAATCACCAAAAAATTACAAAACTTCAAAAATCGATTTTTTATACACTTGAAGACCACCAAAAGTACCACTTCGCACATATGACCGCTTTTTCTCCTTGGTCCTTTATGAAAGTTGTAGATCTCATTGAGACGAACAACTTTTGTAAAGGAAATTTTTTGGTATGAGCCTTCTTCTATTTCTTTTCTATTTTCTTCATCTTTTAATTCTTAATGTTTTTTGGGGTTACACGTGGCCGCGCCTGGGCATGCCACGTGGCACCCACTTCTTCCCAACCCCTAGGTCACATGCCTAGCACGTGACCCTCCAGAAACCCATCTCACCCCGGTCACGTGCGGTGCACGTGACCCCACCCACTCCCCTTTCTTGCAACCGCCGTCGTCGCCAAGCGCGTAATACCCCGCGCCTTACACCTCCACTCGGACGTTGCGCCTCCTCCACCTTCACGTAACGCCCCTCGACCTCCTCCGCCGCAGCCATTACCCTTCCTCTTATAAGCCACATCTCGGCAACCTTCAAACCAATCCACCCATCTTCCCCCATGAGATCCGGTGATAGTGGCTCGACGACCACGACGACGTGATCCAGAGATCTTCGACCTCTGTCGCTGCTCCATGCAGTTGAGTCTCGCCATGGTCCGCCTTGCGATTGAGGTGATCATCGGGAGCGGTCCATCTCCTCTCCCAAACCCCAGGCGAACCCACATTATCCTTCCCCATCTCCATTCAACCACTCTTGCTCCGCTCGAATCAACATCTACATAACTCCACCACTCCTCTCGCCAGCAGCTCTGGCCTGCTCCATCGCCCGACAACATCTTGATTTCGCTACACACTTGCCTTCGACATGCTATGCATCGACCGAAGTTTTGTTGGAAATGCGAGCCCACGGCGAGCCATTATGCAATAAATGTTATTGCACATATCATTCCCTGATCTGAAATGAAGAATGAATAGTTTGTATAATAGGTCCCTTAGTACAATTAGGGTTATGTACCATGGCCATCTTAATAATCATACAGCTGTTGATTCAACTATTGAATCATAGAGGCTGGTGCTTGGATGAATATCAAAAGAGTTAGATTAAGGACTCATCAAGCACCGTCAAATGATTGTTAAGAGATGATCTCCAGCCTGAGTAGGAGATGGCAATCCTTATCTCTGAAGGCTGATATCTGACCGACCTCTTGATGCAGGTCCTCTGCATAGGAATAGAGATTCGGAGGTGTCAGATTAGTTAGGTCAAAGAGTTAACTTAACGAGATCGAGATAACCAAAGTCCTATATCATATGCTGTCATGATATAGGCACGCATCCTCTGACCGGAGACAGATGTGTTGCTATATGTCCAAGTATGTACATTTGGCAGACCAATAGGTTGATGACCTAATCAAGGTCTATACACCGGCGCGCTGGTGTGCATATAAGGGCATATGAGTAATACGATCTCTCAAAGGGATCATACAGGTTCAGTCACTGAACCGGAAGACATGAGCTCACTCATGAGATATTGGGAAGAATCAAATTCCATGCGCATGGTCGTCTCGCTTTGGAAGCTTGACTGAATTTGTAGGTTTGATATATACTTTTAGTATATGATCAAGACCTAGGTATGATGTACACTTTTGGAAAGTGTATGATCGATACCAACTCCCAATGATCGAATGAGAAACTTACTGATAAAACCATGAAGTAGACAGTATAAAGTTGATCCGATACTTCGGGTTTAGTCTAAGTCTTCCAGTATGTAGGATGTACAGGTATTGGGAATACCTGAGGGTGATTTGATCATAAACGATTGTATAACCATGACGCTTCCATTCCTAGGGAGTGATGAAACGGGTATGGATTTTAGTGACTCCTCTCAGTAGAGAAGTGATCTGATCTTGGTCCAAGTGTTGGACATTGATCTGAATGTGATTCAGATACAATGAGAAGATTAGATTTACGGTCTTGATTTAATCAAGCATCTATGGGAGGCCCGCGATCTGGATTTGAGATATGATCTCAATATCCATGTCACTATACGTGGAACAATACAATCGCCCTGTCCTTATCTCCAAGTATCTGAGGAGAAATAGCATTGTTCTTAAATGGTTTAAGAACAATTCCATAAGATCTAAGCAAAGAGAATTTGATAATTAAAAGTGTTTTAATTATCATGATGTATGAGAAATTATCCAATATGATTAAATGTGATTTAATTAGTTTGGATAAGAATAATGTGGATAGAGATATCCAATTATTCATGATATATTATAAATGTGATTTATAATGTATTAGAGAGAGTTACTTATAATTTATATGTGTTGATTAATTATGATGTGTATTGGATACACATTGTGTAATTAATTAACAATATGAATTACATGTTGTTTTGGGTTGTGAATATGATTCACAAATTATTCCATGGCTAGATTGCAATTTTCTCAAAGATAATTGTGAATTATTTTTTGAGAAATAAAACCCAAAATTATTTTTGTTGCAAATAAATAAGAGAGGGATTACATGGAGATTACAATCTCCATGCAATCCAAGGTGGGCGGCACACCACTCCTAATTGGAGTGGGTGTGCGCCTACATGGAAGGCACATGGAGATGAAATCTCCATGTGTCTTCTCTCCTTATTTGTTGGGTTAATTTAGGAGCAAATTATATTTGATTTTATTAAATATATTTTGACCTAAATTTGTTGCTTTTGACAACAACAATCTCAGCCATTGGATGAACATAAATCAATCTCATCCATTGATTTTATGTGTCCCATGGATTGAGATCCATGGATCCCAAAACCCTATAAATAGAGAGGCATACTTGGCTCTCTCTTTACACATGCTATTGTAGCAAAACTCTCTCTCTCTCTCATATACACGACAGCCCTCTCTCCCTCTCTTCTTGGTGGCCGTCCACCTTGGTGGAGAGAAACGTCGTCGCCCGCGCCATCGTGCTGCCGCTTCGACTCTCTGCGGTTCTTTGTCTTCTTGGAGTGCTTCACTCATGAAGGAGACGTTTGATCTCGTGCGACGAGATCAGGAGCAACCGTGCTTGGATCATCTTGGATTGCGAGGACACCGCGACTCATCTCCGCGCTCGCAAGCCGTTACTCCGACGATCGGACTTGAGACAGGAGGTCTCTTTTCGTAGAGACTCGATCAACCACGCTTCAAGAGGTATTGCATTATACTTGATGTGGTTATAGATGAAACGATTTGAGAATGGTTCTCGGATCATGTGGTTTCATCGGTTTAAAAATTTTTAAATTCCGCTGCCCCGAACAACTAGTACGACTAGTCGTTCTTCGTCGTATTCGATACGACGATCACGCTTCCGTGATGCGCTTGAGGATTTCTCCATATCCTTCAAGTGGTATCAGAGCCTTAGGTCGACGGTTTCGAATATGATTCGAAAAAAAAACCGAGGACGACTTGGGTTCGTTAAGGTCGCGAAAGTTTTTATCGCATTTGATTTCGCAGATCTGTTTAGTAAATAAATTCGGCACTGTTTAAATTTTTTAAACACAAATTTAATACTTGGATTTTGTTCCCCATTAAATAAGGAAACCATAGGATCTGAGTTTACGTAAATCGGATTTCGTATGCTCTAGATATGGTTGTTTTAATGAACATGTATGCACTGTTGCGGGAACTGTAGATCTGAACGTGATTAAAATGTTAATTACTGTTTAGACTTGCCTCGAAATGCGTGTAACATCACTTGTGTTCTGTCCTAAATCAAATTAGCAATCTATGAAAATTGTTTTTGTCTAATTTGGATTTAATATGATTGAGATATGCTAATTTTAGTAAGAAGGGGTCACTGCTGAAATTACAGTCCTAATCAAGAACCAAGTGATTGTCAATTAGTGAAATTAATTGTTAATTTCGTGAAATAATCATGAAAAATATTTGTGAAATATTTGAAGATGATTATTTACATAATTGACTTGGCCTCATCCAATTAATTGATTAGATTTGATCTAAATCTTAATTGGAAACACATTCATCAAACTTAATGTTTGATTGGTGATTGTCATTTAATCATTTAGTGAAATTAAATTGTTTAATTTCCTAGAATAATTGTGCATAAATATTTGTGAAATATTTGATGATAATTATTCCCTTAAATGACATTGCCTTAACCAATAATTGATTAAGATGTGATCTAAATCATAATTGGAAACCACAATCTTTCAAACTTGATGCTTGAATAGGATTTGGGAATTTGTCTAGCAAATTTCCTTATAATCAAAAATGTTTTGATTATTACTATATGGTACAATTTCGGTTGAAGAACCGATGATCATCTCAAGTACAAATTAATCAATTTGGCATTATCCTTTCCCGAGGCGGATATGGTGCCTAGTCGGAGAGCATTGGGGTTGCGGGTTGCAACATATGTGGTCCGTCCCACTCTCGTCGGTACTGGCCATGACAGCGGGTAGGGCCGGGATAATGTCCGAGGGATTAAGATGTATTTTTCTAATTATTAAAATTCGAATTAATACGTATTTTGAGATATTACCATATATGTATTCAAGTAAAATAATCAAGTTTGATTGATTGAATTGGATTGATAATTAATTTAATATGATTAAATTGATTATGTCCAATTGAAATACTCTAATATGATTAGAGCTAATAATTCCCTTGGAAGAATTAATTATGTGAATGTGATTCACGATAATTAATTAAAATTTGAATATGATATGGAGGATCACATAAGTGACATCCATGGTCTCCCGTCAAGGCGAAGGGTTCCGTCGCCAGGGATTGTATGTAGGAGACGCTTGTCCGAAGTGACAGCTCCTGTATGCAAGCGCATCTGGATCGGGCTCTTTGCTTCTCGAAAGAGTAAGGCCGTATACGTAGTGACCCCAATATCGGATCCTCATATTATTGGGGCGATATTGGATTGCGTATAGCGAGTACTATTCCTGTTGACGGTTGGTTCAATTAACGACGGGTCAACATCGCCTTAGGGGTGGTGGGCTCGGGTGTTAAAGACCGAATTGGGAAATGTAAGTTGGACTTGCAAAGCGGAATGTGTTCCCGCTTCTTTTTATCGGAGTTGCAGATTCTCATATTATTGGGATGTAACAAAGATAAGGAAGGAGATCCCAGATCTTGTTGAGATATAATGGTAAGTATATCTCTTACATTGAAAGTGATTAAGGGAATGAACTTTCAATGTTGACATGGCAAGACAACTTTGATATAAAAAAATTCCTAAATCAAAGTAAAATATAAATTTATATATATATTTATGCAAAATTCTTATTTCAGATAATCCTTCATTAAAACCCACTCAATGATATACTCAATAATAACCAGTAAAATATCATGGATTGGACTCATGATCCAGATATTGTACTTGCAATTGGACACATAATGTATGTGGTTGCAATGTGCAAGTTTCCTCATAATATTGAGGAATGACAATTAAATAGATGATAGGACTACAACCCTAGGGTTTGTATGTCTCTATAGTCTTGGTATCATCAAATGTACTTTGGAAGTGACATGTTGATGATGATCATAATTGTCATATAATCCTTATAAAAAAAAATCTAAGAAGATATTATGGCATACATATGTGCTCTTGACATTTATCATGAATGACATGGTTCACTGCATCATGCAGAATGGTGGCTCTGTAAAGAGATGATGTATTCAAATTGTTTGAGTACCTACCTGAACCTTTGTTTTTAAGAGTTTAAATGGATGTAGATGATGAGTGTCATCATTCTACTGTTTATACTCTAGTTATCCATGAAGCTTCATAATATTCATATTGTATGAATTTAATGAAGCATGTATAAATGTTGAACAACTCTTACTTTGAATTCTTTTGAATTTAAAATAAGAGATCCTCTGTCTTGAGCAATGATTGCTTATAGATAAAGGGAGCGCAGTGGAAGCATGGGTTGGACCCAAGAAAGAAGGAAAGTCAAAGAGTTGACTGGACTTCTATGACTTCCATATGACATCCAAAGAGTTGGATGAATGCCAATACTGCAATAAGTTGATGTGTTGATAGTATGACTATCAAGTCTGTTTAGAATCCTTAGAAAAGGACTCGGATGGAGCATCAGAGTAATCTACATAAATCATTGATATTGACTTACTTATTGAATAAGATAAAGTCAAATAATTGTATCTCAATCTTCTGATGACATTTGCAATGGGTTGCATATGTTTTAGAAGACTGGAAAATTTGATCTTAAAAGTTTATAGTTATCCACGTGAGTATTGATGCAACTGTTGCAACAATCTCTGTTGGATTAATAGACTTGTTAATTTCAGTGGGAGAGCCCTTAGTCTTAGAGAATGTCTCTGTGACCTAGATATTAGAATACACTCATTGTTTATTTCTAAATGTTGGAAATAAACATGAATTCTGAGATAGAACTATCATAAAGAGTTATGATGGATATATTTCAGATAGTAATCTAAAATCTGGTGGACTCCACTAAATTAGAAAAATTAATGAATGGTTCATTAATATTTCTAAATACTGAATTAAAACCTCTGTAAGATCAATAGGAGGATGAAGATCGTTTGACAATGATCTAGCATCGAGCCTTGGACATTTGTTTATTGATTTGATCAATAGACTAGTAAGAGATGAAACTTTAGAATGTCTAAAATTTCAAAAGTTACATACTTATGAATATTGTATTCAAAGTAAAAATGTCCAATACACCCTTCTTCGGGAATGGTGTAAGATGCCAAGGTATTCAGGATCCCATACATATTGATGTATGTGGATCATCTATATCATAGTAAACATTGTGGATATGTGATATCTATTGATGATTATGTATGATATGAGATTTCTTCTCTTCATCTAAGAAACCTTTGAATTGTTCAAAGATTTCATTAATTTTGGTTTAGAACCAAAGTTCGAAGGAAGATAAAATGAATTTGATCTAATCTAGGTAGCAAGTACCTACTAGATAAATTCGAAGAATACCTTATGGAGATATGAATATCATTTCTATCTCAATCCTCCTAACACACCTTAACTCAAAAGAGTTATAGGTAGATACAATTGGATCATGTGTGACATGATCTTATCAATGTTGAATTTTAGCATAATTATCCCTTAGTTTCCAGGTATATATGTGTAGTAGAGACTACAATGTATATCCTTAATAAGGTTCCATGTATGTTGGAATCTAGCACTTGAGAGTGTTGCTTCATTAGGAAAATAAAGGATGGTATTGGATACCTACTTTATGACCTTGAGATTCTTAAAATATCTCATCTCCGAGAATGTGATTCTTAGAGGTTGAGACTCTTGAGAATCAAGATGAAAATGAAGTGTAGGAACTCATTTATAATGAGACTCCTGAAATTGGAAACTAAAAGGACAATTAAAGATGAAACATTAATACCTCTTCAAATGAGTTTGAGGATGGATTCCATGTGTTAGAGAAATCTGACAATGATCGAACTTCATGTGATGAAGTTTCTGAAGATCATAGCATGGATAGATGGATAGCAATAAAAGTCTAATGTAGACTTCATATACAAGTGTTGTATATGGACCCTCGAGGATCCACCTATATGGGTAAGACCTGTAAAGGTGTAAATGGATCTTCAAGAGACAGGGAACCTGATGAGAAGGTAGAGATCTTCAAAGCACGGTTCGTAGCCATAAGCTACACACTGGAAGAGAAGACATTGCTTGCAATGAGACTTGCTCTTCGGTGACCATGCTTAAAACCGTCAGAATATTGCTAACCTTAGCTACATAACTTGACTATTGCATCTTCAAGATGTAAGTCAATATTGCATTCCTCTATGAATGCCTCGTTGAGGATATTCCTATGAAGTAGCCCCAGGGCTTCATGGTTGAGGAAAGCAAGGTGTGCAAGCTAAGGAATCCATCTATGGACTCAATTAAGCTTCTTGAAGTTGGATCATAAGATTTGATGAAATTATAAATGTTATGATTTCAGATAGAATCTTGATGAACTATATGAAGCTTAGTGGGAGTGCTTTTGTGTTCATCGTGCTAAATGTAGATGATATCCTAATCATTTAAAAATGATATAAGGATAATAATTAGTGTTTTATAATCTGGTTGTTCCATAACTTGAAATATGATTTCAAAGATGCCTCTCAAATCTTAGTTCTGAAGTTGTTCAGAAGCAAAGAGAAGAGGATAATGGGACTGTGACATTTATAGTACATCTTGGACATATTCCATTTTATGGAAAATTCCAGTAATGGCTTCCATCCCTTAAGATATGGTACTGACCTATCTAAAGGGATAGCACCTCAAAGAGTTGAGGAAGTGAATGCTAGAACTACTTGCCTTTGGGCATCAGTTCTGAGAAGTCGGGTGTATGCTAGATGTGTACAAAAGCCAGATGGCTGCCATGCAGTGGGAGTAGTAAACTGTTACTAATCCTACTATGGAAATAAAACACTTGGTTGCAGTAACAACAAAATCTTCATAGATGACAAGATTTTTTAGATAGTGATCTCAGAGTCTTATCTTCAAAAAAAAAAACTTAAGACTTTATAGATAGAGATCTAAAAGGTCTTAACTGTGGATACCTTAAGAGATAGTGATCTCCAGGAATAAGGATATTCTGATAAGGATTATGGAAATACTGGTTATGATAATTGTTAAGCTGTAGTGTCAAAGACACTGTAACTAACTAGATTGAGTATTGGTTGCATAAGATGCAACATTCGCATTGGATGCGAGCACTGTTACTGGGGATATGCATGTATCGTAAAAGGACTTGGCGTAGTCTCGCGGGAACAGAGTGACTGATCAGCTTACCTAGCTATTTTTCCAAATAGTCTATGATTGTCACATGAGTGCGGGTTTAAATGATTAGCCCATTAATGGCTCTTTGGGCTAGTGGGAGATTGTTGGAAATGCGAGCCCACGGCGAGCCATTATGCAATAAATGTTATTGCACATATCATTCCCTGATCTGAAATGAAGAATGAATAATTTGTATAATAGGTCCCTTAGTACAATTAGGGTTATGTACCATGGCCATCTTAATAATCATACAGCTGTTGATTCAACTATTGAATCATAGAGGCTGGTGCTTGGATGAATATCAAAAGAGTTAGATTGAGGACTCATCAAGCACCGTCAAATGATTGTTAAGAGATGATCTCCAGCCTGAGTAGGAGATGGCAATCCTTATCTCTGAAGGCTGATATCTGACCGACCTCTTGATGCAGGTCCTCTGCATAGGAATAGAGATTCGGAGGTGTCAGATTAGTTAGGTCAAAGAGTTGACTTAACGAGATCGAGATAACCAAAGTCCTATATCATATGCTGTCATGATATAGGCACGCATCCTCTGACCGGAGACAGATGTGTTGCTATATGTCCAAGTATGTACATTTGGCAGACCAATAGGTTGATGACCTAATCAAGGTCTATACACCGGCGCGCTGGTGTGCATATAAGGGCATATGAGTAATACGATCTCTCAAAGGGATCATACAGGTTCAGTCACTGAACCGGAAGACATGAGCTCACTCATGAGATATTGGGAAGAATCAAATTCCATGCGCATGGTCGTCTCGCTTTGGAAGCTTGACTGAATTTGTAGGTTTGATATATACTTTTAGTATATGATCAAGACCTAGGTATGATGTACACTTTTGGAAAGTGTATGATCGATACCAACTCCCAATGATCGAATGAGAAACTTACTGATAAAACCATGAAGTAGACAGTATAAAGTTGATCCGATACTTCGGGTTTAGTCTAAGTCTTCCAGTATGCAGGATGTACAGGTATTGGGAATACCTGAGGGTGATTTGATCATAAACGATTGTATAACCATGACGCTTCCATTCCTAGGGAGTGATGAAACGGGTATGGATTTTAGTGACTCCTCTCAGTAGAGAAGTGATCTGATCTTGGTCCAAGTGTTGGACATTGATCTGAATGTGATTCAGATACAATGAGAAGATTAGATTTACGGTCTTGATTTAATCAAGCATCTATGGGAGGCCCGCGATCTGGATTTGAGATATGATCTCAATATCCATGTCACTATACGTGGAACAATACAATCGCCCTGTCCTTATCTCCAAGTATCTGAGGAGAAATAGCATTGTTCTTAAATGGTTTAAGAACAATTCCATAAGATCTAAGCAAAGAGAATTTGATAATTAAAAGTGTTTTAATTATCATGATGTATGAGAAATTATCCAATATGATTAAATGTGATTTAATTAGTTTGGATAAGAATAATGTGGATAGAGATATCCAATTATTCATGATATATTATAAATGTGATTTATAATGTATTAGAGAGAGTTACTTATAATTTATATGTGTTGATTAATTATGATGTGTATTGGATACACATTGTGTAATTAATTAACAATATGAATTACATGTTGTTTTGGGTTGTGAATATGATTCACAAATTATTCCATGGCTAGATTGCAATTTTCTCAAAGATAATTGTGAATTATTTTTTGAGAAATAAAACCCAAAATTATTTTTGTTGCAAATAAATAAGAGAGGGATTACATGGAGATTACAATCTCCATGCAATCCAAGGTGGGCGGCACACCACTCCTAATTGGAGTGGGTGTGCGCCTACATGGAAGGCACATGGAGATGAAATCTCCATGTGTCTTCTCTCCTTATTTGTTGGGTTAATTTAGGAGCAAATTATATTTGATTTTATTAAATATATTTTGACCTAAATTTGTTGCTTTTGACAACAACAATCTCAGCCATTGGATGAACATAAATCAATCTCATCCATTGATTTTATGTGTCCCATGGATTGAGATCCATGGATCCCAAAACCCTATAAATAGAGAGGCATACTTGGCTCTCTCTTTACACATGCTATTGTAGCAAAACTCTCTCTCTCTCTCTCATATACACGACAGCCCTCTCTCCCTCTCTTCTTGGTGGCCGTCCACCTTGGTGGAGAGAAACGTCGTCGCCCGCGCCATCGTGCTGCCGCTTCGACTCTCTGCGGTTCTTTGTCTTCTTGGAGTGCTTCACTCACAAAGGAGACGTTTGATCTCGTGCGACGAGATCAGGAGCAACCGTGCTTGGATCATCTTGGATTGCGAGGACACCGCGACTCATCTCCGCGCTCGCAAGCCGTTACTCCGACGATCGGACTTGAGACAGGAGGTCTCTTTTCGTAGAGACTCGATCAACCACGCTTCAAGAGGTATTGCATTATACTTGATGTGGTTATAGATGAAACGATTTGAGAATGGTTCTCGGATCATGTGGTTTCATCGGTTTAAAAATTTTTAAATTCCGCTGCCCCGAACAACTAGTACGACTAGTCGTTCTTCGTCGTATTCGATACGACGATCACGCTTCCGTGATGCGCTTGAGGATTTCTCCATATCCTTCAAGTTTCCACCAGCTTCACTCTCCAACAGATTGCCTCTCACCGACTGTACCCCCTACTGCTCGACGCACCCCGCTGGACGAGCACCGCCTCGCATATCACCTATCGCTCCTTCGCCCGACTTCCACTGACCATTGTCACCCTCGCATCGTGTATCGGACAAGGGGTCGACTCCACCATCCTCATCGTCGCACTGCGCTGTGCGCATACCAGCACTCGACTCCGCCTCGGGGGCCCATCTCCCCCTCCGCCAGAACCACCCCCGAGCTTCAAAAGCTGTTGGATCAAGGGCCAGCCTTGATCCTATGGCCCCTCACCCTCCACAAAGTCCTGCCTGAGCTGCCCTCCGTGCCACAAGGTTTGGGTGGGCCCGAGCCTCACCACCCCGAGCCTCCGCCTCCGCCTCTTCCCCCAACCTACTGAGCATGTGCGCCACATGCATTTTGGAGGGCAAATTGCAAGAAGACCCCTACAAGTTAATTTAATTACGAAAAGAGTCCCCACCAGAAGTATCGCGTGCCCCAAACGTGAAACCTTGGAGAAATTGCAGACATGCCTTCAAGAATTCCTGAATTTGCAAAAGACTCCCTGCCAGCCCAAGTCACGTGTCCCGCACATGGCTCCTTGGGCAATTTGCTGAGGCACCCCGTTAGTTTTCTTTAATTACAGATACATCCTCTAGGGACCACTTTGAAGGAAAAGCTTTATTTTATTTACATTTTAGTCCTTGCAAATTCATTTTATCATATCTTTTGTATACGAATTCTAATTTTAGCATATAATGTGTCGATTTAAAGCTTATTCCATGATCTTTCATATTATACAACTTGTGGATAGATGTGATGTTATTTTATGATTATTATTATTTGAGGAGAATTTTAATGTGTGCAGGCTAATTTTAACATATTTGTGACATCTTTTTCATTGTGTAAATTAATGATTTGTTTTTCAGGATTTCTATTGAGGGATTAAATTGAATTAATCTTCTTCTTACTATTGTAGATCATATTTGAGGATTTAATCTTTGCATGGGTGAAATTGAAGAATTCATTTAAATCTCTCTATTAATTTGTCAGATCAAAGATTAGTTTTGGAGTAAACTACTGGAATTCTGATAGGAGTACTCATTGATTAACCTCCCTGCAACTTGATTCGATTAAAAAATCATCTTCTGTATTTCTTTCGATCTGTGATTCAATTTCAAGGTTTTTCTGATCACATTACTTGAGGAATTAAAATCGTATAAAATCACAGGTCCTAAACTTCATTCTCTTTGTTTAATTTTCTTTGCATTGCATCTCATTTGCATCAACATATTTTCCTTTATTTTCTGACACAGAATCTAAGAGAGCATTTAACTATTATTTACTTTAATTGAAAACCACGTAACTGAAAATCACTGTTCCTTCTGTTTGACCTTAGTGGACTTGCCAAGTAAAAATTGTTCCACAACATTCAAAGATTGTGGTTTTTGCTGACCAAAATTTACCTCCTATACTATGGCATTCCCTGATTTTTAAAGAGGTTGATTTCAAGTTCATCACCCCTTACCATCAAGGAATAGTCAACCTACTCCTTGGAAGTTTACATAATGCCCCTCATGGTTCTTGATAATCATAGGCATGCCTCCTTCTGGGAAGTTTTTAAGCTCTATTTTAAATATTGTAATATTGAACTTGGACCCCTCATATTAGACTGCATTTACTATCTTCTCCTTTTTTATGATTTAGTGTCACTTTGTTCCCTAACTTATGCTCTCTATTATATTATAGTTTAGTGACTTTTGGAACTAATTTAAATTATCTATGAATTAATTATTGAAGCATGTCAATTCTACTTATCTAATTCATAGATAATTCGTATATTATCCTTTTATGTTGCTTTTTGGATATGTTATGGATCTAAGTTGTACCAAAATTTAGAAAAAAAAGGAACTACTGGAAAATATTTTATTTTGACTCGTATGGAATTTTTAAAAGAGTAGATTCCTTGATTTATTCCAAAAGCATATTAAAATTTTCAAAAAAATATAAAAATATGTCTAGTTAGCTCGTTCGATGCTTTAAATCTTTTCTTTCTAAATAAAGATTTATTTCATTTTTTCCTTATTGAAGAAGTCAAAATAAAAAAATCAACCACATTAGCTTGTTTCATTTTTAGTTTGTTCATCTTATTGATAAAAGAAATAGATTAGGTCATTTTTTGGGAAGTTCTCCATTATTTTTTGTTTGAGATTCTATTACTTATTTGTCTAAAAATACAAAAGCATTTGAAAACTTACCAAAAAACCTAGAAATTCATATAAATTCAAATACAAAAAGAAAAGTTAATGTAGGAACCATATGATACATACTTTTAGGGGAAAATACATTTATATTTTATTCCTTTATTTAAAAGCAAAGTTGCATTTTCCAAGATTCCCTATATATAGTGTATTTGTTTTCTTGATTTTATTACATTTTTCTTTTTATTTTCCATTTTTATCTATTCTCATTAACTTAATATTTCACCTTATTATTTGATTGTCTATTTTTTTCACATTTTACTCGGTTATTTTGTGAACACATTGTGATGTTAATTCCCTTTTTATGCATTAATGAGATGATGGAGCAGCTTCCAGTTCGAGGAGTTTAGAGGGTATCTGCTGGAGAGATGGCTGCATGGAACATGAAGGAGAGGATCCACCAGACCTGCTTAACTTAGCAATAGTAAAGTCTAGTTTAGATTTATTTCTTATCTTTTACTATTTGTCACATTTCTATAATAACATTAGTTATTGTATTATTTTGACTTGGATAGACAATCTAGGGATTTATTTAGATCCTCGACTAAGTGGATAGATCCTACTGATTTTTTATGACTTTTCATATATTTTGACTTGTCTTACAGTTTCTTGATTTCTTTGATTTTTCTTGTGTTTTTCATTTTTTGACTTTCTTTTCTTGTTTTTCATGAATGGTAAGGCTCTCTAGGATTACATATATGCATGTGTATCATAGAATTAGGTCTAAAGCCATCAATATTACTTAATATACTTATAAAATGTTTGTCCTTTGACAAATAATTTGTGCTTACATCACTAATGGAAATTCTTATTTAGGATAGTTTATCACTTTCATTTTCTATATAGATTATATTTAACATTTCTATTATGCATCCACATGTAAAGAGTAGGAGGCACTATAAATATCTTATGCCATGCATCCATCATATGCATTTTTAAATGTTCCATGTTATGAATCACTTATGAAATAAAGGAATTAATAATCGATAAGATGCTTAATAAAAAACTAAAAAATGAGATTGTTAATCTCACATTGGCCCTTAATAAAAACGAAACTAGGATTCATTATCTTGGGCGATTGACCCCCATTATTGTATGCATGTACTTTTCACTTGAGAGAGATGTGCTAATACTTACGGATTAGAGCCCAAATATCCATATGGATATTTATGATGCTTGTATATTAAACCCCTAATTTACGAGTGTTGATTAGAGCACTTCTATTAGAACTAATATGATAGTAGGGATTATGCACCATTGCATCAAATTTTTCAAAGAAACGAGGTGCATTCACTGTCGTATATGTTTCAGTACCACCCTTTTCTAGTGTTTGCTCCTCCAAAGATCAAGCAAAGTGGGTACGTATCACCAGGACCTTGGAGAAGACCTTCATTTCATGCACTCTTATATATAGGTTGTGTTCATATATTACTGTCATAGGTATTTACATTCAGGTTACCCAATGATTGAGAGTATAAGTCATGTAGACATTGTGAACCTCCTTATTTGAAACTTAGACTTGACCCGATATTGAAATCAGATAAACACTACAAGAAATATGGTCATTTACGACCGTGCATATGCGACTACTAGCAGTGGATTTTTCGACGTAGTGTTTAAATCGAGCACAAACTCGCTACTAGTGGCCGTAACTCTAAATATGCAACAACAAAAAGAAGCATGCGTTTCTATGCTTCTTATGTGACCACCAGGGGACGAAATAATATGGTAATGTTGTGTGAATACTTGCAGTCGCAATCGTGCTTACATTATATGATAAGTATTCTAAAACAGAACCTAATTTTCCTCTTTTCCTCATTTCCTCACATGAGCCCTACCCTCTAAAACCCCTCTCTCCACCACCAGCGACACCTCTCCTCCTCCAACCACCACTCGGCGACACCATTATCTCCTCCCTCTACTCCCGACCAACTCATTTGCTCCTCTCCTCTGCTAGGCACATGTCTTGAAGCCCCATCTCATCCGCTATCTCTTCTTAGGAGGGTTCCTCTACCATATCCTCACTTCCTCCACCATCCAGCGAGACTCTCCTCCTCACCCATTGGTACACTTCCTCTCTTTCATTGTTATCATCTAGTAGTTTGATTTTTGTGCTAATTAATAGTTTTATTTCAGTTTCCATGTGACTTTTTATATGCATTGTAAGTGGATGTTGAAATTCCTAAGAAAGATGATGGATTAAGTAGCATTTTAAATTTGATTTATGTTGACTCTTTGTAATATGCAATTTAGAAATTTTTTATGTCTGTATTGTAGTGTACATGTTATTATTTAACACAATTCGATAATGTAGGTGTATGATTGATAAATGTTAATTTGAATGTGTGTGTTGACTTCTTGCATATTTATCATGATTGGACTAAATGCATTTTTCATATGCATTTATGTTGCTTTGTTGTATGCTTTCAAATGTGTGCAAGTATTGTAATGTACGTGTGTAATGCATTTGTAGATGTATGCTTGATAGTGTTAATTTGAATTTAATGTTTAACATCAATTCATTTACGAAGAAATAACAAATAAATTAAATGTAAATGTCCATTATATCTTTGTTAAATAGGCCCAACATGTATAATGCACTAAGAGTATTGCATGAAATCACACAAAACCTCATTCAGACACGTGTATCCTTCCACACTAGGTTAAGTGTGACCTACACAACAGGTTGTGTGTGCAACATATTATGGGAGGTGATGACCCATCATGTGTTCTATATTTTTTTTTAATTTTTACAACAATTGGGGTCTTAGCTTTACAAGCTAAGAAAAAACCCCGTGGCATCGTGCAACTCCTGATGATTGTTTTGCAAGTACCAAAGAAGGATAGAATATGTTATGTTAATATATAGAATTGTCCCATATTGAAATTAACTTAACTCAAGTGTTGTTACATTCAAGTGGTATCGCTCTCTCGTCTAGTGCGACATCTTATAAAATTCTCAAGATAATTAAATAACCAAATAAATGTGCAAAAAATTGAAAAAAAAATTCAAATTACCCGATCTTGAAAAGTGGGGATGTATGCGTGCATGGAGTATGTATGTGGGTATGCTAGGATGAATGCTAGCTGGATAAAATGTGAGTATATTTGTGGTTCTTTTTCTAAGTATATGAGTATGTTAGTGTGAATAAGGTATGTATATAGGTATGCTAGGATGAATGTGAGTATTTAGGTGTGTATGTAAATGGCTATGTATGTACATGTATATAGGGAGGTATGTAAGTGTGCAGTGTGTGCATGTTGGTGTTTGAGGTATGGAGGTGAGTGATGGTATATGGGTGCCAAGTATAAGCACACATGTGGGAGGTGTGGTCATGTATGTAAGTATATGATGTATAAGTATATGATGTATATGAGTGTGCAAGTGGGTTCGTAAGGGTGTATACATTTATGTGTGCATGTTTATAGGTGTATGGAGGTATACATATAGTTATGTAAGTATGAGGGTATCCATTTTATAGGTGTATGGAGGTATACATATAGTTATGTAAGTATGAGGGTATCTCTTTTGTGGGTATCTGTATGGGTATTCATGTAAGCATGAATATGAGTGTCTACGTGTTTGGGTATGTATAAACATGTATGTGGGTATGGTAGCATGAATGTGACTTTCCATGTGGGTTAGTATCTATGCATGTGTGAGTATATGGGCATGAATGGGTATCTATGTGGGAATGTAGGATCTTTTCTACAACTAAAAGCTAATAATTCAACCAATTACGAGCATCAATGATATCCAAATATTTCATAAGAGAGCGAAGTGGCAGGAGGGAAATGGTTCCACACAATAGATACACATCAGGTGCACAGAGTTTTTTTACTCCGGCAGTGAATAAGTCAAATGAATCAAATTCTCGATTAATATGTATTATTACGATATACATATATCTTATAAAACATGTGCATGTACATTATTAAGATTTTGTATACTATGGTGTGCATATTAGCTTTCCGTAGTTCGGATTTCTCGAACTAAGTGTGTCCTTGGTGATTTAAGTCATGCTTGATCTTAATTTTCCTTATAAGATTTGTCCATTATAAATCTCTATAGCATAACCACATTCCTCTTTGATATACATATTGGTCTTTTACAATTTAATTAATGCATTTTTATGTGTTATTAAACTTTAAAAGGTCAATGAGGTATATTAGAGAGGTATGTGGTTATGATGCCAAAATTTATAAAAGAATAAATCTTATATGCAAGGAATATCAACATCATGTATGCCTCAAAATCATTGAGGACAAGTGAAACTAAAAAGAAATTAAATATTCTTTTCTCATTTCTTCTTAAGTTTATGTGAATGGATGTAGTTGTGTAAGTGTAAGTGTGGGTGTGTAGGTGATAAATGTGGATAATATAAGATATGAATGTCGTTTATGTAGGAGAGTTTGGCTATTCATGGAAGAGTATAGCTCATATGATATGTTGTGAAGCATGTGTGGAAAAAGGGTTTCATCAACAGATATACGACATGGTATGCACATGGAGAGAGTATGAGTTCTAATACCAAACCTGGTCATAGTCTTAAGAATTTGTTTGTCCAAATGGTTAGAGATGTTTCTAAACCAAATTTCAGTCAGACATCTAATTTAGATTATATTGATGCCGAAAGTAATCAGTTTGATGAACTGTTACATTAGGTAGAGCAACCATTATGGCCAGGTTGTCAAACTTTTTCGCAATTATCTGTTGTTGTAGAGTTGTTGTCATTGAAGAACCAATACAACATTAAAGATAGTAGTCTTGACGCATTGATGAAATTAATAAATCAAGTGTTGCCTAAACACAATGAATTTCCAGATAGCTTCTATGAGGTCAGGATAATGATGAGTAAGTTGGGGTTGTCGGAGGTACAAATTGATGCTTTGTCTAATCACCACACGTTATACTATGGAGAACATAAATATGATATAAGTTGTCATGTTTGTAGTAAGGCTCATTACAAGGTAAAAATGAAATCACTTATCCCATAGAAAATATTGCGCTACTTTCCGTTGGTGCCACCTCTAAAGTCTTTACTACTATAGGTAAATCGCAAAGGAGATGACATGGCATGTGGAATACTTCAATGATGGGACTATTGAGCATCCTTTCGATTCACAATGTTGGCGATCTTTGATAATTTCATCACCCAGTTTCACTGCAAATAAGAGATATGTGGTGATTGGGTTGTCGACATATGGGTTTAACCTGCATGAATATGGATATGATTATTCTTGCTAACTAGTCACTACAACGTCATATAATTGCCACCATGATTGTATAATAAACATATGTACATTTTCCCCTTACTAGCTCCTAGTTCGATGTACCTGGTAAATATTTACAAGTTTATCAATACCCTTCAGTAGATAAGTTGAAAGATCTATGAGAAAATTGTGTGGAAACCTAAAATGCAGTTCCTACTAAAAGAAATCAGGTGCATGTCAGACCACTATGGATCATTAGTGATTTCCCAACATATAATATGTTATAGGGATGGATTACCCATGATTTAAGGAGTTGTCCATAATGTACGGAGAGAATGAAGTCATTTCAGTTGGAGTATGGGAGGAGGCCATGTTTCTTTGATTGTCATAAACAGTTTTTGTTGATTGGTCCACTCTACAAAAGGCAGAAGATGACATCAAGAAAATACTGTAGAGGTGGGCACCCGACCACCTCGATTGTGAGGAACAGATTTGTATACTCGATTGTAAAATTGAAGATACATGGTGATGATCACCTGCAAGGATTTGGTGCATATCATAATTGGGAAAAGATGAACATTTTTTTAGACTTGTTAAAGTAGAGCAATCTCCTTCTTAGACATAATTTCAATGTTATGCATACGGAGAAGAATGTAATAAACAATGTGTTTCACATAGTAGTGGACACTATAGATAAGACCAAAAATACTAAAAATTCCTGAAGAGATTTAATGAATATTTGTTCACATCTCGAACTATCTTTGGAGAAGAGAGTAGATGTCTCCTACATGCCGCGTACGAAATACATGTTGAGTAGAAGAATCAAATGAAGGATGTTTGTGCATGGGCATCAAAATTAAATTCTCAGATGGTTATGTTTCGAATATTTTGAGACTTGTGGATAAAAAGAAGAATTGTATCAAGAGTATGAAGAACCATGATAGTCATGTTTTCATGGAGCAGTTGCTACCAATTGCCTTTAAGGATTTGCTACCGAAGACAATCATTGACGTGTTAATGGGGCTTAGTAATTTCTTCAAATGAAATTGCTCAACAAATCACATTAACTGACATGTTGATTTTGGAAGAATATGTGCCATCCTTTCGTGCAATCTGGAGAAGATTTTTACTCTATCATTTTTATTCAATGGTGCATCTTATGGTACACCTGCCCCACGAGGCTAAAGTGGGTGGTCATGTTAAGTAACATTTGATGAATATGTGATTGATCAAAATAGAGCTTCATTCTAAAGTAATTAATTGTATTTAATCATTTAAATTTAATTATTAGCATTCATTCATGTGTCAAGAGTATTAATATTTAAACATTCATAATTGCATAAATAAGAAGTCCAAAATCATGTGTACATTTTCACATGTATAATAACTAACTTACGTTATTTTTATTAATTTTGTAATAACTTCAAATCCAATAAAATAAATCCATTGTGTACATATTACTAATCTTAATGAAGGAAAAATACTAGAAAAATACCAATACGTATATTTTACAAATAAATCAAATCTTAGTTTTGAGTTAAAAAAATGTAAATGCAAATATCTCATACTTGAAGTCTCTTATGAACCCTTACGTACTTTGAATTAATGTATTGAATTATCTACAAAACAATACCAAATTCAAAAGAATCGGAGTTCATATGTGAAACTTGGGTTTTGGGACCTCATTATATATTGTATATTTTCTCTGTCTTTGACCTTATTATTTTATGTACATAATTAACTCTTTTTAATTTGTTTATTTTTCATTTAATTTCCTTTATTTTGTTTTAATAAAATAGTCAAAAATACAAATCTAAATTGAGTTAAATGTCAAAGAAAAAGAGTCATCTTGAGTCTATATATATAGTTTGTTCAAAAATCCCTTATATTTTATTCCTTTTTTATTATAAAAATACCAAAAATTTTAATTAATGTATATATATTTTTATTGTAGTTATTTTATTTTATTTTGAATTTTAACTTACGTAGAAATCATAAAAAATATAAAATATAAAAATATGGGTATTCTATGTACAAAGAAGATAACCAAAAATACGTTTTGTACATATGACTTCTTTTGGTTTTGATTCTTCCACAAAAGTTGTATATCTCATTGATACAAACAACTTTCAAGAAGGAAGTTATTCAGTTTAAGGTCTTTTACTATTTTATTTTAATTTTCATTTGATTTCAGTTTCTTAATTTTATTTAATACATCCTTTATTTTTTATCAATATTTTACTTCTTTACTTTTCTTTTTTAGTTCCCATGTGTCCAACTCTTGGTTGTTCGATCTTGGCCTCGAACGGCCAAGACCCATTCCCCCTTCCTCCATCTTCCCCAAGACAACGTGACCCCTTGATGAATCTGTGATTCATCACTCTAAAAGTTGAAAATAAAGCTTTGGTCCCGAGTAGTTAGCTCCTTTTCGTAGTTTATTTTGCATTTCTACCATTCATGCACATATACTTAATGTCAGCATTTTAGCATGCATTTTTGCATTAAATAAGAAGTTAGAATCTTTTGTAAATATCACATGTACATTCATCGGATTTCCCCTATTTTGATATATTTTTAACAAACTCAAAATTGAATAAAATCAATCTATAATGTATATATTACTACCACTAATAAAGGTAAAATGTCACCTCTCCGCCCAGCAACTGTTTCTCCTCCTCGTTCCTCTGCCTTCGTTGCTCTTTCCTACAACCAAGCACTACCTCCACATCGCCATGCCTCGTCTTTTATCATGACACCCTAACCATCGCTCATAAACACCCCATCGCCACCCCATTTCACCAATCATCCACCACAAGAGAGGTTCAACTACTAACTCGATCACCATCAAGATTTAGAGCGACAATGGTGACTTGTCATGGCATGATCCAGAACCGTGACAGGACTCTTCTATGAATTTTTTGAGTTCGTTGAGCTCCGATCCTTGCCGAACCATTGAGAAAATATCTAAGGCTCCTCCGAGCTTCTTTCCACAGGTGAGTACCTCTACCCGCATAGGTAACCTCCTTTTCCTCTTAGCCCTTCTCCTTTCTTTCTTCTTCTCAATCGATCTTCCCATCTTCTTCCTTTAATTGCCCTATTTCTTTTCTTTTAATTTCTACCAAATCGTGACAACCTTGATCCAAATCCGACTCCCATCATATCCCTCCACAACCGATTACCCTTAGATCTTGTAAAGATTCAAGCATAGGTTCTCAACTTCCCTATGATACACTGGACCTCCGCTCCATCCACCTCCATTTCTTCTATCAGACTAACCTCCAGGTTGAGCACTGTTCAGTTCCATCAATCAACAACATAAATGAAACATCGAGCTCATCCGGTTGGGGTTCCAATTGATCGATCAACAGATAGAACCTCTAAAAGCTTATTCTCCTCGCAACTGCTAAAGATGGAGGGCACCTTTACCATTACCTACCATGATCAGAGTCATACTGACGTGACTTCTACTCTGTCATGTGTCCTCGAGCAAATATTACTCCTTACTAGCAGCTTCTTAGCTCCATTAGAGCACATCCTTCTTTTATCAACATAGGTGACCATGATCTTTGAGCTCCACCACCGCCCACTTTAGCTAGAGAAGATACTAAAGAAGAAGAGGAGAATGCTACAATTGATGTCAATCCCCACTCCTGATCTTATCGAGAACGTCAAAGCGTGCACAAAATCCATCCTTATGGTATCCTCCATCAAATTAAATCGTCGATTCATGTCCACCCGAACCTATAGCTTCAAGTGGTTCTGAAGTAGGTGTGAGCCCTTGTGTGGAGCTTTGGATAAACCGGTTGCCTTGGTCTCACCAATCCACCCCTCCGTGCGCTACATGGAGGATTGTAGTCTAGAGTCGATCTCGAACCTCTTGACCAAGTGCACCGCAAACAGGGCATGGAGATTTTCACCTTATACCCTTGGGTTCCTTAGATTTGCACTTCATACCCATTGCATGCCACAACACGTGAACTCTAGACATTTACACTTTCTCCCCCATACTCCAACACAATTGCGCGATGATGATTACAATATATATGGTATAATATGATAAACTTATGCGAAGAACAAGCCCAATATCTGACATATAATCTGCAATCTTGCATAACTCACATGTTATTTGTTCCATAATTGCAGAGGAGAAAATCGTGACATCTAGATAAAATACTCTCAAAAATATCCATTCACATATTATTGATTGATTATATATATGGTGAGAATTTATTTAATACTAAATTTCCATGAATAAATCATCTACAATGAAAGAGAAAATGAAAGTACAATGGATGTAATGATTTAGCATCCAACATGTTGTTTTGGCATTACAAATTCCATTGACAACTTGTTGGAAAGAAAAGGGGAGGGTTGAGAGTGAAAAATGCCCAATCCTTAAAGCCACTCACGTACATGCATGTATACGCCCTTTTATTTATTCTCTCTCTCCCATTACCCATGAAAGTATCTACCCATATTATTCTCTATCTTCCCCATGCATGAATGAATTAATGCTTTTTTGTCGTTACATGCATGTGACCCTTCATTTCATTTTGAGGAGACACATATGGCCTTTATAAAATGGACCCCTTTCTCCATGCAAAAGGCCTCTCTCGCCCCCTCTCCCTCTTGTTTCTATCTCTCTCTCTCTCTCTCTCTCTCTCTCTCTCTCGTTTTCATTCTGTCTTTCGCAGGAAGAACCCATGCCTCCAGCGTTTCTTCGCTCAAGCTTCTCCCTGGAGGTGGCCCTCTTCTCTCCCTCGACTCCGACAACATCCTCTTGCACACAACAGCCACCGCGCACCGACGTACAACAGCCACCGCGCACTGGCATACAGCAGCATTGCGCATCGATGCACAACAGCCACCGCGCACCGGCGTACAGCAACCACCGTGCATCGGCGCCCCCCTCTTGCGCATAACAGCCACTGTCTGCGCCCTCTTCTTCTCGGGCACTCCAGCGACCACCTTTAGCCTGTGCCTGGGGAGTTCGTCGCTCCAGCCCACTCTGTCGTCTAGGACACTCTCCTCCTCCTTGCGGTGAACTCCAGTCCGCAGCCATCATCCCCACGCGCGTCCTCGACCATAGAAGTCCATCCCCATCTCCGCCTTGCGCAGCGAGCTGCTACGTCAACTCCACCTTGTCGAAGCCCGCGGCTGTGCATTCCACCTTGCAGCCATGCACTCCAGCCCCCGGATACCTCCTTCGCGTGCAGGTGCACATCAGGCTACCATCATCCTCGTCCAGGCCACTCCTGCATGGAAACAACAAGCCTCCTGCGTGCATGAGAACAAATCTCTCTCTTGTTTATTTACATGTCATTTGCATTTAAACACTTGAACTATATTTTATTCTAAGTATTTCAAGCATGTCCTTTAGTTTCAATATTAATTAGATTGCATCTCTTTGAAGTATTTCCTTTCCAAATTGCATTTTACCTATTTCACTTATCATTTTATGTGTTAAATGTCGAATTAAAATTGCAAACTTGCTTGGTCCTCGTGGATTCGGTCCTCTACTTGTTGTATGCATTTTGTATGTTTCCATTATGCTCGTAGTTGAATATTATTTGCTTGATTTCGATTTATCTTGGGAAAACAACGATTTGATTTAATCATCTTTTTAAACCGCGAAAAATCGTGTCAACATTTTGGCACCGTTGCCAGGAACTAGGCAACATTTGCAATTTTTTTCTTCTTCATTTTAACTTTGTTTCAATTATCTAATCCGTGCATTTTTTTGTTTTGAACGTACTTAGGCTATAAAAAATAAAAAAATATACTTGTCTTTTCATGCATTTTATTTTCGCAAATCTGTGATTTGTAATATCCCCCCTTCTCAGAAAAGCTCGCAATCAGCAGGACAAAATATTACAGATTAGCGCCAAAAGTGCAGGCACTGTGAGCTCCCCTTTCTCTTAGGCATCTTAGGTTTTCAAAATTTCTGCATTTGTTTGTGCTCTGAATTTATATCGAAAAAATAAAAATTACTTCTTCTTTGCATCATCTCTGTGGTCTTCTCCCTATGCTCACCTTAAAAGATCACCAAAACGTGCTTTATCACACTAAAAAGATAAGCTTGAAAGGCCACCACAGTGGCCCGAGCAGAAAAGCGGGCAAAATTCCTGAATGCTTGTTTTGATGCACATGTATGACACAAAAATCAGGAGCACATAGAACCCTTGGATAGAGACAAAAATCCCTGGTGCTATGTGGGATTCCAGAGAGAAATCGTAACTCCTCGACGTGTTGGGCACAGGTTCTTGTGGGAAGAGCAAATCCTCGATCTGAGTACCACACCTTAGATTCCCCAACCATATTACGACATTGATTTCTCACAATATTCCACACCCACCTCTTCATTAAGTACTCTTAAAATTCTCTGATAACATTGGTTGAATCACTAAATTAAAATTGAAAAGATAAACGCTTCCGTGGCAATTTTTGTGTGAGTTGGTGAATCAACAACTTGTCTGGTGTTTTGTGTTGTGTATGCTAGGGCATAGGTTTCTGAAAAAACCATTGCAACAACCATTAGAGTATGACCCGATCTATAAAAGACAACCCAACCCATCTCCTTCAACTGAGAAACCTGAGAATTCATCTGACCTAGGAGACATGGCAGAAGAAAACAGACCAAACCCTATGGATCTCATCCTGCATCAACTGCAATTTTTGAGAGATGAAAATGCGACGATCCGCCATACCATAGCACCTCTCATCCGATCACCACCCATAAGCACGCATTACAACCTGGCTGCAGAAGAATTAGTTCGTTGGGTCCAAATCCCGCCTGAAGTAGGAGACTTCGAAATAAAGCCCGCATTCCTCTCCTTAATCCCAAAGTACTGTGGAAATGACTCTTAAGATCCCTTTCTCCACATCCAAGATTTCTGATCTGCTTGTGACACAATGAGTATCCCTGGGGTAGAAAAAGAATACATCTACATGAAAGCCTTCACCTATTCACTCAAAGACAAATCACTCCAATTGCTTCGGAATTTCGGAACTCCTCTCACTTCATGGGATGTCTTAAGGGAAGCCCTCATCAAGAAATATTTCACCATAGGAAAAACCAACACCCTGAGACAAACTATTTCATCTTTCACTCAGAAAAACAGAGAGCTCATTTATGAAGCTTGGGAACATTTTAAGGAACTTCAAAGGAAATGCCCTCATTATGCCATCCCCAAGTGGAAGTTAGTTCAGATATTTTTATGAGGGCATAGATACATCATTTAAAAGAGTAATTGATGGCTCCTGTGATGGAAATTACATCAGTCGTGATGAGCATTTTGTTTAGACTTTATTTGAAAATATGGTTGATAATTCAGTGAATAGTTCCTCAATTAAACAATAAAGTGGGAACACGAGGACAATCAACATCATTGACCACGAGAGATCTAGAAAAGAGAATCTTAACAAATGGGAAACCCTCTCAAAACAAATGAACCTCATGACTCAAGCCATAGAAAAATTGGCCATGTATAATCCCACCATCCTAGAAGTTGACCACACCACATTCACCAATAATAAAGACATGACTCCTGTGACTGTGAATTGGGTGCATAGAAATCAAGGAGAAGCATATTCAAACAACCACAATACATGATGGAGAGAACAACCAAATTCTGGGTGGAATGGACAAAACAACTACCATTTCCAAAATGACATCCAACCCATACAACTAATAACACCGCCCGTAACCCAACCCTCCACCACTGCGGTAAACTTTGATGCCCTGTCTCAAGCAATACAACAACTGGCTATAGCACAACAATAGGCCACTGAAGCTCAACAACAAGCCAATTCTGAGAATTCCTGACAATTCACCGAGATTAGGTCTTACATCCCAACCTTGTCACCTCAACCATTGCCCAATCGCACCAACAAGGCCAGTTCATCTGGAATACTCAAAACACCCCACCTACTGTATCTTTCCCCTCACCACCTGGTTTCCAAAACCAGAATCAAGGATTTTTTACATCTTCTAGGACAAATCAAGGGAACACATAACAAGCACCTACAAATCAAGTTAATTTCAAAACCCCACCCCATCCAAACCAATCTGATAATGCTGTCACTTTGAGGAATGGGAAAACCACTTCTTCCGTCACTAGACCACTAGCTTCAGAGGATCAAATCGAAATTTAGGGAGAGATTTATGATGAAGAGAATCTAACTGAGACAACCATGCTCCCTCCTTCCTCCCCAACCATAACTATCCCCTTTCCCGGATCTCTTCACCAAAGAAAGACTCAATCTTCCACCATCGATCTAGAGCTAGAAAAACTGTTCTCCGACATCGTCATTGAAATCCTACTCCTAAAAGCCCTTGAACAAGTACCAGCCTTCTCCCGATTTTTGAAGGAAAAATGCACACCAAAATGGAAATCCAAGGGAAAGAGTAAAAAGGACAATGAAGATATTGGAAAACATGTGCTCCCTCGAGCAACATCCAATGCCATCTCCCAATTCTTTCCCACCAAAAAGAAATATCCAGGAGCTCCTCTTGTTAGATGCACAATTGCTGAATTAACTTTCGATCACACCCTGCTAGATAATGACTCTTCCATTAATCTTCTCCCGACTGCTATTCTGGAGCAATTTGACTTAGGAAAACTGAAACCTGTCTCAATGATTTTGCAAATGGCTAATCGATCTATGAAAAGACCAAAAGAACTACTTGAGGATGCGATACTTGATGTTCAAGGCCATAAACTCCCGGTCGACTTTGTTGTAATGGATATGGATCAAGCAAATATACTGAGTAAGACACCGATCAAACTGGGACGACCATTCTTGGCTACTGCTAAAACCCATTTTGATTATGAGGATTGAAGAGTTGAATTTAAGATCAATGGTCATGTCATTCCTGTTGATCTTGTCACCCCTACTCCCACTGAATATGAGATCAAAGATTGTGGTTGGATAGAAAGATGTGATGTTCTCAACATTCAAAATGACTTTGCCCCCATCCATATCACCAAAGGCCATTTAGAGGTTAGTATGAACACCTTTAGATCTACTTATAAGAACACATCTCATGAAATTTCAACATACAACCTGAATCTAGCACTCGAAGCTCCACCATGCCCTCTCACCAGACACGAAATTGGTCAGCTCGATAAATCCTGGGAAAACTCGATTCTGAACTTGCATCGACCTCAGCCATGATCATGCCCATGATGGAACCACCGTTCGAGACCATTTCCTTGATAAACTCATCAGATGAAACAACACCGCTGATTCCATCAACACCCATTGTCGAGTTAAAACGTCTACCCCAAGATTTGAAGTATGCTTTCTTGGATGATGCATACACTCTACTAGTCATTATCAATGCTAACCTAAATCATATGCAAGAAATCCAACTCATGAAGGTTTTGAAAAAGAATTCCCGGGCCAATGGATGGAAGATTACGGATCTAAAACAAATGAGCCCGACATTTTGTACACATCACATATATATATATATATATATATATATATATATATGGAAAATGATAGTAAACCCTCTCGAGCAATGCAAAGATGGTTGAATCCCAATCTACGAGAGGTTGTGAAGAATGAGATCTACAAATGGGCAAGTGCAGGTTTCATTTATCCTATTGGTGATAGCCCCTGGGTCAGTCCTCTCCAAGTTATCCCCAAGAAAGCTGGATTAAAAATTGTCAAAAATGAGAAAGTAGATGACATACCCACCAGAGTAGCCACATCTTGGAGAGTCTGTATCGATTATAGAAAACTCAACAATAAAACCACTTTCACTTGTCCATGTGGAACATATGCCTTTTGCCGCATGCCTTTCGGACTATGTAATGCCCCAGTAACATTTCAAAGATGCATGATGGGAATTTTCACCGATATGATCGGTAATTTTATGGAAGTATTTATGGATGATTTCTCTATTTTTAGAGACTCTTTCGAGGAAACACTCGGATTTTTGGATAGAGTCCTCCAGAAATGCATTGAAGTGAACCTTATATTATCTTGGGAGAAATCACATTTTATGGTGAAACAAGGGATTGTGTTAGGACATACCGTGTCAAAGAAAGGGATGGAAGTGGATCCATCAAAAATTGAGACAATCTCCCATTTAAGTCCATCAGTGAACATAAAAGGTGTTCGGTCTTTCCTAGGTCATGTCGGCTTTTACCGCCACGTCATCAAGGACTTTTCAAAAATTTCCCGCCCTCTCACCAAATTACTGGAAAAAGATCAAGACTTCAATTTTACTGAGGACACATTTGAATCCTTCAAAACCCTGAAGAAAAACATCACTGAAGCACCCATACTACAACCCCCTGATTGGAATTGTGAATTTGAGATCATGTCTGATGCGTCTGATTATGCTGTAGGGGTAGTATTGGGTCAAAGGAAAGATGGGAAACCATATGCCATTCACTATACTAGTAAGACTCTGGATGATGCTCAAAAGAATTATACTGTGACTGAGAAAGAACTTTTGGTTGTGGTGTTTTCATTAGAGAAATTTTGGTCTTACATCCTAGGATCCCACACCATAATCTACACAGACCACTCTGCTTTGAAATAACTCTTCACAAGACAGATGCTAAGCCTAGACTCATTAGGTGGGTATTATTGCTCCAAGAATTTGATTTAGAAATTCGAGATAAAGCCAGAGCAAAGAATGTCGTCGCCGATCATCTTTCAAGACTCCCTTCATCAAACACAAATACAATCCCAATTTCTGATAACTTTACATACGAAAGTATCATGTCTGCTTCTCAACTCCCTTGGTATGTGGACATCATCAATTACATCGTCACCTCCACATTTCCTGATGAATGGCCAAAACATAAGAAAGACAAAACTAAAGCCCAAGACCGATACTATCACTAGAAAGACCCTTTGCTCATCAAAGAGGGTACTGATTTGATATGGAGACGATGTATCCATGAATCTGAAGTCAACAATGTCCTAACTCACTACCACACATCTGGGTGTAGAGGACACCACCCAGGGAAGCGCACAACCACTAAGGTATTACAATGTGGTTTCTATTGGCCTACACTCTTTAAGGATGCCCATCATTTTGCTCAATCTTGCCTTGTATGTCAAACCAATGGAACAATGACTCGACGCAACATGATGCCTCTCCAACCAGTGCACAGTCAAAATCTTTGATACTTGGGGAATAGACTTCATGGGACCTTTCACCACCTCACAAGGCTATCGGCACATCCTGCTCGTTGTTGACTATATGTCCCGTTGGGTTGAAGCCATTCCCACTCGCGCTGTTGATAGCGCCACTGTGGTTAAATTCCTGACCAATCTCTTCTCCCGATTTGGATTACCTAAGGTGGTCATTAGTGATGGTGGAACCCATTTTCTGAATGCTTCAGTCAAGAATGTACTTAAGAAGAATGGAGTCGAACACCGTGTCTCAACTAACTACCACCCATAGACCAATGGAATGGAATGGCTGAGTTGTCAAACAGGGAAATCACGACCATCCTCCAGAAAATTGTCCGCTCTTATCGTAAAGACTGGTCTCAACACTTACATTCTGCTCTTTGGGCCTACCACACAACCTTCCATACACCCTTAGGAATGAGCCCATATAGGTTAGTCTATGAAAAGCCTTGCCATCTACCCATTGAGATCCACCACAAGTCACTCTGGGCAATCAAGAAATGACATTTGGATTATGATGAGGCTGGAAAGAAAAGACTATTTGATTTATCTGAATTGGAAGAATTGAGATCACAAGCCTATGACAACAACCTGGTGTATAAGGAGAAAATCAAAACATGGCATGATGCGAACATTTTGAGGAAAACATTTCAAGAGAATCAAAAAGTGTGGCTTTTTGATGCAAAATTGAAACTATTTCCAGGAAAACTGACATCAAAGTGGAAAGGACCATACATTGTAACCAAAGTCTTTGATAATGGTGCAATAGAAATCTGTGACCCACACACAAAAGCCACTTTTAAAGTCAATGGTTAAAGGCTGAAACCTGTTGTTGAACCATCTGGTCCTATGCCTGTCCGCACAACATACAATCTGCAGGAAAAGTGAAACCACAACATCGCCAAGCTGAGGAGTTAAACCATGCACTCTCGTGAGCCTCTCCTCACAGGTATCTTTCCTTCTTACTGCTCGCATGTTTATTTTTACTACATTGCATTATATAAGTATGGGGTACCCCTCCACACTACAAAACGAAACAAAAAAAACAAACACAAATACTTTTCACTCACCCCTTCTTTTGGTCCTCCTATTACACCTTGTCTTCACCATGGGGACATGGTCTCTAATAACTATAGGGGGTGTGCCTGCATTGTTTTTAAAATTGCATACTTTTCAAAAAAAAAATCTTCAAAATTTTGAAAAAATTCCCCTAAAAAAATATTTTCAAGAAAACCACCAAAAATACTTCCTTCCTAGTTTTATCTTATCTTTTGAGAAATCAGCTCTTCATTGCATAGATCATAGACTGAGGTTGAGTTGACCCTAATCCATTTAACTTCATCAGAATTTCACTAGGCATGAGTTTTTAAACTTTCTTCAGGTCCATATGGACTTAATTCTCTCAGTTCCACTAACTCTACTGGTGAATGAACTTCTTTATCTAACTAGATTACCTGAGCAACTAGTAGCACTCTTAAACTCTTCAGTGGATATTAAACAACTGCACATTGCACTTAGCTTGATTGCATTTATTTTATGAGATACAATTACAATCTAGTTGAGGTGAGGAGTTGTCCTCTTGGTTGTGCCAATGCATGAACCTTATCTATAGCCAGTTAAAGAACTTGACACAGGGGCAATATGATCTCTCTAGTCTAAGTGTGTCAGCAAATAAGCCAGTGTCGTGCCTCCAAAGTCAATATTAAGTCGATACTACCTTTGATGCCAAACCAAGACAAAAATACCACAAAAATGCATATCACAATACAAATGCCAAAAAACCACCAATCATGCAAGGATATGCAAAGCAAAAACAATGAAAGAAGACCACCAAATAACCCTTCTCCATTAAAAAGCCGTGGTAGCAGCCCAATGATGCTACCTAAATTCTTAAAAGAGACCCAGGGTTATGCTCGGCAAAAGGAAAGGAATGAGAGCAACGGACCAAAGCGGTCTACAAAAAACCCCAAAAGTTGTGTCAAATTCTCTAAAGAATTATGACCTACTTTTTATGCTGACATACTTGGGTGAAAAGAGAATATGCTTCAATTCATGTGAGGACTGAGGCTATATGAGTAGGGAATCATTTGGTACCTCGATAGATAGTGTTGCTAGCTCGTTCTCTTGACTCACAAAAGCCAAACTATCACTAACATTGTTTATATCCATTCAAACTCAAAGAGAATACTTGTTTCTTAGGGATGAACTGACCTGATCCACCTTCTAAAACCATGTCAGATTTTGCTGGAACTGAGAGGCTGTTGAAACTACAAAACTCGAGTCAAGTCGACAATTCGCACAAATCATCAATCCATGGGTGGACTCTACTGAAGTTTGTGTATTTGTGTGGATAGGATCTGAATCTCGAGACTTTGTGGGTATGTCTGTTGCAAGCCCTCACCCGATCCATCTTGGCTATTTTCCTTATCGTTCACTATTACTTATCTTATTCTTTCTCAGGACTAGCAAGATTTAAGTATGGGGGTGTGATGATTACAATATATATTAGTATAATATGATAAACTTATGTGAAGAACATGCCCAATATCTGACATATAATCTGCAATCTTGCCTAACTCACATGTTATTTATTTCATAATTGCAGAGGAGAAAATCGTGACATCTAGATAAAATACTCTAAAAAATATTCATTCACATATTATTTATTGATTATATATATGGTGAGAATTTATTTAATACTAAATTTCCATGAATAAATCATCTACAATGAAAGAGAAAATGAAAGTACAATGGATGTAATGATTTAGCATCCAACATGTTGTTTTGGCATTACAAATTCCATTGACAACTTGTTGGAATGAAAAGGGGAGGGTTGAGAGTGAAAAATACCCAATCCTTAAAGCCACTCACGCACATGCATGTACACCCCCTTTTATTTATTCTCTCTCTCCCATTACCCATGAAAGTACCCACCCATATTATTCTCTCTCTCTTCCCCATGCATGAATGAATTAATGTTTTTTTTTCTTTACATTCATGTGACCCTTCATTTCATTTTGAGGAGACGTATATGGCCTTTATAAAAAGGACCCCTTCCTCCATGCAAAAGGCCTCTCTCGCCCCCTCTCCCTCTTGTTTCTATCTCTCTCTCGTTTTCAATTTGTCTTTCGCAGGAAGAACCCACGCCTCCGGCGTTTCTTCGCTCTAGCCTCTTTGGAGGCGGCCCTCTCCTCTCCCTCGACTCCAATGACATCCTCTTGCGCACAACAGCCACCGCGCACCGGCGCATAGCAACCATCGCACATCGGCACCCCCCTCTTACGCACAGCAGCCACTGTACGTAACCCCTTCTTCTCCGACATTCCAGCGGCCACCTCCAGCCCGTGCCCGGGGCGTTCGTCGCTCCAGCCCACTCTGCCATCTAGGCCACTCACCTCCTCCTCGCGGTGTACTGCAGTCTGCAGCCATCATCCTCGCACGCGTCCTCGACCATAGAAGTTCAGCCCCGTCTCGACCTTACGCAGCGAGATGCTTAGTCAGCTCCACCTTGTCGCAGCCCGCAGCTGCACATTCCACCTTGCAGCCACGCACTCTAGCCCCTGGGTACCTCATCCAAGTGCGGGTGCGCATCTGGCCACCATCATCCTCGTCCAGGCCACTCCCAAATGGAAGTAACAAGCCTCTTGCGTTCATGAGAAAAAATCTCTCTCTCTCTCTCTCTCTTCTTTATTTACATTTCATTTGCATCTAAACCCTTGAACTATCTTTTATTTTAAGTATTTCAAGCATGTCCTTTAGTTTCAATAATAACTAGATTGCATCTCTGTAAAGTATTTCCTTTCCAAATTTCATTTTACCTATTTCACTTATCATTTTATGTGTTAAATGTCGAATTAAAATTGCAAACTTGCTTGGTCCTCATGGATTCGATCCTCTACTTGTCGTATGCATTTTGTATGTCTCCATTATGCTCGTAGTTGAATATTATTTTCTTGATTTCGATTTATCGTGGAAAAACAACGACTTTATTTAATCATCTTTTTAAACCGCAAAAAATCGTGTCAACGCCCGACAACCCTCACCAGCGATAATCATGTGCATTGCATTCCTTCACATTCGGAATTTGGATGAAACCCCTCATGAGTATTGATAATTAAAGAAGCTCATGTTGCGTCATTTTCTTTTGATCCTATTTTCTTTACTTTATTTGCGTCAATTACCCTTGAAATTTATATGTTATTTAGACCCTTAATTTGTATCATAATTTAACTATATAAATTTCATCCTGTTTATTAATTAATTCTACAGTTTGTGGTGATTTACGTACATTTTTATGAACTTTGGATGATTTACTAAAATTGCTTGTGTGAAAATTCTGAACTTTGTGCATTTGAGATTCTGAAATTTATATAAAATTATTCTTAGTTCCAACAATTCAACAAAATTTGATGTAAATAGGATTAATTAGCATATGTAATGTGCTAAAAAATCATACCATTTGCATGTATACATCTCATGAAATAAATTAAGTTGTGATTTTTAAATTGAATTTAATTGATCGTTCGCTCAGTATTTTTAGTATTTTTAATTAAGATAATTTTTAAATCATAAAAATAGGAAGTGTTAGTATTTATTAAAATTCATTTAGCCATAATCATTAATTTTGCATTATTTAATTCACAGTACATTTATTTTGCATCCGAAAATTCCCAAAAAATATAGTATCTTAATTTCATCATTTTTTATCTTCTTTCCCATTTTCATAATTTTTGAGTTCAATTTCCACAAGCATTTGCATTAAAATCCCTAAAAACATTTTTTTCATGTGTTCATATCATGTCCTAAAAATATAAAAAAAATTGTTTCATGTGCATTATTGAATAAGGATTCTTGGAGAAAATACTACTTTGCTAATTTGGATCAATTTTTCATTTAATTTAAATTGGCTTAGTGATGAATATCCATTTCATTCCCATTATTCGATCATTTTGGCTTTAAAAATCCTAGCGAAATGCATGTAAATAGCAATATTTTGTATAAATTAACATTCATTATTTATTTCATTTATTGTATATAAAATATAATTTAATGCCAATATTATAGAATAAAAAAGAAAATAAAATAAAGAATAAAATGTCATTTTGTATGACCCTGAACCTTGAGATCAAGTCAAGAATTGATTTGATCGATAAGGAATAAAGTTGGGGGAGATAAGGGCTAAATATATAATAAAAATCCAAACTATTTATTCATCAATAAGTATCTTTTTGGAACTATTTTATTATTTACTATTTATACATCAAATAAAGAAACTTCGTACATGAAAGTTGTAGATAAAAAGTATAGAAAAATATAAAATTTACTTCACACAATAATAATACACTGTGTACACTTTATACTAGAATAAAAAGTCAAAACCCAAACTTCCCATACTTATATCTTCTCAATAAGAACTCAAAATGCATCAGAATCACGTTTAATTGTATATAACTTATATTTATCATTTTAATGAAGTGGTTACATTTAATTTGGAGTTAAGATGCAAAAGTTAGATTTTGATCCCCTATTGTACAATACACCTGAATAAAATATTCATTTCATTTATTATTTATAATCTTTACTATTTTTATTTTTATAATTTTGTAAAAATTATTTAAAACACATGTACATATTTAAGATAAAATAAGTTCATCAAAAGGAAGGTAAAATAAATAAGTATAATATTATGTATAGATGAATTATGTATACTAATACCTGTAAATAAATAAAACTGGAATTTATTCTTTTATTCTTTTACTCTTTTATATTTTCATTCCATTGTAAGCATTATTTATATTCTACTAAAAAATAATAAAACAAAACCATTAAAATCCAAAACAAATAAATAATACATCAAAATACATTGATGAATTTACTCTACATATACCTTAATAACAAATACATATATTTATTTAAGTATAAATAATATCATAAAATTATAATAAAAATACATTTTTTGTATATTTAAATAGGTTTTAATTTTATAAAATATGTATATAAAATAATAAAATTGACAATGCAAAATAAAAATAAAATATACAATATATAGGTAAATATACCTATAAGTATACTTATAAGTAATAACCTATAATAAAATAACTCGAAAAATAAATAAAACTCATAATAAAATACTACATAAAATAATAAATATTTTTTGTTTTATAACAAAATTTAATAAACTCAGTTATTATTTATTATTCATTTAACCAAAGATTCTTTCCTTGGAACATTCTGGTTGGTTCACGTGGATCAACCAGAAAGCTCCTTTGGTTGACCTCGGTCAACTGCCTCATCGGAACCTCTGACATGTAAGAGGGGTCGAGCCCCACTTTTTCTTACCTGTTTTCTTCTTCCACTAGATCTTCGTCACCCTCGACTCCTTCACAACTTCTGATCATCTATCATCCCTGATTCTCACCTAAATCATGGATCCCATTTACATATCCTTCATTCACTCCTAATCATTGATTAATAAGGGTCTGTCGCCATGTGTATAAATAAAGCCTCCCTATTGCTTCAAAAGTTTGGTCCCTTTTCTTGTCCTAAAACCTGCCACCCTTAGTCAAGTCAGCATCCTAGTGACAGGAGGAGGTCACTAGAGATGTTGGCACTGCGGAAGGAAGAGGACGGTGCACCCAAGGTGACGCTCTGGCCAGCTTTGCTCCCTGGCATGAAACCCAGGTATGAGTTGCGTGTTTATCTTCTTTGGGTAGAGATTTAGATTTTAGGTTTCATTCTATGTTTTTATTTTCTGCTTTGACTACTTGTTTAGCTTAGGAATTAGATATTGGCTTCATTGAAGATCTAGAGCTCCAGCTATTGTTCCACGTTGTTCTACACTATCTCCGACCACGAATACCACCTCACTTATTTCCCATACCAATTCTCCATCATTTTCCCATCACCAGCCACCCATATCATCCTTTGATTTGGAGATCGATGCTCTTCTGTTGCTACCTCATCGGAGCACCTCATCCTACCTCACCTTGCATCCAAATCATCCAATAAGAGCCCAGACCTGCTCACCCCTCCATCGATGTGCTTTCTAGCCTTTTTGCATGACTGGAAGGGGATATCTGAGCTCTAGATAAAGTGTAGGAGCACCTCTAGGTGCATCAAGCTCCAGGGCTCCATCACTGAGCCCCGGACCCATTCGAGGACATCTTCAATTGTGGAACACCTCCAAAAATCGTTTGAGCATATTTGCAGCATCTGAGGATCTTCGAGGAGGATGAATCGAGAAATTAAAGCTCGGAGATGGGGATATTCTTCTTGGTTCTTCGAGCGAAGAAACAATCATCAGATTGAGGAGGAGCTCGAGTTTTAATCGTGGCCATTCAATCATCATCCACATCATCTGTCTGATGGAAGGCCATATTTGATCATGACCATAGATCGGTAAAGAGGTATTACGTGTTGTGCAGCCGCCATGTGTCCAAGTGAATCAACTCCAACCACACAACCGTGCCTATTTGGGGGTAATTTGCATATCTTCCCCTACATTTTAATGTATTCTGCTTTAGCCTAGTAAATATAATGTGTAATATAAATAAATGTGTAATATTTCAATGAGACCCTTAATGTTTTGAGAATGACAATTAGGTCCAATCCATCTTAGCTCATTTGTCGTCGCATGTGAACTAGGCTTTTTGCACATATGTCCTGGCGATTTTTTCTAAATTGTAAATTAGTCAATAAATTTTAAATATTAGTTGTATATTTTTGGGAAATTTACACATTTGACCATGCCTTTTTTATTGCAAATATACCCTCATCAGTTCAACATATTTTTATGCTCCCATGTCAATTATGCCAAAATAAGGTTAGATGCCTACTATCACATACTTTCGCACCACATAATTATTTGTGTATTTTAAGAATTTTAACTATTTATTAAAAATCTTGTCCCTATTTGAATTAAAAATTACCAAAAAACATAAAACCTTTTTGAAAATTCCAAAAAATATATTTTGTTTATTTTAGTATTTTATATCTCAAGACCAAAAATCCATAAAAATAAAAAAAGAAAAAAATAAAAATTAAATATCTCTAAAATCTAGTAAAAAATAGGAAAAATCACCAAAATCCAAAAAATATTTATTTTGGTTTCTTATTTTTTATATTATTATCTCATTATTAAAATTGATTTGGAGAAATTTTGACACCTTTTGTTATTTTAATCTCCATATCATTTCGACCTATTTATTTTTTCCCCGTTTTGTGATATTTATACTTTAAAAATACATAAAAAAAAGAAAAAATCTTGAAAAATCACAAAATAGTAAAAAATTATAAAAAATAAAAATTATTTTATTCTATAATGTTTAGTGATTTTTAGTTGTATTTATAAATATATTATCTCGTGTTGTATATAACTATATAAATTCCTATATTATATATTAAAAAGAAAAAGAAAATTAAAAATCAGAAAACATAAAAAGGAAATAAAAATTATAAAATTTAAAACAAAAAATTATAAAACAAAAATTCAAAAAAATACATAATTAAAAACCCACAGAAAAAGAAAATAAAAAACAAAAAGAGGAACACTTTTTGTGCATTATTTCCCAATCTACCGTTTGCTCCTTATGTTTGATACTCTACAAATACTTACACCTAACATTTTGTAGAGTTATAAAAAATTTTGACTCCACACATTTATTTGCATTACTATATTCATTTGTGTGTTAATTGTTGTCTGATTTGCTTTTTAATGAGTGGTCGCCTCAACGACACTCTCTCTTCGCTCCCCAATGAAGATATTTTTTAGACCCTCGCCAGAAATGTGTTAACACTTAGTTTTTTTAACTTCGTTAAGGGATCTAGTTCATTCATATTTTCTCATTTACATTACAACATTATTTGCATAAAAAATCTAAAACATTCCATTGGAAATCTTAACACATGAATGATCTAAAAATTAACCTAAGGAGACAATGGACTCCAAAAGTTCGATCTTGGGCATAGCCAAGTAAAAAATACAACCGCTCGTACATTAATCGATAATTACTTTAATTAACAGTTTTGATTGACATGTGATTCCTTGACTACAATGCATGCCTGACTATAATGCGGTAATTTGACATAATTAACAGAGAGTGATTTCGAAATCATAAGATGGTGCCATTGTTGGTGAGGAACAACTTAGGTTGATTTTTAGAAAAGTTAGAAGATAGTTTTTTCACCTCCTAGGTAGTTTGAAACCGAGCCTTCTTGTAAATTTCTACCTTTATTTTTTTATAAAAATATTTATTGTCTCAATTATTTATTTAATTTATGTTCTCTCTCTCTCATCAACAAAAAATTTCCCTTTTTGTGCAAGGGATCGGTGGACTTGGAGTGGCTTTCGTGAAGGCGACATATCTTGAAGTGCATTAGAGGTCGGCAATTCATAGAGAGAGTCGGCTATTGAGGTGCTAAGAAGACATTTTCTTTGAGAGAGATATTTTATTTCTCATTTATTTTTGCATAGGTTTGTAATAATTGCATATTTACAATAGTTATCACTTGGGATCTCATGTGTAACCAAACTTTGTACTTTGATTTTCATTTGTGTGTGTCAAGACATGTTTCACCCTTTATGTTAAGGGTGAGGCTTGACTTTAGTGGCTCGTAGATTAGGCCTACATGCACAGCTATTAGAGCTTTATTTAGGTCAACAATTAATGTGCTCGTAAAATCTACGACCACACATTGCACTAAATAAGATGTACTTGTAGAACTTTCTACTTAGTTAAAAATCAATCCATTTTTCCTAACTAATAGAAGTTTCTGATAGGTGTGTTTTTTCATTTACATTCATTTAGCATAAAAAATCAATTTTGTATTGCATCTTGCATGTAGAGCATGAGGATCATTGTAAGTCTTCTAAACTAGGCATGCATCATTGATTTATTCAATCGCATCGACTCCCTCCCCCTCGATTTTTATAACTCAGGATTAAAGAAAATTGGGATTGATCATTATAATCAAGTGATAATTTAACTTAAAATCTGGATTGCTAACTAGAATTGACAAAAAAATGACTAAAAATTAACAATTGTTTTTTGAAGAGCGACCACATCCTTGTACATAGGTACATACCTCCAGACAGAGTGGGTGAGGACGTACACACTAATGTTAGAGCCCAAATCCCTAGACTTGTGTAACAAGATTGTTTTGTCGTAGAATTAAAATTGAAAAAATAATGGCCGGACATTCGCGACCATTACCATGTTAAGTTGGTGAAATCAGGGTTTGCTTTTATGTTGCCTATTTGGTGTTATTATGTGCACTTGCATGTTTTGACCATGATCTACTTTTATTTTATTCATCTCTCTCAAACATGTCGGGATAGTTGTTCTCGTACCCACACCTGGTAGGTCACTTCCCCTCGACCATACATTGATCATCTTCATTGTCTCCATATTCCATGTACCATCCACCATCCACGAGAGACCCTTACCTGGGGTCATGTCCACACCACTCTAACTATTAAGTTAGAATTCTCCTAATCTCTGTTTTGACAATCTCAAACTTGAACCACTTAAGAAATAGAGATTTATCATTCAGTTGGCTGACCAGTCCATAAAATGGCAGAGAGAGATTATTTCAGTCATCATTACTTTCCAATGTGCTCTACTTAAAATGGACTTTACAGTCATTGATATTGAACATCGGAGAGAGTTCAACCATTCTCCACTTATTTTTGGGAAGGCATTCTTAACCTTTTTCTAAGGCAACTATAGATTGTGAGGCTAGGGAGATCGATTTCCCTGCATTAGGTACACACTGATCGCATGTGACTTTTAAGGACACACTCCATCCCAAGGAGACCCACAAGCCAATGACAATCATTACCATCGAGAGATGGATTATTCCTGAGATACCAATTTTCGAGTTGACCATTAGTTCAGAGGCTCCCCATACACCCATATTTCCCATTTCTTGCATCACCACCACTATGATACTTCTATGGAGGACTCCCAAATAGAAGCTCTCCCCAAATCGGATACCATCTTTTCTGGTTGTATTGACCATTTTGATAACCATACTAATGTGCCACCACTTCCACAGCCAACTGTATCCTTGTGTAAGTCACCTTTAGGACTTAGATCTATAGAGACATCCATTATCATACCACTCCATTCCAAGAAAGTGATTGTTTCTTCTAGTGAGACATGATTCCATGAGATGTTCCCCTAATATCTCAAAGGCATGTCATTCTTATCTACCTCTCTCTACTTCAGGCTTTAGATCACCAAACAAAATTGTGTCGACATACATGGAATCTTCTGACATTTCCTCATCTAGTTTTGATGATGTGATCATTGTAAATGCACGTGGTAAGGTTATTATTCAACCCCACTCAAGAAAGAGGCAATATATCTATCCTCATTGGACTTTTCATCATCCTCATTACAACTCTTTAGAGAATTATTCCAACATCAACACATATCCTTTGTTCATCTTCCCTCTTCGTTCTCTCAAAAAGATGTGTCACAAACCTTCTTGATCATTATATATTCTCACTCTGTCTTGTGTAGTTTTTTTTGTGTCGGACATGCGAGCCCACGACGAGCCATTATGCAATAAATATTATTGCAAATCATTCCCTGATATGAAATCAAGAATAACTAATTTGCATAGTAGGTCCCATAGTACAATTAGGGTTATGTACCATGGCCATCTTAATGAGTATACAATTGTTAATTCAAATGTTGAATCATAGAGGTTGGTGCTTGGATGATATCTAAAGAGTTAGATTGAGGACTCATCAAGCACTATCAAGTGACTATTAAGAGAGGATATCCAGCCAGAGAAGATGACGGCAATACTTCTTTAAAGGTTGATATCTAATTGACCTCTTGATGTAGGTCCTATGCATATGAATAGAGATTCAGAGGTGTTAGATATGTTAGGTCAGAAGTGGACCTAAAGAGTTCGAGATAGTCAAGACATGTATCGTATACTGTCATGATATAGGCACACATCCTTTGATCGAAGACAGATATGGTACTATATATTTGAGTATGTGCATTTGGCAGACACATAGGTTGATGATCTAATCAAGGTCTATACATCGATGAGCTGGTGTGTATACAAGGGCATAGGAGTAATATGATCTCTCAAAGGAATCATACAGGTTCAAAACTGAATCGGAAGACATGAGCTCACTCATGAGATATTGGGAACAAATTCCTTGCACGGTCATCTCGCTTTGGAAGCTTGACTGAATTCGTATGTTTGATGTATGCTTTTCGAAAGTATATGATCAATACTTGGGTATGATATGTTTTTGGAAAGTATATGACCGATACCAACTCCCAATGATCAAATGATAAATTTAACAATAAAATCTTGAAGAAGACAGTCTAAAATCGATCTAAATTCGGGTTTATTCTAGCTCTTCTAGCATGCAGGATGTACGAGTATTGGGAATACTCAAGGGTGATATGATCATAAATGATTGTGTAACTATGACGCTTCTTTTCTGATGGAATGATGAAGTAGGACTGGATTTTAGTGACTCCTCTTAGTATAGAAGTAATCTAATCTTAGTTCAAATGTTGTACATTGATCTCAACATGATTCAGATGCAATGAGAAGATTATATTTTCAGACTTGATTTAATCAATTATATGTGACATGTCCCCGAGATATGGATTTGAGATATGATCTCAATATCCAAGTCACTATACGTGTAACATACAATCGCGCGGTCCATATCTTCAAGTATCTGTCCGGAAAGCACATTATTCTTGAAAGATTCAAGAATAATAATTTCATGGATAAATGTATATCGAGTCATTGAGAAATGGATAATTAAATGTGATATAATTACCATGAATAATGTGAATGTGATTCATATTATTTAGATGTATGTGAATGATGATCCAATATAATTAAATGTGCTTTAATTATCATGGATATGAATAATATGGATAGCATTGTCCTTGTTAATCATATATATGTATATGCGTGTGTGATTTATAATATATTAGATATATTTGTTAATAGCATTTACACTTTGAATGTTTATGCGAATTGGATTTGAATAAATTAATTAGAAAAGCAATTTACGTTTTATTTTGGATGTGTGAATATAATTTACAAATTTCTAATGGCATGATAACGTTTCGCAAATGAATTTGGAATTATTTTGTGAAATTATATATAATAGAAGATGTAGTATATAATGAAGGATTATATTAGATATAAGATCTCATATAATAGGAATGAGGAGATCCCCTTCCAAAAGAGGAGGGTGGACGAACACTCTTGATTTAGGAGTCAAGTGGTCGTAGCCCTTAATTAGGAGTCTTGCCTCCTTCCTAATTCTTCATGGTATATTTATTTGATTGAATTAATTTATATTGGTGATTTATTCAATATATATTAAATTCATTTAATTTTTTTTGTTTTTACAACAAAATCATGACCATTGAAAGAAACACAAATCAATCTTTACCATTGGATTTATGTTGTCCATGGATTGAGATACATGGACTCTCAAAACATTACAAAAGAAGACGCAACCCGAGATCTTATTTTGAAACATATAATCCAATGCTCTCTCTCTTTCTCATCATCATACATACTGCCTCGCTCTCTCTCTCTCTCTAAAGTGACCGTCCACTTTGTGACCTTGAGAGGATCGTAGTTGTCGCTACGCCACATTGTTGCTGCTTCGACCGCTCGTGTATCATCTTTTCCTTAGTGCTTCTGATATACAAAGAAGACCTCGGATTTTGTGTGACAAATTCAGGATATCCATCACTTGGATCAACATCTTGGATTATGAGAAGGACGTGTTTCATCAACGCGCTCGCAAACATCTTATCCGTTGGGTCGGACTTGAGACATGTGGTCTTTTCATTTAGAGGTTTCGATCACAACAATGCTCCAAGAGGTATTCTGATATCCACATTATGATTTTGATGAAATTATCCAAGAAGTACTCTCAGATCATATGGTTTCATCATTTAAAAAAAATCCCGCTACCTCGAGCAACTAGTGTGATTAGTCGCTCCCATTCGCATATGATGTGATATTCACGCTTCTGTGATGAGCTTAAGTTTTTTTCCATAAACTTGAAGTGGTATTCTAGTCTTGGTCGAGATCTTGGGTATGATCCAAAACCCTAGGTGAACAAGGTTTTTTATTTGGATGTGCGGGAACTCGTTGTTTTTGCATTAAATGCAAGATTCAAATTGTTTTTTTTGCCAAAATAAAAACCTACTATTTGTGCACTATTTGGACATATTTTTTTGTTTTAAAATTTATTATAATTTCTAATTATTTTCCAAAAATAGCAGCTTTTTATTGGTACCAAAAGTTTATGAATGAAATTCAAAAAGTTCCTATCGCGATATTGTTTTTTCATGAATTCACAGATCTATAAGAAATTGATTTTTATTACTATTTTACCATTATGAAATATAAAATAAATACTTTTATTAAAAAGAGTATCAAACCAGCAAACAACTCAAATTTATTTTGAGTGATTCTGACTTCGTTTGCTCTAGATATTCCATATGTAGTGGAGATTGGTTGGTGATGATTAGATCATCAAGTCTTCTTAATTAAAGTGTTTATCATTGAATGAAAATCATGCAAATTAAGAATTTTCCTTGATTAATTTTATGCCTAATAATTAAGAAAATAATTGATTAAATATCATTGTCCATTGAATGTTTATTTCATGAAAACCCAAGTTTATCCTATAGTAGTTGTAGGATAACTTTTACATGCAAAATCAAGAACGTGTTTTCATGATATTAATAGAAATTTTGAATCCTTGAAATTGTTATAAATATGCAAAACTCTCTCAGTGATTACTATATGTAGTATAATTCCTGTCATCAAAGTTGATCGATAAAACTGCAAGTATATTAGCATTATTTTGTGTTGTTCTCAACTGGAAAGGTGAAGTTGTCTAGACTGGGTATGCTGGCTTGGTTTACTAATTAGCACCTTGCATGTCAAGGAAATGCTCCCTCCCAGCATAACTCGAGTGTACTAGCTGGATCCATTTTTTAGGAAAGAATAATATGAATAAGGTCAAGTTTTACTATAATTATTAAAATACAAAATAATACGTACTTGTGAGAGCTTATTCTATTTGGTAATATCAAGAAAATAGTAATTATTTTTTGGTTGATTAATTGGATTGATAATTGATTTAATATGATTAAATTAATTAGATCTAAACCAAATAAACATTCTATTATGAATAAAGATGTAATTTTCTTTAGAAGAATTAATTATGTGAATATGATTAATAATAATGAATTAAAATTTGAACATGACATGGAGGATCACATAAGTGGCATCCATGGTCTCCTATCAAGGCGAAGGGTTATATCGTTACGGATTTTATGTAGGAGATGCTTGTCCGAAGTGACAACTCCTACATACAAGCATACATGGATCATGCTCTTTGCTTCTCGAAAGAGTAAGTTCTTATGCGTAGTGACGCCAATATTGGTTCCTCATGTTATTGAGGTGATATTGGATTACGCATAGAGAGTTCTAATCCTGTTAACAGTTGGTTCAATTAACAACGAGTAAACATTGTCTTGGGGGTGGTGGGCCTGGGTGTTAAAGATCGAATTGGGAATTGCAAGTTGGACGTGCAAGATGGAATGAGTTTTCGATTCTTTTTATACGAGTTATAGTTTCTAATAATATTGGGATGTAATAAAGGATATCTTGGATCTTTCTTAAGACATAATGGCAAGTATTTCTCTTACTTTGAAAGTGAATAAGAGAATGATCTTTCAGTGTTGTCAAGACAAGAAAACATTTATATAAAATCCTTAATCAAAGTAAAATATGTATTTATGCAAATATTCCTTATTTCAAATAACCTACATTAAACCCACTCAAACTATACTCAATAGTAACTAGTAAAATATCATGGATTGGATCCATGATCAAAATATTGTATTTGCAGTAAAATACCATGTATGTGGTTACATTGTGCAAGTTTCCTCATAATAATCAGGAATGACAATTAAATTGATAATACGAAAGTAACCTTGGGTTTGTGTGTCTCTATAGTCTTGAACTATCATCGAATGTGATTTCGAATATCATGTTGATGATGATCATAATTATCAAAAATCTCTAATAAACCCAAGAAGATGTTTTCGCATACATATGTGCTCTCGACATTTAATCATAAATGACATGGTTCACTGCATTATGCAGAATGGTGGCTCGATAAAAGATGGTGTACTCAAAATGTTTGAGTACCTACCTGAACCAAAGTCTTTTAGAGTTTAGATGGATGTAGATATGATGAGTGTCATCATTATATTATTTATACTCTAGTCTTTCATGAAGCTTCATAATATTCATATTGTATGAATTGAGTGAAGCATATATAAATGTTGGAATACTCTTATATTGAAATCTTTTGAGTTCAACATATGAGATCCTTTGCCATAACCATTGGTTGTTTATAGATGAAAGAATAACAATGGAAGTTTGGTTCTGACCCAAGTGAGAAGGAAAGTCAAAGAGTTGATTGTACTTCTGTAACTTCCATACATCTGGCATCCAAAGAGTTGGATGAATGCCAATACTGCAAGGAGCCGATGTATTGATAGTATGACTATCTAGACTATCTGAAAACCTTCGAGAAGGGTCCGGATAGTGCATTGGGATATTATACATCTACATATAATCATTGAAATTGACTTTCTTATTGGATAATATCGAAGTCTAATATTTGTATATCTTTCTTCTAATAACATTTGCAATTGGTTGCATATGTTTTAGAATATTAGTAAATTTGATCTTAAGGTTTAATAGTTATCCACATGGATGTTAATGCAATTGTTGCAACAATCTCCATTGGATAGATAGGTTGCGTATTTTCAGTGGGAAAGCCATTAGTATTAGAGAATATATCTATGATCTAGGTATTAAAATATTAATGAATGTTTCATTAACATTTCTACTACTGAAATTTGAACCTTGGAGGATCAAATGGAGTATAAAAATCATTTGACAATGATCTAGCATCAAACCTTAGACATATGTCTATTGATAAGATAAACAGACTAGTAAGATATTGTACATTAGATTATCTGAAGGTTCAAAGCTTAAATGCTTATGAATAGAATATTCAAAGTAAAATGTCTAATGCACCTTTTTATGGGAATGGTGTAAGATGCTAATGTATTTAAAATCCCATACATATTGATGAATGTGGATCAGCTATATTATAATAAATATTAATAATATGTGATATCAACTGATTTTTTTGTGATGTGATATTTCTTCCCTTCACCTTACAAACCTTTGAAATGTTCAAAGATGTCACAGTTTTTGTTGAGAACCAAAGATAGAAGGAAGATGTAATGAATTTGATTTAATCAAGGTAGCAAGTACATATTAGATGAATTCAAGGAATACCTTATGGAGAAAGGAATACCATTCCTATCTCACTCCTCCTAATACACCTAAACTCAATAGAGTTTTAGGGAGATGCAATTGGATCATGTGTGACATGATTTCATCAATGATGATTATTAACATAATTACCTCTTAGTTTCTAGGTATATATGTAATAGAGACTGCAATATATATCCTTAATAAGATTCCATGCATATATAAAACCCTAAAACCCTCATAAGTTATGGTTTTGGAACCCATCCCAATGTTGGACACGTGAGGACTTGGGGTTGCATGGTCTATAACCTTGCCATGGATGCAAGTAAGCTGGATTCTAGCACTAGAGAGTGCCACTTCATTGGGAATATAAAGGATGGTAATGTATACCTACTTTTATGACCTTGATATTCTAAATAGATTTCATCTCTATGAATATGATTCTAAGAGGATGACTTTCTTGAGAATCAAGATGTAAATGAAGTAAAGGAACTCATTAAATCTTGAGAAGATAATGAGGCTCCGAAAATCAGAAACTAAAAAGATAATTAAAGATGAAACACTCATACCTCTTCAAATTAGTCTGAGTGGTAAGACCTCTTATAGGGTATGGATTCCATGTTTCAGTTGAGTCTATCAAGGATCAAACTTCATATGATGAAGCTTCTGTGGATCATGACATGGAGATATGGATGTTAGCAATAAATCCTAATATAGATTTCATACACAAATTATCGTATATGGACCCTCAAGGATCCACCCATAAGGGTAAGGCCCGTTAGGTGCAAATGGATCTTCAAGAGAAAGAGGAAACCTGATGAGTAGGTAGAGATCTTCAAAGCACGGCTCGTATCCACAAGATACATATGAAGAGAAGACACCGCTTACGAAGAGACTTGCTTTTTAGTAAGCATGCTTAAACCCATTAGAATATCACTAACTATAGCTACACATCTTGATTATTAAATATAAAATATGGAAGTCAAGATTGCATTCCTTTATGAATTCATTACCAAGGATATTCATATGAAGTAGCCTCAGGGCTTCATAGCGGAGGAAAGCAAGGTGTACAAATTGAGGAACTCCATCTATGGACTCAAATAAGCTTCTAGTAGTCTAAATATTAGATTTAATGGAATTATAAATATTATGATTTCATACAAAATATTGATGAACCATGTGAAACTTAGTGAGAGTGTCATTGTGTTCATCGTACTAAATGTAGATGAAATCCTATCATTTGGAATGATATAAGGATGGTAATAAGTGTTTTATGATTTGGTTGTTCTATAACTTGAGATATGATCTCAAGAATGTCTCTTATATCTTAGTTACATAGTTGTTTAGAATCAAAGAAAAGAGGGAATTAGGACCATCACATAGTGGTACATCTTGGACATATTCTATTTTTTCTGGAAAACTACAAGGAAGGCTTCTTTACCTTAAGATATGTTAATGACCTATCTAAAGGGATAGCACCTCAAAGAGTTGAGGATGTAAATACAAAAACTACATGCTCAAGTGCATTAGCTATTCGAAACTTTGTGTATGCTAGATGTGCACAAAAACTGGATGTCTACCATGCAGTGGGAGTAGTAAATTGTTACTAATCCAAATATGGAGCTTAAAAACTTAATTACAGTAATAACAATAACTTCAAAGGTGACAAGATTTTTTTGGATAGCTATCTCAGTCTTATCTTCAAGAACTTAAGACTTTATATATAGTGATCTAAAAGGTCTTAATTGTAGATGACTTATAAGACTTAAGACTAGGTCTTGGTCTTAGGAGATAGAGATCTCCGAGAATAAGGGTATTCTGATAAGTATAGTTGAAATTGCATAATGGTTATAATGATTATTGAGTTATAGCATTAAAGACACTATAACTGCTTATACAAAGATTAATTCTTTATTGCATAAGATGCAACGTTCGCATTGGATATGAATACTATTGCTAGGAGATATGTAAGTACCGTAAAAGGACTTGGCATAGTCTCTTAGGAAAAGTGTGACTAGTCACCTTACCAAGCTATTTTCCTAAATAGCTTGTGATTGTCATATGAGTGTATATTTAAATATTAGCCCATTAATGTTCCTTTAGGCTAGTAGGAGGTTGTTGGACATGCGAGCCCATGGCTAGCCATTGTGCAATAAATATTATTGCAAATCATTCTCTGATCTGAAATGAAGAATAACTAATTTGCATAATAGGTCGCTTAATATAATTAAGGTTATGTACCATGGTCATCTTAATGATCATACAATTGTTAATTCAAATGTTGAATCATAAAGGTTGGTGCTTGGATGATATCTAAAGAGTTAGATTGAGGACTCGAAGAGGATCTCCGGCATGAGAAGAAGATGGCAATTCTTCTCTAAAGGTTCATATCTAACTGACCTTTTGATGTAGGTTCTTTGCATAGGAATAGAGATTCGGAGGTGTTAATAAATTTAGGTCAAAGAGTTGACCTAACGAGATCGAGATAACCAAGACCTATGTAGTATATTGTCACGATATAGACATGCATCCTCTGACCGGATACAGATGTGTTAATATATGTTTGAGTATGTACATTTGGTAGACTTATAGGTTGATGATCTAATCCAAAGTCTATACACTGATGAGATAGTTTTCATACAAGGACATATGAGTAATACAAGTTGTCAAAGGGGTCATACAAGTTCATTACTGCACCAGAAGGCATGAGCTCGCTCATGAGATATTGCGATAAAGTTCTATGCATGTTCCTATCGCTTTGGAAGCTTGACTGGGTTTGAAGGTTTGATAGACGATTTTGGAGACTATATGATCAATACCTAGGTATGATATATGCTTTTGGAAAGTATATGATCGATTCCAACTTGCAGTGAGTATATACAATAAAAATTATTGTATATAATGAAGGATTATATGATATATAAGATATCTTATAATAGGAATTAGGAGGCCCCCTTCCATAAGAGGAGGGTGAATGACCACTCTTGATGTAGGAGTCAAGCTAATCGTCCCCCCTTAATTTCTAGGAGGATTGCCTCCTTCTTAATCATTCATGGTATATTAATTTGATCGAATTAATTTATATTGATGATTTGTTTAATATATATTTAATTTATTTAATTGTTGTTGTACTTTTACAATAAAATCATGGCCATTGAAAGAAACATAAAACAATCTCCACCTTTGGATTTTTGTTATCCATGAATTGAGATCCATGAACTTCCAAAATATTATAAAAGAAGAGGCAACACTATATCTTCTTTTGCATCATATAATTCACAAGTTCACTCTCTTTCTCATCATCATACATCCAACCTCTCTCTCTAAAGTGTCTGTCCACTTTGTGACCTAGAGAGGATCCTCATTATCGCTACGTCGTTATGTTGTTGCTTCAACCGCTCGTTGATCTTAGTCTTCCTCGGTGATTCAGGTACGCAAAGAAGACATTGGATTTTGTGTGACAAAATCATGATATCCATTGCATGGATTAACATCTTGGATTGAGAGAAGGATGTGTGTCATCAACGCACTCGCAAGTATCTTCTCTGTCAGGTCAGACTTGAGACAGGCGGTCTCTTCATTTAGAGGCCTCGATTCGCAACCACGCTTCAAGAGGTATTTCGATATCTACTTTAAGGTTTAGATAAAATGATCTAAGAAGTGTTCTTAGATGATGTGGTTTCATCGTTTTAATTTTTTTTAAATTTTGCTGCCTTGAGCGACTAGTGTGATTAGTCGCTCACGATCGCATATGATGTTATCTTCGTGCTTCAGTGATGTGCTTAAGGTTTTTCCCCTAACCTTCATTTTGTTCCCTACTTCTCTTGTGATTGACATAACTCACCCCCGTTTCATATCATTTTTATTTTGTGTCTATACTTAGGATGACTAGATCCTAGGTATGAGAGGTTGGTGAACCGAGTTGCTCTTTCTTTTCTTTTTCATTTTTCTTTGTACAATCTCAAGATCTCATCGGGTCTCCACTCATGTACCTCTATACTTAGGATGACCAGTCCTTAAGTATAGGAGGGTTGATGCCCGCCCTGTATATCTTTTCATTCATTCATTCATTCTCCTCTTGACCTCGATCACCCTAGTGTTTGCACTCTTCTACACTTAGGTTGACTAGAGCCTAAGTATAGGCGGCATGTCGACTTCTACACTTCTATTCTTTTCACTCTCTTACATTTAGCACGAGTTGTGTCTCTTCCGCACATTTTGTGCTCTGACGACATATCATACGCTAAGTATAGGGGGTGTATATATTACATATATACTTTACCACATCTCATACTCTAATGCATTTTATGTGTATAATACAATAAATATGGGATGAGTTACCACTTTGGACTACAATTCATCAAAAAAACAAAAAAGAGAAAAAAATGTAAAATATATGTGATATGTAAAGTACGTGTAAAATTTTATAATTCTTGTGAATTTTATGTAAAAGAATAATATGTAAATTTATACAATGTGTATATTGTATGCCAGCTATATAATGTGTAAAACTTGTGTAATTTGGTATAGTTTGTGTAAATAATACTCTCTTTACAAAATTGTTGTAAAATAGGTTGTATAACAGAATAATTATCAAATAACAATGGCTTTCCATTCATTCCTCCATTAAAAAATTGCACTTCATTCATTTGCATTTTCATTAGCATATCATGCATATGCAAAGTAGAAAGTTGGCATGTTGTCGTGAGAAAAAATGAGAGTATACTGTCCTGATCTCAATCCACTTAATTTTCAGAGGTACTTCATTGAAAATAGGATTTTGGAAACTTCAGATCATAGACTTAATTCTCTAAGTTTCACAAGACTATGTCTGGACTTTGACTCTTAGTGCTTAACCTGATTGCCTCATTCTGAGTAGAGTCTTGCATTGGGAACTAATTTTTACTCTAGCACCGTGCACTTAGTTCAACTCAGACGACATGTTGGAAGATTATGCATCTTTTTCTTTGATAGCATGGACATCTAAATACTGGAGTAACTGGTTGAAATAAAGCTTCGAAAGAGGGATGGATTGGTACCACAATTCTTTCTAAGACCTCAAAACATGGTCCTAACAAAAGATTCTATATCTTTCGGAGCACAATAGATCGATGCAAATCAACCACAATTCCCACCAAAAAGAAAGAAGTCCAAATGACATCAATGACCACAATGGTCCAAGCTTCAGATAACATGCAATCTTGATGGAGACTTGGCTACACTAGCTAAGCTTTGCAGGAGATATGACTACACTAGTCACGCTCCAGTTCTTTTCTCCTTCTTCTAGACTTCTCCCTCTACTCGTTGTGAACAAGCTCGTTACTGAACTTAGAAGAAAATACCTGACTTCCCGATGACGAGTTATTGGAGGAGAAGATTGCATGGTAATTTGGCATTTTAGATGGGAAGAGCTAACACCCTTCATACATTAGAGATAGTTATTCAATGTTCATGTGGGATGCTTTAGGAGGGATTGACCCAAGATGATTCTTGAGTCGGACCTAGTGATGAATCCATGATTCTCACTCTTTATTCTTTTATTTTAGCTCTTTTTCTTGGCAAAACATCATATGAATACCTGAAAAATATATTAACGTAACAAATTACATGCTCGTTTAACATTGCATATCTAGCATGCATTTTTGGCAAAAAAAATAAAGAATAAAGGAAAAGAAAAAGAATGATGTATTTAGAATAAATACATAGTGACCCAAACCCTAAGAGAAGGTCAAGACTTGACCCGATCACAAAACAAAATAAGTAGAGAGAGATAGGGCTCACTATGTAGTACGCATATTATTTATATATTTATTTTTGACAAATATAATTAAATTATTCTTTTCATACCATTGTATATATTTTGTAAATGATATAGAAACAAAATAAAAATCATAAAAATAAAAGAATTTTTACACCCATAAACTTGGGTAATTTCGTAATTACAATCATAACCCTGTATAATCGTGAATTACATCCAAAACCCTGAAAAATGCTCCGTTTTACCCTCATACGCATCCATTAGTTTAGTTCATTAACCCAACTAGATGATAAGTTAATATAATCATTATGTGATCGAACGATTCAGATTAATAATAAGAAAAAGAAAATATATTTTTTATGGTTTGGAGGCTTGTAGGCATGGGGGTTGGGCACTAGGAACTCGATGATGACAACATCCATGACGAGGGAGGACTGTGTGGTGGGCCCTGCACCCAGGCTTCATTGACGTTTGGGGACCCGTCGTTGAGGACGACCTCGAAAGCAGGGCATCCACTGGAGTCCGTGAGCCGCTTGACAGAGGCCCTGCATCGGGTGGTGGTGACGTTTTCAACAATGGAGTGGGTGCCTCGGATGGGGAAGATAGGGAAGAGGTCGACATCGAGGACGAAGGAGCCCGTGGGGGCGTGGAGAATGGCGGCATGGAGCTGCCCGTTGGGGTCTTCGTAGAGGACGAGGATGGAAAGGGAAGAACCAGAGCTTGGCATTGATCTGGATGAACTTGAAGGTCGCACAAGAGTTGTAGCCATGCTCCTTCGTGAGGTATTAAAACTTGTCTAGCTTTCTTCGCCTTCCCCGTTGCTCCTACAACTGCTACCTATTGCATTTGGGGAGGGAGCTTTTGATGACGGTGGGGGCAACGACATGGGCTTCGATGGGGAGAAGGAGGTTCTCGCGTGGGATTTTGATGTCAGGGAGGGAGGAGGAGCTCGACAAGGGGTGGGGGTCGATGTAGGGAGGAGGCGAGCGGGATTTTCAATGTTAGGGATGGGGGAGGATCTCGACGGGGGTTCAACGCAGGGGAGGAGGAGGATCTCAATAGGGGTGTCTAGAGGAGGGAGGGGAGGAGCTCGGTGAAAGTGGCTTAGAGAGGCGGGAGGATGGATTGGGGGGAGGGAAGGCTATCACGCAGGGGAGGAGGAGCTCGGCGGGGTGGTTGGAGGAGGGAGGGAAGAGCTCTGTGGGGGAGGAGGGATGTTGGATGCAGGGGGGCTTTCACGCAGGGAAGGAGAAGGAGCTCGGCAGGGGTGGCTGGAGGAGGGAGGGGAGGAGCTCAACGGGTGTGGCTGGGAAGGAAGGAGGGTTGAAGCTGGGGGAGATCTTGCCATGTGGCTAGAGGAGGAAGGAGAGTGATCTCCTTTGTGAATAATGTGAACTTTAAGGACATAAATGTATAATATTTGACGGATTCCGTCATATTTAACGAGAAATCAAGTAGAAGTTAACATGAGGTTATCTATGTAAGAGTTAAGTATTATTCAAGGTCTTGGGTATAATTCACGATTATGCGGGGTTATGATTGCAATTAAGAAATTACTCAAGGTTATGGGAGTAAAAATCCCAAAAATAAAATAAAAATAAAAGCCTCTATCCCTTGTATAAAATACTATTTATTATATACCATTAATTAAATGATAAAAATAAAATAATAAAATATTTATACTCTTAAAATTATGTTGTAAATAAATAAAATATTAAATAAGGGTATTTATGTAAAAATAATAAAATAAAAATACTTTACATAATATATAAGTATATTATACATGTATATAATAATATATATTATATACATTAATTTATTTTTCATAAAAATAACTAAAAGTAAAAAAAATCTTTGAAAAATAATAAATAATTGTTATTTTATACACTTTTTATTTTGTATTCACTTGTTATTTTTTATTGAATTTTTAATTATTTTGTATATTCTGATTTTTTGATTAGTCCAGGGACTTTCGTTGACCTCGGTCAACCCTCCGTTCCAGCCGGATCAGACTTGATTCGCGCTCGTTGGACCTTCTTATCCCTATTTCCCTGCCCGACTCTTGGCCGCCTCATGCCCTGATTTTTGCCCGAGCCTCCTCCTAGGATCCATGATCCTCGTAGATCCCTAGGAAGGTGTGGATCTTCCTAGGGTTGAACGCTCTTCCTCGATCTTTCCAGGCCATGGAGTTGCCTATAAAATCTCGCCTCCAACTCCAGTAAGCGATAGCTCGTGCCTTGCCTCTTCTTCCACCCCTAGACACCTTTATCCAAGTGACAGCAGTCTGAAGGAGCCATGGGAGCGGAGTTTGCCAGTTTATAGGTCATAGTTCACCAACGTGGTCGGAGTGCTCCGTGGAGTATAGCCTCCCCGCCTGCCGCAACGTGTCGAGGCCATCACCTCATCGTCCATCATCACCCGAAGCTTAGGAGTCTATCTGAATCTTCAGGTATCTCATCTATCCTTTGCATTTTCCCATTCGATCCAATCTTTTCATCTTCACTGTCGCATGTTCCCTTGCTCCGACCAGCTGGTTGGAGTTTCATTTCACCCACTCATCCACTCTGATCAACACACCGACTCGTTCCACAACTTACTCAAGGATGACATTCCCTGCATCGTCTGATCTCGTTAGAGACGATCAGATCTGTACATCAGCACTATGTACCTGCACTATCAGATCTTGAGTGGAGCAGATCAGGGTCATCAACTGCCGCCTTCACCAAAGCCCGCCACGTGTCCCCACGTGCCTTGCATGCGCCTGCAAAGGGTATATTTCCATTTTACCAGCACTATGTACCTGCACCATCAGATCTTGAGTGGAGCAGATCAGAGTCGTCAACTACCGCCTTCACCAAAGCCCGCCACGTGTCCCCACATGCCTTGCATGCGCCTGCAAAGGGTATATTTCCATTTTACCAGCACTATGTACCTGCACCATCAGATCTTGAGTGGAGCAGATCAGAGTCATCAACTACCGCCTTCACCAAAGCCCGCCACGTGTCCCCACGTGCCTTGCATGCGCCTGCAAAGGGTATATTTCCATTTTACCAGTAGTTGTTCCTGCATTGAGCTTTCACTAGTAATAATTGTTGTCGTTGTGAACTTTTACAATTTTGACCTTGTAGTTTCTGATATTTGCACTTTCATCCTGTCTATTTGAACTGACGTACATATCTCCACATGCTATTTGGGCTATTTACAGTAATTTGTATGATCTATGTTGTTATGAATTGAATGATAAGTTTGTAGAATTTGCATTTATACCCCTGTGAGCATGGATCATGTGTAGCGCATATACTTGTTTGGACTTTTTGCAACTTTAGTTGTATACTATTTACTTATGTTATTGTTTGGCATAGAACTTTATTTTAATTGCTCATTCATCACTGTAAACTGTATCTAATTACATCTTGCATTTTGGACTTAATAATTATCAAATTAACCCAAACATTTATCTAAAAATTAGCATTTACTCCTTTTAACATGTAGTATTTAGTGTGATTTTTGTAGGATAATTTCTTTGGATTAGTATTTTCTAAAATTTGAAAATCCCTAAATATTGTCTTGTCTATTCTTGAAAATCCATAAAAGTTCGAAAATTGCCTTACAAATTCTACAAAAATTCTTGTTACTGTATTTTTGTGTGTTTTAGATATCATAGCACTTTTGTTTGAAAATTCCTTGCAAAAACCCTAAAAATTGTAAAACACCTAAAACCTTATAAAAATTTTATAAAATTCAAGAAAAATCCAAAAAAATCTCATTTCACGTCATTTTTGTAGGTTTTTATATATGGTTTATCATAAAATTGCTATCAGGGATTTTAAGGCAATTTAAATATTTTTAACTTGCTATTTTATCTTGGTTGTGCACTGTTTGCATTTTTTAGTCACTATTTGATTTTTTAAAATTATAAAAACATTTGCAAAACCCCAGAAAATTACCAAAAATACTTTATAATCGTAAAAATCTAAAAATATTTTTATCTTCATTTTCTGAGCATTTTTAGCTTCAAAGAAAAATCCAAAAAGATAGTTGTGTTGCTTTATTTTCTTATTTATTGATTTTGTTTCCTTATTAAAAATTAAAATTATTGCAAAATAAAAACAACTTGAAATATGTTGTTTTGTGTCTTAGATTTTACTACTTCATAGGTTTTCCCGTGCTCCTTGGGTTCGACCCTGGTTGCTATAGTAGATAAAATAAATAGCAAACTGCTTACATTTATGCTTGGTTGTTTGATACTTGATTGAGTGGTTTATTTTTCTTGATTGACCAATTTGATTGATTATGGACAATGACATTGCTTATTTTCCATCTTAATTGATCTCGATTTTTGTGTCACCACCTAGACAATGACTTATACAACTTAGAGAGTGTTGTTTTTAAAAGCCTAATTTGATAAGGAGTTCCTCCACATAATTAATCCAAAGATCGAGTCGAGCTCCATTTTCATCTTTTGTTCATGACCTTGGTATGGAACCCAATCTCATTTCACTTATGCATTCTTTTTAGTTGCTCGTGGACGAGCAAGGTTTAAATATAGGGGTTGATCAAAATGTGATTTATCAGTCTAAAAGATGAAAATAGAACTCCCTTCCCAAGTAACTAAGTGCATTTAATCATTTAAATTGCACTATTAGCATTCATAAATGTGTAAATAATATCCATATTTAAGTATTCATACTTGTATAAATAAGAAGTCAAAAATCATGTGTACATTTTCACATGTATAATAACTAAATTCCCTTATTTTTCTTTATTTTTTCACTAAGATCAGATCCAATAAAATCAACTCCATCATGTTACTAACGTAATAAAGGAAAAATACTAGAAAAATGCAAACATGTATATTTGACAAATAAATCCAAAGTATAGTTTTGAGACAAAATGTCGTCAATGCAAATATCTCTCACATACAGTTTCCTATGAACCACTACACACTTTTGAGTTAATGTATATTGAATTATCTACAAAACAAGACTAACTCAAAAGAATCAGGGTTTATATGTGAAACTTGAGTTTTATGACCTCACTATATTTTGTATATTTTGTCTAACTTAGACCTTATTATTTTATATACATAATTAACTTTTTTAATTTGTTTATTTTTCATTTATTTCATTTGATTTATATATAATAAAATGAACAACAAATCAAATATAAATTGAATTAAAAATCTAAGAAAATGATTCATCCCGAGTGTGTATATATAGTATGTACATAAGTCCATTGTAATTTATTCCTTTTCTACTATTAAAAATAACAATAATTTAGATTGGTATGTAAATATTTTTGTTACAGTTATTTTATTTTATTTTTAATTTTCTCTAATGTAGAAATCATAAAAAAATGCAAATTTTAAAAATAGAGGTATTCTATGTACATAGAAGACCGCCAAAAATACACTTTGTACAGATGACTTCTCTTAGTTTTGTTTCCTTCACAAAAGTTATTCGATTTGAGGTTCTTTACTATTTTATTTTGATTTTATTTGATTTTAATCTCTATATATTATGGGAGCGACACGTGGCAGCTCCTGGAGTCACCACGTGCCCCTACTTAACTCCCATTTACAACCCCTTTTCTAGACTATTGGATGAAGGGTGCTTCATCCAATGACCCATATTTAATCCTTCTTTACTTTTTATCCTTATTTTACTTTCTTTTCTTTTTTTTGGTTGCCACGTGTCCAACTCTTGTTTGTTCGATCTCGGTCGATCGAACGGTCGAGACCCATTTCCCATTTCTCTGTCTTCTTCGGGCCGATGTGTCCCCTCTCCCAGCAACCTACCATCTTACTCATTCCTCCGCCCTTACTGCTTTTACCTACATCTATGTGATACCTCCACGTCCCCACGTCTCCTCTCTTCTCGTGCAACCTTAACGGTCGATCCTCAAAGCCCCATTGCCATTCCATTTTGTCGATCATCTGCCATGAGAGAGGTTAAACTACCAGTTCGATCACCATCAAGATTTGGAGTGATAATGGTGAATTGGTGTGGCATGATCCGGAGTTGTGAAAGGACTCCATTGCGAGTTCTTCAAGCTCGTCGAGATCTAGTCATTACTGAACTATTGAGCGAAGGTCTGAGGCTCCTCTAAGCTTCTCTCCTCAGGCGAGCACCTCCTCCCCCACTGGTAATCTCCTTCTCATATTAGCCCTTCTCTTTTCTTTCTTCTTCTTTATCGATCCTCCCATCTACTTCCTCCCCAATTGCTTTCTTACTTTTTTTATTTCTCCCATATCACGACAACCTCCTATCCGACTCCCTGTCAAATCCCTCCATAACCGATCCCCCTTGGATCTTGCAAAGATCCATGCATCAGGTTCTCACTTTCCTCATTATATATTGGACCTCTACTCCATCCACCTCCATTTCTTTTGTTGGACTAACCTCTAAGTCGAGCACTATCAAGCCCCATCGATTGACAGCACACAAGCTTCCAAGGAACACTCCATCGAGGCGTGATAATAACTAATAAATTGAGCTCATACACTTGGGGCTCTATCGAGTGATCTGTAGCTAGATCCTCTGATAGCTTCCTTGCCTCGCATCTGCCGAAGAGGGAGAGCACCTTCACTGTTCTCCATCATGATCAGAGCCATAAAACATTGATTCCTTCTTCATCATGTGCTGGCGAGAAGTAGTACTCCTCACCAGTAACTCCTTAGCTCCACTGGAGCACATCCTTCTTGTTGTAGTAGAGGAGACCACGATCTTCGAGCTCCACCACTACACCTTTAAAATGGAGAAGAACACCAAGAATAAGAGGAGAAGGCTATAATTGTCATTGATCCCCACTCGTGATCCCATCAAGACTGTCGAAGCACTCCCAAAATTCAGTCATCTGATCTCCTCCATCAACCCAGAACTGTTGATTTGGGACTGCCTAAACCTACATCTTCAGGTGGTTCCAAAGAAGGAGTAAACCCGCACTTGGAGCTTTGTCTAACTTGAACTCTTAGGTCGCACCAAGCCACCCATCTGCATTCTATGTGAAGGTTCGAAGTCCAAATCAGATCATGAACCCATTAACCATGTGCACCGCACATGGGGCATGGAGATTTTGCACCATGTGCCCTCAGGTTCTTGATATTTGCATTATAGCCCCACCGTACGCGTACGACACATGAACTCTGGACATTTACACTTTCACCCCTCGCATTCCAAGATAATTACATGACTTTTCTTGCCATCTGATGAATCTATGATTCATCACTCTAAAAGTTGAAAATAGAGCTTTGTTCCCGAGTAATTCGAGTAATTAGCTGCATATTTCCACTTATATTGCATAATTAGCAATCATGCATGCATAAATAATACTTGCATATTTTAGCATTCATATTTGCATTAAATAAGGAGCCAAATTCACATGTAAAAACTCCTCTATATATTAGATAAAATAACCTATTTGTATATATTTTATACTAACTCCAAATCCAATAAAACCAACTCTATAGTGTATATCTTACTAACACTAATAAAAGAAAAATATCAAAAAAATACTAACTTGTAAAATTGTCCAATAAAACCCAAATCCAAGTTTGAGACTATGAACCATAAAATATGCATATCTCTCACACAGTGTCTGATTTAGGTCTATTCACTTTTAAAGTAATATACATTCAAAGATCTTCAAAACAAGACTAGTTTCATAAAATCGGAGATCGTATGTGAAACTTATGTTTTGGGCCCCTATTGTATATTAAACTTATTGACGTTTTTACCATTGTATTTTCTCCCTTGTTTGACCTCATCTCTATTTTTGTCAACATGAAATTATAGAGCTCATCGAGATCTACAACTTTCATATTTTGAGTTTTTCCAAATTCGGCCATCTCCTCCCTCTTTTTTCTTGATTTTCTCCCGATCAACCTGATTGGGCCAAGTGACCCTATCCGATTGAGCCACGTGGCTTGTATCATTGCGCGTAGCGTGCCCATCACCTGATACCATTCGATTGATCCCTGGACCTCTCCATCTGTGCCGCTCATTCCTACCCCTTTACTAACCATTCAATCAACCACCTTCTTCATCACAGCCATTCACTTCCACCTTACTCTCAAGCTGACAAGCATCTTTTCCTACGCCACACAATCCCCTCTTGATGATGCATCTCCACCGCATACTACCGCTTTGATCACCATTGTTCAATCCAATCCTAGATCTCTTCATCACCGTCTACTAGTGCCACTTCCTCCTCACACCTCATTGTGCTTCATGTGCCTCCCGATCATGCCGCCCCCGCTTTAATCCCAATCGCACGCGAGCACCCAGCTTATGGTCGTTGGATCGTGAGATCCAATGGCCTAAGGATCATCTTCTTCCTTCCATTTGCCATGCACGCACGATACCCACCTCGCGTGGCAACCTCCCCCTTTCCTTTCTCCTGACACCATCTTCCACGATCTCCACTCGACAACCAGCCCTCGATGAAGACCGGCCATCCACCGCCCTCGCATGCAACCACTCGACCCATGACTCCCTCTCTTCCGCTCCATACCTCACCCTCAGGACACGATGCCCACCACCTCACCTCAACTTCTCCTCCTTCAAATACCTTGCCCCTCTGCCATGACACGGCATCCCCCGTTGATTGCATGAGAGCGATAGCCCTCTTGATCTGCTCAGGTGACGACTGAGTGTTTTATGAACTCAAGCGAAGACCCCTCTTTTGTTGGCGAGTTCTGGTGAAGTAACCTCCGTATCAAGATTCAGACGAAGCTTTCTTAGCTACACACCTCTGTTGCGTTGAGCGATAATCGGAGTGCTCCGACTAGCAGCTCAAATCCAGATAAACTTTTTCCTTCGTCCTCTGACTTCTTCTTTCCCTCTACTCCTTTGTTATGCATCTTTTTCTCTGTTTCCCATTCGCCTATGTTTTTCTTCCATTTTATTTGATCCCATCGTCGATCATACATCCACCATCCACTTCCACCTTTCGACAACCACCTCTGCAATGTGCTCCATTGACATTCACCGCCTGCTACGCCTCGACCTCGACCTCACCTCCACTCCTTCTATCGAGCTCCATCGCACCTCGCGTCGTGTAGCCTGCAAGCAACTTGCCTAGAGAGCTACCCAACGTGCGAGACTTCCGCACACCACCGTATACCTTGCTACCTTGGTTCTGATGTTGAGTTGCACTGACCTCTTCATCAACTATCGTCAGTCGTCATCGACCGCCCGTGCTCTCGTCCGCACCTCATTGCCCTCTTCGCCTTTGGCCATCAGTGCGACACACATGCACTGCTCAATCTCCATCAAGCGACTTAGAAATCATCAAGCTACAACAGCCAATCATCGAGCCCTCTTCTTCGCCATCCGATGGCCAGCAATCTTCCACGTCGTTGCAGTCGAGCCTACTCTTGCTTTGTCGAGCCTCACGTGCATGTGAAAAGTACGTGCGGCTGTGGAAGACTTGCGCACACGCCCTGACCTTTTTCGTAAATTCCACTCATACCCCCCCTTCCAAGAAGCACGTGAAGTGCACATGTGTTTTTGGGAATATTGCATAAATGCCCTTACATGTATAGGTAATTTCATTTGAGTCATGTAAGCATGTTTCATTCATAAGTTTTAATTATGTATTGCATTTTGAACCTTTCCTTTGCATATCATTTTAAATCGTCCTTTAGCATCATTTTGTCATTCTAAAAATTGCATATTGTAGAACATCTTAGGCTTTATCATTATGAATGCTTGTTATATTTTTGTGAGCTTCAAATCATTTTATATAATGCTTTAGTGGAAAATATCATATTTTACCCACTGTTTGCCTTTAATTGATTACTAAATTGATTTATTCTCCAAAAATTGGGAAAACATATTTCTACATTATGCCCAAAAATCACATCATTTGCACACATATCAAGGTCATAATAAATTAATTGGTGATTAGTGTAATTCATTTTTCTTAATTCCTCACTTAGTATTTTTAGGAATTAAAAATTATTCTGGATATCTCTCACATAGATCTATCTAGGATAAATTAGTTTCTGAAAAATATTGATGTTTGGTAATTATTAAAATTAAAATTGCATAAATCACCCTGCATTCTTATTTAATTTATAGGTAATTCATTTTGAATCGAAAAATTCCAAAAAAATAGGGTAGCTTCATTTCATCAAAATTGATATTTTGGCCATGTTTGAGAATTTTTTGACATAATTTGACCATATTCGCATTTTAACCCTCAAATTTGTCTATGATTGCATTATATTTTTGATTGCATAAAAAACCATAAAAAATATATTTTCCTGAAAACCTGGCATCTAAATTATTCTAAGGAAAAAGTTACCTCCTTGAGTTTGACCTTAGGCTTGCCCGAGTAAAATAAAAAAATTACCGCTTGCGTTTAATTGACATATTAATTAAAGTAATTTTGATAAGTCTAATTTACGCGACTGCAACGATATCATTAAATTTAAGCATTAATTTGGTTTAATTAAGAAGGTTAATTTAGGGTCTTTCAAATGGAACCGTTGTAGGGGAGGCACATCTTATATTAATTTTCAGAACATTTGGATTTAAGGTTTTCCATCCCTAGTAGTCTGACTCCCGATTTTTCTTGTGAATATTCTTCGATTTATTTTCAGCATTTGTTTATTTTATGGCTTCCTCTCTCTGACCATCATTTATTTTTGTGTGAGGAACATGAGGCATGGAAGGCGATTTGCCAAGAGAGCCAAAGACATGTATCGGTTTGAACTGAGTGGTTTTTTAGTTTTTTAGAGAACTTGTAAAAAAAGAGTTTGCATTTACAACGGTTACCATTTTGGTTCTCGCACATGTAAGTAAATAATAAAAAGGGTCTCCGTGTGTTGTGTGGTTGCTTGACGTAGGATAGAACCTGCACTAGCAGCTCTTAGAGCTTTCTTAGGATTTCCTATGCTCGTAATATCTACGACCACACTTCACTATCAAAAGATGCACTTAGACCACAATACTTAGCCAAATTTAATTTGTTCTTCACTTGATAATAGAACTTCTTGTCTACGAGCGACTTTTCTCATTTACATTCATTTAGATAAAATTTTGATCCTTTTTTGTATCTTATATGTAGAGAGTGAGGATCATTGTAAGTCTTCTTAACTTGGCATACATCAGCGTTTTATCGTGCATCGACTTTTCTTGACTCCTTCTCCCTTGGTTTTTTAACTTAGGATTAAAGGAAATTGGGACTAGACAATAAGCGTGCCTTGTGTGTTGGGCTAATCAAGTGATCATCTAACTTAAAATCAGGACTGCAAAACAAATTGACCGAAAAATTCAACATAAAATCGGAAATTCTGTTTGCGAGATAATAACCCCGACCTTGATTTCAGGCCGAGTGAGGGTACAGAGTGTGTGCACATTTAAGGCAAAGCCAAAATCCCTGCCTTCCATATCACGTACCCCGATCCTAGCAAATATCACAAGCTAAATTCTTATAGGTTCAACTGACCAGCACCATGTAGCCTCAGCCTGTTTCGGCAAGTAGATAGGGGTGAAGCAGCGATGCACCATGATAAGTTGCTAGTAACCCTTCGGGGTGAAGTTAAAAGCCTTGTCAACCTCGGCCTACTTCAGTAGGTAGATAGAGGCAGGTCCTTGAACTTCTCAACTAGGTATATGAGCGAAGAAAGGAAGGGTGTTGGTATCTTAGGCGATAGTTAAACAGAGGAGACGCATTCGGCTTTGAGACGACTTCCCTATAGGCCAAGTAATCCTTGCTATTTGCTTGAAAAATCACACTTAAAATCAACAAGATTAATCAGACTCCGCTTCGGGTCCTTCATCGTGTTGATTGTGAACTCAGGTTTGTGATTCATTTGCTTGCTTCAGGTAGGAGTCAAATTCTATCTTTACACACTTATACTCTGGATTCTTCTTTTTGCCATCAAAGATGACTGAATGGGGGGATATTTACTCCAACTATGCAAATCTCTCATTGAACCCCTCATGCAGCTCATCTTCATTGGCCCAAGCACAACTTGGACCAACTCGAGCTCATGACCCTCTTGAGGTCGAGATTCCCCACTCTCAAGATGGTTACCCTCAAACCATTCCTTTCCTCTCCTCTCATCTCTCCGAGGAAAACCATCACCTCAGAGAGCATATATTCATTCCTAAATCTTCTTCTAATATAGAACACTTGTTGTACCAAATGAAGAAGATCAACCCAAAACCAAGATGCCTCCTTATGAAGAGGAACACAGAGATGACCCTATGCAGCAAATCCTTGCCCGTTCAGTAAGAGCAGAGCAGCTGAATACAAATATTATGGCTAGGATGGGACAGGTGATCGAGGCGGGTGGAATTGACAGACCGATGGTAGATGTATACAACCCAGATGAGAATGAGATACATAGTTGGCTCGTACCTAAGGTACCCCCAGAAGCATTCGAGTTAAAGCCCCATTTTCTTAGTTTGCTACCAAAGTTTAATGGAAATGCCACCGAAGAACTATTTTCTTTCCTGAGAAACTTTGATATGGTGTACAACAACCATAGTCACCCTAAGGTTGGAGAAGACTACATCAGGATGAAGGATACCCCGTTTGCCTTTGCAGACAAGGCTACTCATTGGCTGAAGAATCTCGAGGTTAGATGTACGACCTGGATGCAATTCAAAGATCTATTCCTGAAGAGTTCTACCCACTAAGTAGTACTAACCAGATGAGGACAAAGATCTCCAGTTTTTCCCAGGGCCCCCATGAGCAATTCCATGAAGCTTGGGATAGATTCAATGATTTAATACAAAAATGCCCTTGCCATGGAATTACCAAGGCGATCTTAATCCATACCTTATTCTGTGGCATGACCCCAGAAATTCAGGGGTTAGTAAGTGCAACCTGTAGAGGTATCTATCTGAATAAGAACGAAGATGCCGTACAGAAGATCCTAGAGAAGATGGCAGAAACATGCATATCTCAGGCCACCGGGGCCTATCAGTTGTCTCCCTTAAGCCTATCTAATGAGACAACTAGGAGGACTATAGAGAATCTAACAGATGACCTAATACCTAGAATGGTAATAATAGCTGATAAGCTCGCCATGGTAGAACAGATCCACAATAGGGTCACTGACCTTGAGGTGATTTCACATTTGTCGAAGCAAGTAGAGGATTTAACTGAGAAGTTAATCAAGATACGACTAACTGCCCCTTCTGCACCACTTGTACCTATACATTGAGTTCATCTTGTACAGGAGCAGGTACCGGGGCCTCAGAGCAACTAGGTTGAGGAGCAACAGTATACTCGACAGGAGCAACACGCACACCCACAGGTGGAGTCAGTCTACGAGGAGCCTTCGTAGGTGTTCGAGATCAACGGGTTGTGGTACAACCATGACCCCGTCGGCAGATAGTCGAGGATAGGGAACGGTTAGCCACACCGATTGACCCTAGCTTACCAGGAAACCAGCATCGGTAACAGGGCACATTCCACTCGGGCCAACAGGGCCCTCCACCACCTTACACCACTGCAACGTCCCACCCACAGTAGTACCGGCAAGGCCAGCAGGGTCAGTATAGACATCCAAATCACTCATCTTCTAGTCAGCAACAACAAGCCCCACCCACTAGTGAATTGGAGTCCCTCACTTTGGCCATTCAGATCTTGACTGATAGGGTTCAGTAGATACAGAACATTTACCTGGATATCAGAACAGATCTGAACCATGCCTCACACCACCAAATCAGCAGATGGCACCAAAGACCCCAGTTCCCGCCTAGGTTCAGGCCAACCCAAATAGTCTAAATCAGGGTCAGCACCGATGACATGATTAGGTATACTATTCAGATTATTCTCTATCTAAGCACGAGATCCTTTCGTACAATGATGTTAATCATATGTCCCTCAGTAGTGGAAGGACCGTGACTGTACATGATCGGGCGCGAGAACATGAGGAAGACGCCGCCAAGTCTCTACCTGAGGATAACTTGGATGCAGAGGAGAAGCAACACCACCACCATCACCAGCAGAATAGGAGGATTTCTATGTCCTCAAAACATCATGGCAAGAAGAAGTAGAGGAGCACCAGCTATGAATCAAGTGCGCCAGATGAAGAGCTCGCACCTCCATCTAAGGAGGACGCACCAGGAGTAGCGATTGATGCATCACATGTTTCGTTTCATGAATTTCTTTCCATTCAGTATCAGAGTCAGAGTCCCAGTTTTGTACAGAATTCAGTTTCCCATTTGAATGAGAATATTTTAGTTTCAGAATCGGATTTGTCATTAATAATCCCTTTCCCCCGTGCCCTTAAGGATGAAAGAAGAAGAAACCCAAAAAACTCCAAAAAGATGACCCTGAGATAGCTGAATTCTGCAACAAATATATCAAGATCACAATCCCCTTTGATAAGTATGTGGATATGACACCTGCATTTCAAAAGTACCTTAAGGTGAGATGCACACCTACTAGGGTCAGCAGGAAAACCAGAAGCCGTGTTGAGAAGCACGTTTTGTCAGTAGCCACTACTTGTGCCATCAAGAATGTGTTTCCAAGGAAGCGAAGGGACATGGGTGCCCATTATGTAGTAAGTCATGTCGATGACACTGCATTTGCACGCACTCTCCTAGACAATGGATCCTCAATTAACCTGATTCGCACAGTCCTCTATAAGTGGCTAAATCTAGGATCTCTTAGGAAATCTAGAGCCTTACTCCAATTCGCAAATAAATCAATCAAGAGGTCAAAGGGAGAATTGAGTAACATTATCATCAAAGTCGAGGGAGAGATTACATGGTGGACTTTACAGTCCTTGATATGGAGACCCCTCAAAATTGGAGAGATTCCCATATCATTTTAGGAAGGCCCTTCCTGAGAACAACAGGGGCCTTATTTGATTATAAAATTGGGAAAATTCAGTTCCAAACTCTAGGCGGAGATGAGGATCTTGAAATGAAGCAGACAAGGTGGCAGAGGCCAGATTCCGAATCAAGCACCGAGTACACTTCATTAGAGGCAGATTGTGTTCATGTAGATACCGTTGGGCCATGGAGATATAACACAACTAGCACCGATGAGTCCCTATCTACTGGAGAGAATCTTGTACATGAGATAGTTTGCAAGATCCTTACGAATGAATATAGGACAGATCCTACAAAGAATGCATCCCCCTACATCTTCGATCACACGGAGGCCCAGCTGGGCCTATTATTCCTTCCCTCTTTAGGACAATCAGAAGATGAGGATGATGAGTCGGACGTATCTTTTACCGATTGCTTGGATACTTTTGACGATCCAATTCCAGAGCCGGATGAATTGATGGCAATTACTTCAGAGACAGATCCAGCCACTACCGACACAGAGCCAGAATTGATTGAGCTAGATTTCCTCGATGACCAAACCTTACCTAAGCTCAAAACATTATCCACAACCCTTAAGTATGCTTTTCTTGTCTGACAAGAAAGGAAATTTCCGATCATCATCAGTTCGTGATTGACGAAGGAGAAGGAATCTCGCTTGCTAGAGATCCTAGAGAAAAAACCGCAAGGTGATTGGTTGGAGCATCCCGATGTCCACAGGATAAATCTCGCTCTGTGTTCGCATCGTATCTACCTTGATAATGAAGCTAAACCCTCTTGTGAATTCCAATGTAGGTTGAATCCAAATTTATAAGAGGTTGGGAAGAAGGAGATTGAGAAATAGTGTGATGCGGGTTTTATTTACCCCATTTCTAACTCCAAGTGGGTGGCACCTATCCATGTTGTCTTGAAAATGTCAGGAATTCAGGCAACCACCAATGAGGACGAAGAGGATATCGTGACACGAGTACCTACATTGTGGCGTGTTTGTGTGGATTACCGACGCTTGAATGTTGCAACGAAGAAGGATCATTTTCCCTTACCATTTATCGATCAGATCTTAGAAAGATTAGTGGGAAAGGAATTCCTCTTCTTCTTAGATGGTTTCTCGGGCTACAACCAAGTAGCTATCGCTCATGAGGGCCAGAAGAAAACCACATTCACATGCCCCTTTGGTACCTATGCTTTTAGGCGCATTCCTTGTGGGTTATGCAATGCTCCCCGTACATTTGAAAGGTGCATGATTCTAGTATTCGCCGAGATGGTCAGTGAATTCCTGGAAGTCTTCATGTATGAATTCTCGGTCCATGTCGATTCCCTTGATTCATGTCTTAGAAATCTGGATCGAGTCCTCAAAAGATGTTGTTAGGTCAATCTAATGCTCTCTTGGGAGAAAAGTCACGTCATGGTAACATAGGGCATTATGTTGGGGCATGTCATCTCCAGGAGAGGAATGGAGGTTGATCCTGCCAAGGTGGATGTGATCAGACAACTCCATCCACCAACAAACATAAAGCAGTTGCAGTTATTCCCCTGGTATGTTGGATTTTACAGGAGATTTATCAAAGATTTTTCAAAAATCGCCCGACCTCTAACTGAACTTCTAGGAAAATACGTGGAGTTTATTATAGATCACAAATTTCTTGATGCCTTTAAGCTACTTCAAGGTATGAACATGCATGCCCCGATCCTACAAGCCCCAGATTGATCTCTTTGAGATCATGACAGACACCTCAGATTTTACTGTTGGGGTCGTATTAGGACAGAGTCAGGATGGTATTTCGTTCGTTATGCACTACGCAAGCAAAGTGCTTGACACCACTCACCGTAACCATATAGTTACCGAAAAGGAGATGCTTGCAGTAGTGTTCACCTTAGATAAGTTCAGATCCCATCTCATCGGATCTAAGGTGATTGTGTTCACAGATCATATAGCACTATGGTATCTAATGGAAAAGAAGGATGCAAAGGCATGTATTATTAGGTGGATTTTACTCATCCAGGAGTTTGACTTGGACATTAGAGATAAACCTAGAAAGAAGAATATAGTGGTTGATCATCTCTCCCATCTCAAAATTCTTGATACTTCTGACGATACACCTATTCGAGACTCCTTTCCAGATGAGTCGATTTTTATTATCGACTCACTTCCATGGTATACAAATATAGTGAACTATCTTGTCTCCAAGAAAGTTCCCGAAGATTGGCCCAAGAGCAACATAGACCGACTCAAGTCAAATGCAAGACATTTACATTAGGAGGATCCGATCCTTTTATTTGAAGGACCGGATTGTGTCTGGAGGAGCTGTATTCCTTAGGAGGAATATCAGTGTGTCCTTACTTTCTGCCATATTCTAGAGGCAGGAGGACACCATTCTGGGAAGAGGACCACATGGAAGGTATTACAATGTATCTTATACTGGCTGGATCTTTTTCGTGATGCTCTCACCTTTGTGAAATTGTGCCCAGTATACCAGCAAATGGGAGGAACAATTGGTTCCAAGGATGATATGCCAATGCATCATATCATCATTTGTGATGTCTTTGACACCGGGGACATCAACTTCATGGGCCCATTCCCGGTTAGCCTTGGTTATGAATATATCCTTCTTGCGGTGGATTATCTGTCAAGGTGGCTAGAGGCTATCCTGACCCGAGCCGCAAAAAGCAGGATTGTTTGTAAATTTATCAGAGATCGCATCATCTCTAGGTTTGGGATCTCCAAAGTATTGATATCTAATGGGGGTAGCCATTTTATGAATAGAGACATGAAGAAACTAGTAATGGATTACGGCATCGAACATCGTGTCGCTAGTCCTTACCACCCACAGACCAATGGCATGCCGAGGTGTCAAATAGGGAGGTTAAGACCATATTATAGAAGCTTGTCCACCTATACAGGAAGGACTGGTCTCAGATCTTGGATCAGGTCCTTTGGGCTTATAGGACAGCTTACAAGACATCATTAGGAACCTCCCCTTCAGAATGGTGTTTGGGAAGACGTGTCATTTGCCCGCAGAGTTAGTGCATAAATCCGAGTGGGAAATCAAGAAGGTTAATTGGAACACTCGCATAGGGAAAAAACACAGAGAAAAATTTTATTCGATGAAACCACATGATCTGAGAACCATTCTCAAATCGTTTCATCCATAACCACAACAAGTATAATGCAATACCTCTTGAAGCGTGGTTGATCAAGTCTCTAAAGAAAGAGACCTCTTGTCTCAAGTCCGATCGTCGGCGAGACCGCCTGCGAGCAGGGGGATGAACCGCATTGTCCTCGCAATCCAAGAATTTGATCCAAGCGTGGTTGCTCCTAATCTCGTCGTATGAGATCGAATGTCTCCTTCGTGAGTGCATCACTCCAAGAAGACGGAGAACTGAAGAACGTCGAAGCGGCGGCGCGGTGGCGAAGGCGACGACGATTCTCTCCTCTAGGGTTTGGTGGTCGGCCACCAATTAGAGGGAGAGAGGGCTGACGTGTGTAGAGAAGAAAGAGAGAGAGAGAGCCTCAATATCACATGTCAAGAGAGAGCATGGTATGCCTCTCTATTTATAGGGTTTTGGGATCCATGGATCTCAATCCATGGGACATATAAAATCAATGGGTGAGATTGATTCATGTTAATCCAATGGTCAAGATTGTTGTTGGTAAAACCAACAAATTTAGGTTAAAATATATTTGACAAAATCAAATATAAATTAGTCCTAAATCAAATCAACAAATAAGGAGAGAAGATACATGGAGATTCCATCTCCATATACCTTCCATGTGGACGGCCACACATTCCTTATAGGAATGATGTGCCGCCCACTTATTTCCATGGGGAGAGCAATCTCATCAATTTCATGAGATTGCATATCTCCATGGAAATATCTCTTTATTTATTTGTTGGGTTATTATTCTTCAAAAATAATTCACAATTATATTTGAGAATATTGCAATCTTGCCATGGAAAAATTGTGAATCATATTCACAACCCAAAACAACATATAATTTACATTGTTAATTAATTACACAATGTGTATCCAATACACATAATAATTAATCAACACATATAAATAATAATTAGCTCTCTAATACATTATAAATCGCATTTATAATATATTGTGAATAATTGGATATTTCTATCCACATTATTCTTATCCACATTAATTAAATCACATTAAATTAAATTGGATAATTTCTTCACACATCAATATGATTAAATCACATTTAATCATCATCTCTTCATTGCTTAGATCTTATGGAATTATTCTTGAACCCTTCAAGAATAATGCAATTTCTCCGCAGATACTTGGAGATAAGGACAGGGCGATTGTATTGTTCCACGTATAGTGACATGGATATTGAGATCATATCTCAAATCCAGATCGCGGGCCTCTCATAGATGCTTGATTAAATCAAGACCGTAAATCTAGTCTTCTCATTGTATCTGAATCACATTCAGATCAATGTCCAACACTTGGACCAAGATCAGATCACTTCTCTACTGAGAGGAGTCACTAAAATCCAGACCCGTTTCATCACTCCCTAGGAATGGAAGCGTCATGGTTATACAATCGTTTATGATCAAATCACCCTCAGGTATTCCCAATACCTGTACATCCTGCATACTGGAAGACTCAAATTAAACCCGAAGTATTGGATCAACTTTGTACTGTCAACTTCATGGTTTTATCAGTAAGTTTCTCATTCGATCATTGGGAGTTGGTATCGATCATACACTTTCCAAAAGTGCATATCATACCTAGGTCTTGATCATATACTAAAAGTATATATCAAACCTACAAATTCAGTCGAGCTTACAAAGCGAGACGACCATGCGCATGGAATTTGATTCTTCCCAATATCTCATGAGTGAGCTCATGTCTTCCGGTTCAGTAACTGAACCTGTATGATCCCTTTGAGAGATCGTATGACCCATATGCCCTTACATGTACACCACTGCATCGGTGTATAGACCTTGATTAGGTCATAAACCTATTGGTCTGCCAAATGTACATACTTAGACATATAGTAACACATCTGTCTCCGGTCACAGGATGCGTGCCTGTACCATGACAACATACGATATAGGACTTTGGTTATCTAGATCTCGTTAAATCAACTCTTTGACCTAACTAATCTGACATCTCCGAATCTCTATTCCTATGCAGAGGACCTGCATCAAGAGGTCGTTCAGATATCAGCCTAAAGAGATAAGGATTGCCATCTCCTACTCAGGCTGGATATCATCTCTTAACAATCATTTGACGGTGCTTGATGAGTCCTCAATCTAACTCTTTAGATATTCATCCAAGCACCAGCCTCTATGATTCAATAGTTGAATCAACAGCTGTATGATTATTAAGATGGCTATGGTACATAACCCTAATTGTACTAAGGGACCTATTATGCAAATTATTCATTCTTCATTTCAAATCAGGGAATGATATATGCAATAACATTTATTGCATAATGGCTCGCCGTGGGCTCGCATTTCCAACAATCTCCCACTAGCCCAAAGAGCCATTAATGGGCTAATCATTTAAACCCGCACTCATGTGACAATCATAGGCTATTTGGAAAATGGCTAGGTAAGCTGATCAGTCAATCTGTTCCCGCGAGACTATGCCAAGTCCTTTTACGGCACATGCGTATCCCCAGTAATGGTGCTCACATCTAATGCGAATGTTGCATCTTATGCAACCAATACTCAATCTAGATAGTTACAGTGTCTTTGACACTACAGCTTAACAATTATCATAACCAGTACTTCCATAATCCTTATCAGATTATCCTTATTCCTGGAGATCTATCTCTCCTAAGGTATCTAGTTAAGACCATTTAGATCACTATCTATAAAGTCTTAAACTTTTAAAGATAAGACTTTGAGATCACTATCTCAAAAATCTTGTCATCTATGAAGATTTTGTTTTTACTGTAACCAAGTGTTATATTTTCATAGGAGGATTAGTAACAGTTTACTACTCCCATTGCATGGCAGCCACCTGGCTTTTGTACACATCTAGCACACACCTGGCTTCTCAGAACTGATGCCCAAGGGCAAGTAGTTGTAGCATTCACTTCCTCAACTCTTTGAGGTGCTATCCCTATAGATAGGACAGTATCATATCTTAAGGGATGAAAGCTTTTCTTGGAATTTTCCATAAAATGGAATATGTCCAAGGTGTACTATTAATGTGATAGTCCCAATATCCTCTACTCTTTGCTTCTGAACAATTTCAGACTTAAGATCTAAGAGGTATCTTTGAAATCATATTTCAATATATGGAATCGCCAGTCCATAAAACACTTATTATTATCCTTATATCATTTTAAATTATGAGGATATCATCTACAATTAGCACGATGAACACAAAGGCACTCCCACTAAGCTTCACATGGCGCATCAAGATTCTTATCTCAAATCATAACAATTATAATTCCATCAAATCTTATGGTCCAACTTCAATAAGCTTATTTGAGTCCATAGATGGATTCCTTAGTTTGCACACCTTGCTTTCCTCAACCATGAAGCCCTGGGACTACTACATGTGAATATCCTCAAAGAGGTATTCGTAGAGGAATGCAATATTGACTTACATCTTAAAGATGCAATAGTCAAGTTGTGTAGCTAAGGATAGCAATATTCTGATGGTTTTAAGCATGGTCACCGAAGAGCAAGTCTCATCGCAAGCAATGTCTTCTCTTCCAGTGTGTAGCTTATGGCTACGAACCGTGCTTTGAAGATCTCTACCTTCCCATCAGGTTCCCTTTCTCTTGAAGATCCATTTACACCTCTAAAGGTTTTACCCATATAGGTGGATCCTCGAGGGTCCATATACAACACATGTATATGAAGTCTACATTAGACTTTTATTGCTAACATCCATCTATCCATGCTATGATCTTCAGAAGCTTCATCATATGAAGTTCGATCATTGTCAGATTTCTCTAACACATGGAATCCATCCTCAAACTCATTTGAAGAGGTATTAGTGTTTCATCTTTAATTGTCCTTTTAGTTTCCAATTTCAGGAGTCTCATTATCTTCTCAAGATTAAATGAGTTCCTACACTTCATTTTCATCTTGATTCTCAAGAGTCTCAACCTCTAAGAATCACATTCTCAGAGATGAGATACTTTAAAAAATCTCAAGGTCATAAAGTAGGTATCCAATACCATCCTTTATTTTCCTAATGAAGCAACACTCTCTAGTGCTCAATTCCAGCTTACTTGCATGGAATCTTATTAAGGAAATATAATGTAGTCTCTACTACACATATATACCTGGAAACTAAGGGATAATTATGCTAAAATTCATCATTGATAAGATCATGTCACACGTGATCCAATTGTATCTACCTATAACTCTATTGAGTTATGGTGTGTTAGGAGGATTGAGATAGAAATGATACTCATATCTCTATAAGGTATTCTTTGAATTTATCTAGTAGGTACTTGCTACCTAGATTAGATCAAATTCATTTTATCTTCCTTCAAACTTTGGTTCTAAACCAAAATTATGAAATCTTTGAACATTTCAAAGGTTTCTTTAGATGAAGAGAAGAATTCTCATATCATTCATAATCATTAATAGATATAACATATCCATAATGTTTACTATGATATAGATGATCCGCATACATCAATATGTATGAGATCCTGAGTACCTTGACGTCTTACACCTTTCCCAAGGAAGGGTGTATTGGACATTTTTACTTTGAATAAGTATGTAAGTTTTGAAATTTTAGACATTCTAAAGTTTCATCTCTTACTAGTCTATTGATCAAATCAATAGACAAATGTCCAAGGCTTGATGCTAGATCATTGTCAAATGATCTTGATCCTCCTATTGATCTTAAGGTTTAATTTCAGTATTTAGAAATGTTAATGAACCATTCATTAATTTTCTAATTTAGTGGAATCCACTAGATTATTAGATTACTATCTGAAATATATCCATCATAACCTTTTATGATAGTTCTATCTCAGAATTCATGTTTATTTCCAACATTTAGAAACAAACAATGAGTGTATTCTTATATCTAGGTCATAGAGACATTCTCTACGACTAAGGGCTCTCCCACTGAAATTAACAAGTCTATCAATCCAGCAGAGATTGTTGCAACAATTGCATCAATATCCATGTAGATAACTATAGACCTTAAGATCAAATTTTCTGGTCTTCTAAAACATATGCAACCTATTGCAAATGTCATCAAAAGATTGAGATACAATTATTTGACTTTATCTTATCAAATAAGAAAGTCAAATTCAATGATTTATGTAGATTATTTTGATGCTCTATCCAAGTCCTTCTCTAAGGATTCTGGACAGACTTGATAGTCATACTATCAACACATCAACTTATTGCAGTTTTGGCATTCATCCAACTCTTTGGATGTCATATGGAAGTTACAGAAGTCCAGTCAACTCTTTGACTTTCCTTCTTTCTTGGGTCCGACCCACGCTTCCATTGTGCTCGCTTCGTCTATAAACAACCATTGCTTAAGACTAAGGATCTCTTACATTAAATTCAAAAGAGTTCAATGTAAGAGCATTTCAACATTTATACATGCTTCATTAAATTCATACAATATGAATATTATGAAGCTTCATGAATGACTAGAGTATAGATAGTAGAATGATGACACTCATCATCTACATCCATCTAAACCCTTAAAACATAGGTTCAGGTAGGTACTAAAACAATTTGAATACATCATCTCTTATAGAGCCACCATTCTGCATGATGCAGTGAACCATCTCATTCATGTTAAATGTCAAGAGCACATATGTATGCCATAATATCTTCATTAATTTTATACGGATTATTTGACAATTGCGATCATCATCGACATGTCACTTCCAAAGTACGAGATCAAGATTATAGAGACATACAAACCCTAGGGTTGTAGTCCTATTATCTATTTAATTGTCATTCCTCAATATTATGAGGAAACTTGCACATTGCAACCACATACATTATGTGTCCAACTGCAAGTATAATATCTGGATCATGAGTCCAATCCATGATATTCTACTGATTATTATTAAGTATATCATTGAGTGGGTTTTAATGAAGGATTATCTGAAACAAGAAATTTGCATAAACTTATATAAATATATACACACATTTTACTTTGATTTAGGAATTTTTATATCAAAGTTGTCTTGCCTTGTCAACAATGAAAGTTCATTCCCTTAATCACTTTCAATGTAAGAGATATACTTACCATTATATCTCAGCAAGATCTGGGATCTCCTTCCTTATCTTTGTTACATCCCAATAATATGAGAATCTGGAACTCGGATAAAAAGAAGCGGGAACACATTCCGCTTTGCAAGTCCAAATTGCATTTCCCAATTCGGTCTTTAACACTCGGGCCCACCACCCCTTAGGCGATGTTGACCCGTCGTTAATTGAACCAACCATCAACAGGAATAGTACTCGCTATACGCAATCCAATATCGCCCCAATAATATGAGGATCCGATATTGGGGTCACTACGTATACGGCCTTACTTTTTCGAGAAGTGAAGAGCCCGATCCAGATGCGCTTGCATACAGGAGATGTCACTTCGGACAAGCGTCTCCCACATACAATCCCTGGCGACGGAACCCTCCGCCTTGACGGGAGACCATGGATGTCACTAATGTGATCCTCCATATCATATTCAAATTCTAATTAATCATTATGAATCATATTCATTATGATTAATTATTCCAAGGGAAATAACATCTCTATTCATAATAGAGTGTTTTAATTTTAATTGGATTCCAATTAATCTAATCATATTAAATTAATGATCCAATTAATATCCAACAAACATTTTTTTAATGTTACTTGAATTATGGTATTATCTCAAATACATATTTTTTCGGATTTTAATAATTAGAAATACATCATGATTTCTTAAGCATTATATTAACCCTACCCGCTGTCATGGCCAGTACCGACGAGAGTGGGACAGACCACATACGTTGCAACCCGCAACCCCAATGCTCTCCGACTAGACACCATATCCACCTCGGGAAAGGATAATGCAAAATAAATCATTTTGTACTTGAGATGATCATCGGTTCTTCAACCGAAATTATACCATATAATAATAATCAAAACAATTTTTGATTAACATTAAAATGAGATTTGCTAAACAAATCCCATGTCCTATTTAAGCAACATGTTTGTTGGAATGTTGATCATGTAGATCACGTAACCAATTAGAGATCTAGATCACATCTAATCAATTATTGGTTGAGGCAATGTCATTTAAGGGAATAATTATCATCAAATATTTTACAAATATTTATGCACAATTATTCTATGAAATTAAACAATTTAATTTCAGTAATTTATTAAATGACAGTCACTATACAAGCATCAAGTTTGATGATTGTATTTCCAATTAAGATTTAGATCAAATCTAATCAATTAATTAGTTGAGGCCATGTAAAATATGTAAATAATCAACTTCCAATATTTCACAAATATTTTTCATGATTATTTCACGAAATTAACAATTAATTTCACTAATTGACAATCACTTGGTTCTAGATTAGACTGTAATTTCAGCAGTGACCCCTACTTACTAAAATTAGCATATCTCAATTATATTAAATCCAAATTAGACAAAATCAATTTTCATAGATTGCTAATTTGATTTAGGACATAACCCAAGTGATGTTATACGCATTTCGAGGCAAGTCTAAACAGTAATCAATATTTTTATCACGTTCAGATCTACTGTTCCCGCAACAGTGCATACATGTTCATTAAAACAACCATATCTAGAGCATGCGAAATCCGATTTACGTAAACTCAGATCCTATGATTTCCTTATTTAATGGGGAACAAAATTAAAGTATTAAATTAGTGTTTAAACAAGTTAAATAGTGCCGAATTTATTTACTAAACAGATCTGCGAAATCAAAAGCGATAAAAACTTTCGCGACCTTAACGAACCCAAGTCATCCTCGGTTTTTCGAATCATATTCGAAACCGTCAATCTGGCTCTGATACCACTTGAAGGATTTGGAATTTATCCTCAAGCGCATCACGGAAGCGTGATTGTCGTATCGGATACGACGAAGAACGACTAGTCACACTAGTTGTTCGGTGCAGCGGAATTTAAAAAATTTTATTCGATGAAACCACATGATCCAAGAACCATTCTCAAATCGTTTCATCTATAACCACAACAAGTATAATGCAATATCTCTTGAAGCGTGGTTGATCAAGTCTCTAAAGAAAGAGACCTCCTGTCTCAAGTCCGATCATCAGCGAGACCGCTTGCGAGCGCGGGGATGAACCGCGTTGTCATCGCAATCCAAGAATTTGATCCAAGCGTGGTTGCTCCTGATCTCGTCGTACGAGATCGAATGTCTCCTTTGTGAGTACAGCACTCCAAGAAGACGGAGAACCGAAGAACGTCGAAGCGGCGGCGCGGTGGCGAAGGCGACGACGATTCTCTCCTCTAGGGTTTGGTGGTCAGCCACTAATTAGAGGGAGAGAGGGCTGACGTGTGTAGAGAAGAAAGAGAGAGAGCCTCAATATCACATGTCAAGAGAAAGCATGGTATGCCTCTCTATTTATAGAGTTTTGGGATCCACAGATCGCAATCCGTGGGACATATAAAATCAATGGGTGAGATTGACTTATGTTAATCCAATGGTCAAGATTGTTGTTGGTAAAACCAACAAATTTAGGTTAAAATATATTTGACAAAATCAAATATAAATTAGTCATAAATCAAATCAACAAATAAGGAGAGAAGATACATGGAGATTCCATCTCCATATAACTTCCATGTGGACGGCCACACATTCCTTATAGGAATGATGTGTCGCGCACTTATTTCCATGGGGAGAGCAATCTCATGAATTTCATGAGATTGCATATCTTCATGGAAATATCTCTTTATTTATTTGTTGGGTTATTATTCTTCAAAAATAATTCACAATTATATTTGAGAATATAGCAATCTTGCCATGGAAAAATTTGTGAATCATATTCACAACCCAAAACAACATATAATTTACATTGTTAATTAATTACACAATGTGTATCCAAGACACATAATAATTAATCAACACATACAAATTATAATTAGCTCTCTCTAATACATTATAAGTCACATTTATAATATATTGTGAATAATTGGATATTTCTATTCACATTATTCTTATCCAGATTAATTAAATCACATTTAATTAAATTGGATAATTTCTTCACACATTAATATGATTAAATCACATTTAATCATCATCTCTTCATTGCTTAGATCTTATGGAATTATTATTGAACCCTTCAAAAATAATGCAATCTCTCCGCAGAAACTTGGAGATAAGGACAGGGCGATTGTATTGTTCCACGTATAGTGACATGGATATTGAGATCATATCTCAAATCCAGATCGCGGGCCTCTCATAGATGCTTGATTAAATCAAGACCATAAATCTAATCTTCTCATTTTATCTGAATCACATTCAGATCAATGTCCAACACTTGGACCAAGATCAGATCACTTCTCTACTGATAGGAGTCACTAAAATCCAGACCCGTTTCATCACTCCCTAGGAATGGAAGCGTCATGGTTATACAATCGTTTATGATCAAATCACCCTCAGGTATTCCCAATACCTGTACGTCCTGCATACTGGAAGACTCAGATTAAACCCGAAGTATTGGATCAACTTTATACTGTCTACTTCATGGTTTTATCAGTAAGTTTCTCATTCGATCATTGGGAGTTGGTATCGATCATACACATTCCAAAAGTGTATATCATACCTAGGTCTTGATCATATACTAAAAGTATATATCAAACCTACAAATTCAGTCAAGCTTACAAAGTGAGACGACCATGCGCATGGAATTTGATTCTTCCCAATATCTCATGAGTGAGCTCATGTGTTTCGGTTCAGTAACTGAACCTGTATGATCCCTTTGAGAGATCGTATTACTCATATGCCCTTACATGCACACCAGCGTACCGGTGTATAGACCTTGATTAGGTCATCAACCTATTGGTCTGCCAAATGTACATACTTAGACATATAGTAACACATCTGTCTCCGGTCAGAGAATGCGTGCCTGTACCGTGACAGCATACGATATAGGACTTTGGTTATCTCGATCTCGTTAAATCAACTCTTTGACATAACTAATCTGACACCTCCGAATCTCTATTCCTATGCAGAGGACCTGCATCAAGAGGTCGTTCAGATATCAGCCTAAAGAGATAAGGATTGCCATCTCCTACTCAGGCTGGAGATCATCTCTTAACAATCATTTGACGGTGCTTGATGAGTCCTCAATCTAACTCTTTAGATATTCGTCCAAGCACCAGCCTCTATGATTCAATAGTTGAATCAACAGCTGTATGATTATTAAGATGGCTATGGTACATAACCCTAATTGTACTAAGGGACCTGTTATGCAAATTATTCATTCTTCATTTCAGATCAGGGAATGATATATGCAATAACATTTATTGCATAATGGCTCGCCGTGGGCTCGCATTTCCAACAATCTCCCACTAGCCCAAAGAGCAATTAATGGGCTAATCATTTAAACCCGCACTCATGTGACAATCATAGGCTATTTAGAAAATAGCTAGGTAAGCTGATCAGTCACTCTGTTCCCGCGAGACTATGCCAAGTCCTTTTACGACACTTGCGTATCCCCAATAACAGTGCTTGCATCTAATGCGAATGTTGCATCTTATGCAACCAATACTCAATCTAGTTAGTTACAGTGTCTTTGATACTACAGCTTAACAATTATCATAACCAGTATTTCCATAATCCTTATCAGAATATCCTTATTCCTGGAGATCTCTATCTCCTAAGGTATCTATAGTTAAGACCTTTTAGATCACTATCTATAAAGTCTTAAACTTTTGAAGATAAGACTTTGAGATCACTATCTCAAAAATCTTGTCATCTATGAAGATTTTGTTATTACTGTAACCAAGTGTTTTATTTCCATAGTAGGATTAGTAACAGTTTACTACACCCATTGCATGGCAGCCACCTGGCTTTTGTACACATCTAGCACACACCTGGCTTCTCAGAACTGATGCCCAAGGGCAAGTAGTTCTAGCATTCACTTCCTCAACTCTTTGAGGTGCTATCCCTTTAGATAGGACAGCATCATATCTTAAGGGATGGAAGCTTTTCTTGGAATTTTCCATAAAATGGAATATGTCCAAGGTGTACTATTAATGTGACAGTCCCAATATCCTCTACTCTTTGCTTCTGAATAATTTCAGACTTAAGATCTAAGAGGTATCTTTGAAATCATATTTCAAGATATGGAATAGCTAGTCCATAAAACAATTATTATTATCCTTATATCATTTTAAATGATTAGGATATCATCTACATTTAACACGATGAACACAAAGGCACTCCCACAAAGCTTCACATGGCTCATCAAGATTCTTATCTGAAATCATAACAATTATAATTCCATCAAATCTTATGGTCCAACTTCAAGAAGCTTATTTGAGTCCATAGATGGATTCCTTAGCTTGCACACCTTGCTTTCCTCAACCATGAAGCCATGGGACTACTTCATGTGAATATCCTCAAAGAGGTATTCGTAGAGGAATGCAATATTGACTTACATCTTGAAGATGCAATAGTCAAGTTGTGTAGCTAAGGTTAGCAATATTCTGATGGTTTTAAGCATGGTCATCGAAGATCAAGTCTCATCGCAAGCAATGTCTTCTCTTCCAGTGTGTAGCTTATGGCTACGAACCGTGCTTTGAAGATCTCTACCTTCCCACCGGGTTCCCTTTCTCTTGAAGATCCATTTACACCTCTAAAGGTTTTACCCATATAGGTAGATCCTCGAGGGTCCATATACAACACTTGTATATGAAGTCTACATTAGACTTTTATTGCTAACATCCATCTATCCATGCTATGATCTTCAAAAGCTTCATCATATGAAGTTCGATCATTGTCAGATTTCTCTAACACATGGAATCCATCCTCAAACTCATTTGAAGAGGTATTATTGTTTCATCTTTAATTGTCCTTTTAGTTTCCAATTTCAGGAGTCTCATTACCTTCTCAAGATTAAATGAGTTCCTACACTTCATTTTCATCTTGATTCTCAAGAGTCTCAACCTCTAAGTATAACATTCTCAGAGATGAGATACTTTAAAAAATCTCAAGGTCATAAAGTAGGTATCCAATACCATCCTTTATTTTCCTAATGAAGCAGCACTCTCTAGTCTTCAATTCCAGCTTACTTGCATGGAATCTTATTAAGGATATATAATGTAGTCTCTACTACACATATATACCTAGAAACTAAGGGATAATTATGCTAAAATTCATCATTAATAAGATCATGTCACACGTGATCCAATTGTATCTACCTATAACTCTATTGAGTTAAGGTGTGTTAGGAGGATTGAGATAGAAAAAAATAATCATATCTCTATAAGGTATTCTTTGAATTTATCTAGTTGGTACTTGCTACCTTGATTAGATCAAATTCATTTTATCTTCCTTCAAACTTTGGTTCTAAACCAAAATTGTGAAATCTTTGAACATTTCAAAGGTTTCTTTAGATGAAGAGAAGAAATCTCATATCATTCATAATCATTAATAGATATAACATACCCATAATGTTTACTATGATATAGATGATCCGCATACATCAATATGTATGAGATCCTGAGTACCTTGACATCTTACACCTTTCCCAAGGAAGGGTGTATTGGACATTTTTACTTTGAATAAGTATGTAAGTTTTGAAATTTTAGACATTCTAAAGTTTCATCTCTTACTAGTCTATTGATCAAATCAATAGACAAATGTCCAAGGCTTGATGCTAGATCATTGTCAAATGATCTTGATCCTCCTATTGATCTTAAGGTTTAATTTCAGTATTTAGAAATGTTAATGAACCATTCATTAATTTTCTAATTTAGTGGAGTCCACTAGATTATTAGATTACTATCTGAAATATATCCATCATAACCTTTTATGATAGTTCTATCTCAGAATTCATGTTTATTTCCAACATTTAGAAACAAACAATGAGTGTATTCTTATATCTAGGTCATAGAGACATTCTCTACGACTAAGGGCTCTCCCACTGAAATTAACAAGTCTATCAATCCAGCAGAGATTGTTGCAACAATTGCATCAATATCCATGTAGATAACTATAGACCTTAAGATCAAATTTTCTGGTCTTCTAAAACATATGCAACCTATTGCAAATGTCATCAAAAGATTGAGATACAATTATTTGACTTTATCTTATCAAATAAGAAAGTCAATTTCAATGATTTATGTAGATTATTTTGATGCTCTATCCAAGTCCTTCTCTAAGGATTCTGGACAGACTTGATAGTCATACTATCAACACATCAACTTATTGCAGTTTTGGCATTCATCCAACTCTTTGGATGTCATATGGAAGTGACAGAAGTCCAGTCAACTCTTTGACTTTCCTTCTTTCTTGGATCCGACCCATGCTTCCATTGTGCTCCCTTCGTCTATAAACAACCATTTCTTAAGACTAAGGATCTCTTACATTAAATTCAAAAGAGTTCAATGTAAGAGCATTTCAACATTTATACATGCTTCATTAAATTCATACAATATGAATACTATGAAGCTTCATGAATGACTAGTATAGATAGTAGAATGATGACACTCATCATCTACATCCATCTAAACTCTTAAAATATAGGTTCAGGTAGGTACTCAAACAATTTAAATACATCATCTCTTATAGAGCCACCATTCTGCATGATGTAGTGAACCATCTCATTCATGTTAAATGTTAAGAGCACATATGTATGCCATAATATCTTCATTAATTTTATAAGGATTATTTGACAATTGCGATCATCATCGACATGTCACTTCCAAAGTACATCCGATGAGAGATCAAGATTATAGAGACATACAAACCCTAGGGTTGTAGTCCTATTATCTATTTAATTGTCATTCCTCAATATTATGAGGAAACTTGCACATTGCAACCACATACATTATGTGTCCAACTGCAAGTATAATATCTGGATCATGAGTCCAATCCATGATATTCTACTGATTATTATTGAGTATATCATTGAGTGGGTTTTAATGAAGGATTATCTGAAATAAGAAATTTGCATAAATTTATATAAATATATATACACACATTACTTTGATTTAGGAATTTTTATATCAAAGTTGTCTTGCCTTGTCAACAATGAAAGTTCATTCCCTTAATCACTTTCAGTGTAAGAGATATACTTACCATTATGTCTCAGCAAGATCTGGGATCTCCTTCCTTATCTTTGTTACATCCCAATAATATGAGAATCTGGAACTCGGATAAAAAGAAGCGGGAACACATTCCGCTTTGCAAGTCCAACTTGCATTTCCCAATTCGGTCTTTAACACTCGGGCCCACCACCCCTAAGGCAATGTTGACCCGTCGTTAATTGAACCAACCGTCAACAGGAATAGTACTCGCTATACGCAATCCAATATCGCCCCAATAATATGAGGATCCGATATTGGGGTCACTACGTATACGACCTTACTCTTTCGAGAAGTGAAGAGCCCGATCCAGATGCGCTTGCATACAGGAGCTGTCACTTCGGACAAGCATCTCCCACATACAATCCCTGGCGACGGAACCCTCCGCCTTGACGGGAGACCATGGATGTCACTAATGTGATCCTCCATATCATATTCAAATTCTAATTAATCATTATGAATCATATTCATTATGATTAATTATTCCAAGGGAAATAACATCTCTATTCACAATAGAGTGTTTTAATTTTAATTGGATTCCAATTAATCTAATCATATTAAATTAATGATCCAATTAATATCCAACAAACATTTTTTTAATGTTACTTGAATTATGGTATTATCTCAAATACATATTTTTTCGGATTTTAATAATTAGAAATACATCATGATTTCTTAAGCATTATACTAACCCTACCCGCTGTCATGGTCAGTACCGACGAGAGTGGGACGGACCACATACGTTGCAACCCGCAACCCCAATGCTCTCCGACTAGACACCATATCCACCTCGGGAAAGGATAATGCAAAATAAATCATTTTGTACTTGAGATGATCATCGGTTCTTCAACCGAAATTATACCATATAATAATAATCAAAACAATTTTTGATTAACATTATAATGAGATTTGCTAAACAAATCCCATGTCCTATTTAAGCAACATGTTTGTTGGAATGTTGATCATGTAGATCACGTAACCAATTAGAGATCTAGATCACATCTAATCAATTATTGGTTGAGGAAATGTCATTTAAGGGAATAATTATCATCAAATATTTTACAAATATTTATGCACAATTATTCTAGGAAATTAAACAATTTAATTTCACTAATTTATTAAATGACAGTCACTATACAAGCATCAAGTTTGATGATTGTATTTCCAATTAAGATTTAGATCAAATCTAATCAATTAATTAGTTGAGGCCATGTCAATTATGTAAATAATCAACTTCCAATATTTCACAAATATTTTTCATGATTATTTCACGAAATTAACAATTAATTTCACTAATTGACAATCACTTGGTTCTAGATTAGGACTATAATTTCAGCAGTGACCCCTACTTACTAAAATTAGCATATCTCAATCATATTAAATCCAAATTAGACAAAATCAATTTTCATAGATTGCTAATTTGATTTAGGACATAACCCAAGTGATGTTATACGCATTTCAAGGCAAGTCTAAACAGTAATCAATATTTTAATCACGTTCAGATCTACTGTTCCCGCAACAGTGCATACATGTTCATTAAAACAACCATATCTAGAGCATACGAAATCCGATTTACGTAAACTCAGATCCTATGATTTCCTTATTTAATGGGGAACAAAATTCAAGTATTAAATTCGTGTTTAAACAAGTTAAACAGTGCCGAATTTATTTACTAAACAGATCTGCGAAATTAAATGCGATAAAAACTTTCGCGACCTTAACGAACCCAAGTCGTCCTCGGTTTTTCGAATCATATTCGAAACCGTCAACCTGGATCTGATACCACTTGAAGGATATGGAATTTATCCTCAAGCGCATCACGGAAGCGTGATTGTCGTATCTGATACGACGAAGAACGACTAGTCACACTAGTTGTTCGGTGCAGCGGAATTTAAAAAATTTTATTCGATGAAACCACATGATCCAAGAACCATTCTCAAATCGTTTCATCTATAACGACAACAAGTATAATGCAATACCTCTTGAAGCGTGGTTGATCAAGTCTCTAAAGAAAGAGACCTCTTGTCTCAAGTCCGATCGTCAGCGAGACCGCTTGCGAGCGCGGGGATGAACCGCGTTGTCATCGCAATCCAAGAATTTGATCCAAGCGTGGTTGCTCCTGATCTCGTCGTACGAGATCGAATGTCTCCTTCGTGAGTGCAGCACTCCAAGAAGACGGAGAACCGAAGAACGTCGAAGCGGCGGCGCGGTGGCGAAGGCGACGACGATTCTCTCCTCTAGGGTTTGGTGGTCGGCCACCAATTAGAGGGAGAGAGGGCTGACGTGTGTAGAGAAGAAAGAGAGAGAGAGCCTCAATATCACATGTCAAGAGAGAGCATGGTATGCCTCTCTATTTATACGGTTTTGGGATCCACGGATCTCAATCCGTGGGACATATAAAATCAATGGGTGAGATTGACTTCTGTTAATCCAATGGTCAAGATTGTTGTTGGTAAAACCAACAAATTTAGGTTAAAATATATTTGACAAAATCAAATATAAATTAGTCCTAAATCAAATCAACAAATAAGGAGAGAAGATACATCGAGATTCCATCTCCATATACCTTCCATGTGGACGGCCACACATTCCTTATAGGAATGATGTGCCGCCCACTTATTTCCATGGGGAGAGCAATCTCATGAATTTCATGAGATTGCATATCTCCATGGAAATATCTCTTTATTTATTTGTTGGGTTATTATTCTTCAAAAATAATTCACAATTACATTTGAGAATATTGCAATCTTGCCATGGAAAAAATTGTGAATCATATTCACAACCCAAAACAACATATAGTTTACATTGTTAATTAATTACACAATGTGTATCCAAGACACATAATAATTAATCAACACTTATAAATTATAATTAGCTCTCTCTAATACATTATAAATCACATTTATAATATATTGTGAATAATTGGATATTTCTATCCACATTATTCTTATCCAGATTAATTAAATCACATTTAATTAAATTGGAAAATTTCTTCACACATTAATATGATTAAATCGCATTTAATCATCATCTCTTCATTGCTTAGATCTTATGGAATTATTCTTGAATCCTTCAAGAATAATGCAATCTCTCCGCAGATACTTGGAGATAAGGACAGGGCGATTGTATTGTTCCACGTATAGTGACATGGATATTGAGATCATATCTCAAATCCAGATCGCGGGCCTCTCATAGATGCTTGATTAAATCAAGACCGTAAATCTAATCTTCTCATTGTATCTGAATCACATTCAAATCAATGTCCAACACTTGGACCAAGATCATATCACTTCTCTACTGATAGGAGTCACTAAAATCCAGACCCGTTTCATCACTCCCTAGGAATGGAAGCGTCATGGTTATACAATCGTTTATGATCAAATCACCCTCAGGTATTCCCAATACTTGTACATCCTGCATACTGGAAGACTCAGATTAAACCCGAAGTATTGGATCAACTTTATACTGTCTACTTCATGGTTTTATTAGTAAGTTTCTCATTCGATCATTGGGAGTTGGTATCGATCATACACATTCCAAAAGTGTATATCATACCTAGATCTTGATCATATACTAAAAGTATATATCAAACCTACAAATTCAGTCAAGCTTACAAAGTGAGACGACCATGCGCATAGAATTTGATTCTTCCCAATATCTCATGAGTGAGCTCATGTCTTTCGGTTCAGTAACTGAACCTGTATGATCCCTTTGAGAGATCGTATTACTCATATGCCCTTACATGCACACCAGCGCGCCGGTGTATAGACCTTGATTAGGTCATCAACCTATTGGTCTGCCAAATGTACATACTTAGACAGATAGTAACACATCTGTCTCCGGTCAGAGAATGCGTGCCTGTACCGTGACAGCATACGATATAGGACTTTGGTTATCTCGATCTCGTTAAATCAACTCTTTGACCTAACTAATCTGACACCTCCGAATCTCTATTCCTATGCAGAGGACCTGCATCAAGAGGTCGTTCAGATATCAGCCTAAAGAGATAAGGATTGCAATCTCCTACTCAGGCTGGAGATCATCTCTTAACAATCATTTGACGGTGCTTGATGAGTCCTCAATCTAACTCTTTAGATATTCATCCAAGCACCAACCTCTATGATTCAATAGTTGAATCAACAAATGTATGATTATTAAGATGTCTATGGTACATAACCCTAATTGTACTAAGGGACCTGTTATGTAAATTATTCATTCTTCATTTCAGATCAGGGAATGATATATGCAATAACATTTATTGCATAATGGCTCGCCGTGGGCTCGCATTTCCAACAATCTCCCACTAGCCCAAAGAGCCATTAATGGGCTAATCATTTAAACCCGCACTCATGTGACAATCATAGGCTATTTAGAAAATAGCTAGGTAAGCTGATCAGTCACTCTGTTCCCGCGAGACTATGCCAAGTCCTTTTACGGCACTTGCGTATACCCAGTAACAGTTCTCGCATCTAATGCGAATGTTGCATCTTATGCAACCAATACTCAATCTAGTTAGTTACAGTGTCTTTGATACTATAGCTTAACAATTATCATAACCAGTATTTCCATAATCCTTATCAGAATATCCTTATTCCTGGAGATATCTATCTCCTAAGGTATCTATAGTTAAGACCTTTTAGATCACTATCTATAAAGTCTTAAACTTTTGAAGATAAGATTTTGAGATCACTATCTCAAAAATCTTGTCATCTATGAAGATTTTGTTATTACTGTAACCAAGTGTTTTATTTCCATAGTAGGATTAGTAACAGTTTACTACTCCCATTGCATGGCAGCCACCTGGATTTTGTACACATCTAGCACACACCTGGCTTCTCAGAACTGATGCCCAAGGGCAAGTAGTTCTAGAATTCACTTCCTCAACTCTTTGAGGTGCTATCGCTTTAGATAGGACAGTATCATATCTTAAGGGATGGAAGCTTTTCTTGGAATTTTCCATAAAATGGAATATGTCCAAGGTGTACTATTAATGTGACAGTCCCAATATCCTCTACTCTTTGCTTCTGAACAATTTCAGACTTAAGATCTAAGAGGTATCTTTGAAATCATATTTCAAGATATGGAATAGCTAGTCCATAAAACAGTTATTATTATCCTTATATCATTTTAAATGATTAGGATATCATCTACATTTAGCACGATGAACACAAAGGCACTCCCACAAAGCTTCACATGGCTCATCAAGATTCTTATCTGAAATCATAACAATTATAATTCCATCAAATCTTATGGTCCAACTTTAAGAAGCTTATTTGAGTCCATAGATGGATTCCTTAGCTTGCACACCTTGCTTTCCTCAACCATGAAGCCATGGGACTACTTCATGTGAATATCCTCAAAGAGGTATTAGTAGAGGAATGCAATATTGACTTACATCTTGAAGATGCAATAGTCAAGTTGTGTAGCTAAGGTTAGCAATATTCTGATGGTTTTAAGCATGGTCATCGAAGATCAAGTCTCATAGCAAGCAATGTCTTCTCTTCCAGTGTGTAGCTTATGGCTACGAACCGTGCTTTGAAGATCTCTACCTTCCCATCAGGTTCCCTTTCTCTTGAAGATCCATTTACACCTCTAAAGGTTTTATCCATATAGGTGGATCCTCGAGGGTCCATATACAACACTTGTATATGAAGTCTACATTAGACATTTATTGCTAACATCCATCTATCCATGCTATGATCTTCAGAAGCTTCATCATATGAAGTTCGATCATTGTCAGATTTCTTTAACACATGGAATCCATCCTCAAACTCATTTGAAGAGGTATTATTGTTTCATCTTTAATTGTCCTTTTAGTTTCCAATTTCAGGAGTCTCATTATCTTCTCAAGAGTCTCAACCTCTAAGAATAACATTCTCAGAGATGAGATACTTTGAAAAATCTCAAGGTCATAAAGTAGGAATCCAATACCATCCTTTATTTTCCTAATGAAGCAGCACTCTCTAGTGCTCAATTCCAGCTTACTTGCATGGAATCTTATTAAGGATATATAATTTAGTCTCTACTACACATATATACCTGGAAACTAAGGGATAATTATGCTAAAATTCATCATTGATAAGATCATGTCACACGTGATCCAATTGTATCTAGCTATAACTCTATTGAGTTAAGGTGTGTTAGGAGGATTGAGATAGAAATGATAATCATATCTCTATAAGGTATTCTTTGAATTTATCTAGTAGGTACTTGCTACCTTGATTAGATCAAATTCATTTTATCTTCCTTCAAACTTTATTTCTAATCCAAAATTATGAAATCTTTGAACATTTCAAAGGTTTCTTTAGATGAAGAGAAGAAATCTCATATCATTCATAATCATTAATAGATATAACATACCCATAATGTTTACTATGATATAGATGATCCGCATACATCATTATGTATGAGATCCTGAGTACCTTGACATCTTACACCTTTCCCAAGGAAGGGTGTATTGGACATTTTTACTTTGAATAAGTATGTAAGTTTTGAAATTTTAGACATTCTAAAGTTTCATCTCTTACTAGTCTATTGATCAAATCAATAGACAAATGTCCAAGGCTTGATGCTAGATCATTGTCAAATGATCTTGATCCTCCTATTGATCTTAAGGTTTAATTTCAGTATTTAGAAATGTTAATGAACCATTCATTAATTTTCTAATTTAGTGGAGTCCACTAGATTATTAGATTACTATCTGAAATATATCCATCATAACCTTTTATGATAGTTCTATCTCAGAATTCATGTTTATTTCCAACATTTAGAAACAAACAATGAGTGTATTCTTATATCTAGGTCATAGAGACATTCTCTACGACTAAGGGCTCTCCCACTGAAATTAACAAGTCTATCAATCCAGCAGAGATTGTTGCAACAATTGCATCAATATCCATGTAGATAACTATAGACCTTAAGATCAAATTTTCTGGTCTTCTAAAACATATGCAACCTATTGCAAATGTCATCAGAAGATTGAGATACAATTATTTGACTTTATCTTATCAAATAAGAAAGTCAATTTCAATGATTTATGTAGATTATTTTGATGCTCTATCCGAGTCCTTCTCTAAGGATTCTAGATAGACTTGATAGTCATACTATCAACACATAAACTTATTGCAGTTTTGGCATTCATCCAAATCTTTGGATGTCATATGGAAGTCATAGAAGTCCAGTCAACTCTTTGCCTTTCCTTCTTTCTTGGGTCCGACCCATGCTTCCACTGTGCTCCCTTCGTCTATAAACAACCATTACTTAAGACTAAGGATCTCTTACATTAAATTCAAAAGAGTTCAATGTAAGAGCATTTCAACATTTATACATGCTTCATTAAATTCATACAATATGAATATTATGAAGCTTCATGAATGACTAGAGTATAGATAGTAGAATGATGACACTCATCATCTACATCCATCTAAACTCTTAAAACATAGGTTCAGGTAGGTACTCAAACAATTTGAATACATCATCTCTTATAGAGCCACCATTCTGCATGATGCAGTGAACCATCTCATTCATTGTAAATGTCAAGAGCACATATGTATGCCATAATATCTTCATTAATTTTATAAGTATTATTTGACAATTGCGATCATCATCGACATGTCAGTTCCAAAGTACATCCGATGAGAGATCAAGATTATAGAGACATACAAACCCTAGGGTTGTAGTCCTATTATCTATTTAATTGTCATTCCTCAATATTATGAGGAAACTTGAACATTGCAACCACATACATTATGTGTCCAGCTGCAAGTATAATATCTGGATCATGAGTCCAATCCATGATATTCTACTGATTATTATTGAGTATATCATTGAGTGGGTTTTAATGAAGGATTATCTGAAATAAGAAATTTGCATAAATTTATATAAATATATATACACATTTTACTTTGATTTAGGAATTTTTATATCAAAGTTGTCTTGCCTTGTCAACAATGAAAGTTCATTCCCTTAATCACTTTCATTGTAAGAGATATACTTACCATTATATCTCAGCAAGATCTGGGATCTCCTTCCTTATCTTCGTTACATCCCAATAATATGAGAATATGCAAATCGGATAAAAAGAAGCAGGAACACATTCCGCTTTGCTAGTACAACTTGCATGTACCAATTCGGTCTTTAAAACCCGGGCCCACCACCCCTAAGGCGATGTTGACCCGTCGTTAATTGAATCAACCGTCAACAGGAATAGTACTCACAATACGCAATCCAATATCGCCCCAATAATATGAGGATCCGATATTGGGGTCACTACGTATACGCCCTTACTCTTTCGAGTAGCAAAGAGCCTGATCCAGATGTGCTTGCATACAGGAGCTGTCACTTCGGACAGGCGTCTCCCACATACAATCCCTGGCGACGGAGCCCTCCGCCTTGACGGGAGACCATGGATGTCACTTATGTGATCCTCCATATCATATTCAAATTCTAATTAATCATTATGAATCATATTCATTATGATTAATTCTTCCTAGGGAAATAACATCTCTATTCATAATAGAGTGTTTTAATTTTAATTGGATTCCAATTAATCTAATCATATTAAATTAATGATTCAATTAATATCCAACAAACATTTTTTTAATGTTACTTGAATTATGGAATTATCTAAAATACATATTATTTTGGATTTTAATAATTAGAAATACATCATGATTTCTTAAGCATTATACTAACCCTACCCGTTGTCATGGCCAGTACCGACCAGAGTGGGAAGGACCACATACGTTGCAACCCACAACCTCAATGCTCTCCAACTAGACACCATATCCACCTCGGGAAAGGATAATGCAAAATAAATCATTTTGTACTTGAGATGATCATCGGTTCTTCAACTGAAATTATACCATATAATAATAATCAAAACAATTTTTGATTAACATTATAATGAGATTTGCTAAACAAATCCCAAGTCCTATTCAAGCAACATGTTTGTTGGAATGTTGATCATTAACCAATTAGAGATCTAGATCACATCTAATCAATTATTGGTTGAGGCAATGTCATTTAAGGGAATAATTATCATCAAATATTTCACAAATATTTATGCACAATTATTCTAGGAAATTAAACAATTTAATTTCACTAATTTATTAAATGACAGTCACTATACAAGCATCAAGTTTGATGATTGTATTTCCAATTAAGATTTAGATCAAATCTAATCAATTAATTGGTTGAGGCCATGTCAATTATGTAAATAATCAACTTTCAATATTTCACAAATATTTTCCATGATTATTTCATGAAATTAACAATTAATTTCACTAATTGACAATCACTTGGTTCTAGATTAGGACTGTAATTTCAGCAGTGACCCATACTTACTAAAATTAGCATATCTCAATCATATTAAATCCAAATTAGACAAAATCAATTTTCATAGATTGATAATTTGATTTTGGACATAACCCAACTGATGTTACACGCATTTCGAGGCAAGTCTAAACAGTAATTAACATTTTAATCACGTTCAGATCTACAGTTCCCGCAGCAGTGCATACATGTTCATTAAAACAACCATATCTAGAGCATACGAAATCCGATTTACGTAAACTCAGATCCTATGGTTTCCTTATTTAACGGGGAACAAATTCAAGTATTAAATTCGTGTTTAAACAATTTAAACAGTGCCGAATATATTTACTAAACAGATCTGCGAAATCAAATACGATAAAAACTTTCGCGACCTTAACGAACCCAAGTCGTCCTCGGTTTTTTGAATCATATTCGAAACCGTCAACCTTGCTCTGATACCACTTGAAGGATATGGAATTTATACTCAAGCGCATCACGGAAGCGTGATTGTCGTATCGGATACGAAGAAGAACGACTAGTCACACTAGTTGTTCGGTGCAGCGGAATTTAAAAAATTTTATTCGATGAAACCACATGATCCGAGAACCATTCTCAAATCGTTTCATCTATAACCACAACAAGTATAATGCAATACCTCTTGAAGTGTGGTTGATCAAGTCTCTAAAGAAGGAGACCTCCTGTCTCAAGTCCGATCGTCGGCGAGACCGCTTGCGAGCGCGGGGATGAACCGTGTTGTCCTCGCAATCCAAGAATTTGATCCAAGCGTGGTTGCTCCTGATCTCGTCATACGAGATCGAATGTCTCCTTCGTGAGTGCAGCACTCCAAGAAGATGGAGAACCGAAGAATGTCGAAGTGGTGGCGCGGTGGCGAAGGCGACGACGATTCTCTCCTCTAGGGTTTGGTGGTCGGCCACCAATTAGAGGGAGAGAGGGTTGACGTGTGTAGAGAAGAAAGAGAGAGAGAGATCCTCAATATCACATGTCAAGAGAGAGCATGGTATGCCTCTCTATTTATAGGGTTTTGGGATCCATGGATCTCAATCCATGGGACAGATAAAATCAGTGGGTGAGATTGATTTATGTTAATCCAAGGGTCAAGATTGTTGTTGGTAAAACCAACAAATTTAGGTTAAAATATATTTGACAAAATCAAATATAAATTAGTCCTAAATCAAATCAACAAATAAGGAGAGAAGATACATGGAGATTCCATCTCCATATACCTTCCATGTGGACGGCCACACATTCCTTATAGGAATGATGTGCCGCCCACTTATTTCCATGGGGAGAGCAATCCCATGAATTTCATGAGATTGCATATCTCCATGGAAATATATCTTTATTTATTTGTTGGGTTATTATTCTTCAAAAATAATTCACAATTATATTTGAGAATATTGCAATCTTGCCATGGAAAAAATTGTGAATCATATTCACAACCCAAAACAACATATAATTTACATTGTTAGTTAATTACACAATGTGCATCCAATACTCATAATAATTAATCAACACATACAAATTATAATTAGCTCTCTCTAATACATTATAAATCACATTTATAATATATTGTGAATAATTGGATATTTCTATCCACATTATTCTTATCCACATTAATTAAATCACATTTAATTAAATTGAATATCTTCTTCACACATCAATATGATTAAATCACATTTAATCATTATCTCTTCATTGCTTAGATCTTATGGAATTATTCTTGAACCCTTCAAGAATAATGCAATCTCTCCACAGATACTTTGGAGATAAGGACAGGGCGATTGTATTGTTCAACGTATAGTGACATGGATATTGAGATCATATCTCAAATCCAAATCGCGGGCCTCTCATAGATGCTTGATTAAATCAAGACCGTAAATCTAATCTTCTCATTGTATATGAATCACATTCAGATCAATGTGCAACACTTGGACCAAGATCAGATCACTTCTCTACTGAGAGGAGTCACTAAAATCCAGACCCGTTTCATCACTCCCTAGGAATGGAAGCGTCATGGTTATACAATCGTTTATGATCAAATCACCCTCAGGTATTCCCAATACCTGTACATCCTGCATACTGGAAGACTCAGATGAAACCCGAAGTATTGGATCAACTTTATACTGTCTACTTCATGGTTTTATCAGTAAGTTTCTCATTCGATCATTGGGAGTTGGTATCGATCATACACTTTCCAAAAGTGTATATCATACCTAGGTCTTGATCATATACTAAAAGTATATATCAAACCTACAAATTCAGTCAAGCTTACAAAGCGAGACGACCATGCGCATGGAATTTGATTCTTCCCAATATCTCATGAGTGAGCTCATGTCTTCCGGTTCAGTAACTGAACATGTATGATCTCTTTGAGAGATCGTATTACTCACATGCCCTTACATGCACACCAGCGCGCCAGTGTATAGACCTTGATTAGGTCATCAACCTATTGGTCTGCCAAATGTACATACTTAGACATATAGTAACACATCTGTCTCCGGTCAGAGGATGCGTGCATGTATCGTGACAGCATACGATATAGGACTTCGGTTATCTCGATCTCGTTAAATCAACTGTTTGACCTAACTAATCTGACACCTCCGAGTCTCTATTCCTATGCAGAGGACCTGCATCAAGAGGTCGTTCAGATATCAGCCTAAAGAGATAAGGATTGCCATCTCCTACTCAGGCTGGAGATCCTCTCTTAACAATCATTTGACGGTGCTTGATGAGTCCTCAATCTAACTCTTTAGATATTCATCCAAGCACCAGCCTCTATGATTCAATAGTTGAATCAACTGCTGTATGATTATTAAGATGGCTATGGTACATAACCCTAATTGTACTAAGGGACCTATTATGCAAATTATTCATTCTTCATTTCAGATCAGGGAATGATATATGTAATAACATTTATTGCATAATGGCTCGTCGTGGGCTCCATTTCCAGCAGTCAAATAGGGAGGTTTGACCATATTACAGAAGCTTGTCCGCCCATACAGGAAGGACTGGTCTCAGATCTTGGATCAGGTCCTTTGGGCTTATAGGACAGCTTACAAGACATCATTAGGAACCTCCCCATTCAGAATGGTGTTTGGGAAGACGTGCCATTTGCCGCAGAGTTAGTGCATAAATCCGAATGAGAAATCAAGAAGGTTAATTGGAACACTCGCATAGGGAAAAAACACAGAGAAATGGATCTGAATGAACTTGTGGAGATCAGAAACAGAGCATATGACAACAGTTTGGTATACAAGGACAAGGTAAAGCGTTGGCACGATAGATTTATCAAACGAAAGACCTTTGTTCCTGGTCAGAAGGTATGGTTTTCAATACGAGGCTGAAGGTTTCTCAAGGGAAGCTTAAATCCATATGGACATGTCTGTTCATAGTCCTTGTTGTGCATGACAGTGGATGTGTAGAGATCTCAGATCTTATAGATGGAGCACAGACATCCTTAGTTAATGACAACTACTGAAACACTTTGTTGAACCTAATGAACAGTTAGTTTGTGTTGAGGAGATTGTTTTCATGCGTGAGCAAGACTCAGAAGATACACATAAAGCCGTGCATGAGGCCTTACAACATTGAACTCACGCCATCAGCAGCATCGGAAAAATTCATATCGTGATTCTTGTATATACTCACCTCCCTCTTGTACATACTTTCTCTCCCTCCCCAATGATTTTAATCACTCACCCCAGCTCCATATCGTTTCATTTTATGACTATACTTAGGATGACCAGATCCTAAGTATAGGGGGGAGAGCGACCCGAGTCTCTTCACCATCCGTTGTATATCCCCCGGATCTCATGGGTTCTTACATCTACTTCAGTCCTAGACTTAGGCTGACCAGAGCCTAAGTATAGGGGGGACCGATGCCCATCATATATATATACTCATCCATTTCCATTCTTGACCTCGTCCTCGCCATTTTTGATATTCTTCTACACTTAGGTTGCAAGAGCCTAAGTATATTGGGGTGGAACGACTTCTATACTTTTTGTAATTTAGCTTCCTACGCTTAGCACGAGCTATGTCTTTTTACTCGCTTTTCGTGCTCTGAGGATATAGCACATGCTAAGTATAGGGGTCATGTATATATTACATATATACTTTACCCATAGCTCGTACTTTCGAGTATTTTTGTATATATTATGCTATACTTACAAGGTGGGTAAAAATGGGAAAATAATGTAAAATACAAGCATACTAGTATGTATATTGTATAATATGTATAAGAAGTTGTAAAATTCTTGTAAAAACATACTCTTGTAAAAAATTGTTGCAAAAAAGGGGTATACCAGAAAAAAAGAAAAGGAAAAAATAAAGGCTTCTTATTTACTCTTGCAGCATTCTAAAAAATTTGCCTTGCACTTCATTCATCTACATAGCATGTCATCTACATCTCATATGCATATCTTGCATATGAAAAGTGAAAAGTTAGTGGGTTTTGAACCAAGTCAAAAATAGATGTCGAGGACAGATTTGATTTGACCTTATTCTAGCTAATTTCAAAGGAACCTTATAGGAACTAGAGTTAAGATTTCTCAGGTCAAGTGACTCAATTCTTTGAATCTGCAAGTCTATGTTCACATGTCAACTTGATTGGTCTAAGTAGAATATTTCATGCACACACATAATTCTTCTAGATAGTGACCTAACTTGGACAAGCACCATGCACGTAACTCTTCATTGATGAGGTGGTGCGGTGGTAGAATCCTTTAGCTTTGAGTAGCACATAGGTGGAAACATACGTCCTTTTCTAGGGAGGGAAGTGCATCTCAACCTAGTCTGGTGGTGTTGATGTCTAAGGACTGTGGGTTGCAATAATGCTTCTAAAGCGGTCTACTGGCTCAAGGAGAAAAACTCCTTATGTACATGTCGTACCTTGTATATATTTCAAAAAAAAAGAAAAGATGCAGAATCTCCAAAAGTGGACAAGCCTGATTGAAAAGTAAAATGCCTGCTGGAGTGTATATACAAGGATAGAAAAATAAGAGCTTTAAAGCATGCAGCTAGATGACTTGGCTACACTGGTCAAGCATCCTAGGATAGGTATCTACACTGGCTACCATCCATTCTTCTCTTCACCCCCTCTTCTTGAGTCGGTTGCACTTGAAATTAGAAGGGAATACCCCCTCCCCGAGGAAAGAGTTACTGGACCAGGGAATTAGAGTTACCTTGTTAGAGGAGGTTGGTTCTTTGCAATTTCTGATGGGGAGAGCTATATTTCACTTACACAGTACAAGTAAGATTTATAGTGATCAAAAAGTTGTGTACGAAGATTTGTTCTGACCTGATTGTTGAGGCATCTTCAATAGAAGACTTGTGGAACTTAAAGACTATTAGGTCTTAAATTCAGATCCCAATAAGGTTCTGCCACATTATTAGTCCAAAGGTCGAGTCAAACTTAATTTTCATCTTTTGTTCATGACCTTGCTATGGAACCAAAAATCATTTCACTTTTGCATTTCATTTTAGTTGCTTAGGGACGAGCAAGATTTAAGTATACGGGGTTAATGAATCTGTGATTCATCACTCTAAAAGTTGAAAATAGAGCTTTGTTCCTGAGTAATTAGTTGTATATTTCCACTTATATTGCATAATTAGCATTCATGCATGCATAAATAATACATGCATTTTAGCATTCATATTTGCATTAAATAAGGAGCCGATTTTACTTGTAAATACTCATCTGTATATTAGAGAAAATAACCTATTTGTATATATTTTATACTAACTCTAAATCCAATAAAATCAAAACTATATTATAATATAAAAAATATCAAAAAATACTAACTTGTAAAATTGTCCAATAAAACCCAAATCCAAGTTTGAGACTATGAATCATAAAATACACATATCTCTCTCATAGAGTGTCCAATTTAGGTCTGTTCACTTTAAAATAATATACATTCAAAGACCTTAAAAACAAGACTAATTTCACTAAAATAAGAGTTCGTATCTGAAACTTGGGTTTTGGGCCCCTATTGTATATTGTACTTATTGATGTTTTTACCCTTTTACTTTCTTCCTTTGTTTGACCTCATCTCCGTTTTTAGTCAACATAAAACTTGTAGAGCTCATCGAGATCTACAATTTTCATGTTTTAAGTTTTTCTAAATTCATCCATCTATTTCCTCTCTTTTTTATTTTCTCTTGAATTATCTAATTGGGCCACGTGGATCTTTGTGATTGAGCCACATGGCACGTATCATTGCGTACCATGCGCCCGTCATTAGTTGTCGTTGGATTGCTCCCTGGAGCTCTCCATCTGGTCTGCTCATTCCTGCCCCTTTCCTAATCATTCGATTAACCACCTTCTTCATCACATCCAATTCACTTCTGCCTCACTCTCAGGCTGTCACTCGTCTTTGCCTATGCCACACGATCCCCTCCTGATGCTACATCTCCACCGTATACTACCTCTTTGATCACCATCGTTCGATCCGATCCTAGATCTCATCATCACCGTCTGCCAGCGTTGCTTCCTCCTCGTGTTGTGTGGCGCTTCCTATGCCTCCCGATCATGCTGCCCCCTCTCTTCTTCCTTTCGTTTGCTCCACACCCACGATCCCCACCTCGTGCGGCAACCTCCCCCTTTCCTTGCTCTCAACTCCATATTCCATGATCTCCAATCACCAACCGGACCACTACGAAGACCGGTCATCCAACGTCTTCACAGGAAGCAACTTGACCCATTACTCCCTCCCTTCTGCTCCATACCTCGCCCGCAAGACACGATGCCCACCACCTCACCTCAACTTCTCTGCCTTCAAATACCTCTACCCCTTGCCATGCTATGGCATCCACCATTGATTGCATGGGAGGGATATCCTTATTGATCTGCTCAGGTGACAACTGAGCATTTTCTGAAGCTGAGCGAAGACTCCTCTTTTGTTGGCGAGATCAGGCAAAGTAGTTACCTCCGTCATAGCAAGCTTAAAATGAAGCTTGCTTAGCTCCGCACCTTCGCTGCGTTGAGCGATAATCGGAGTGCTCCGACAAGCAGCTAAAATCCAGGTAAACTTTTTCCTTCCTCCTCTGGCTTCTTCTTTCCCTCTACTCCTATGTTCTGCATCTTTTCCTCTGTTTCCCATTCGCTTATGCTTGTCTTCCATTTCATTCGATCCCATCGTCAATTATACATCCACCATCCACTTCCACTTTTCGAAAAACACCTCTACAACACACTCCATTGACATTCACCTTCTGCTATGCCTTGACCTCGACCTCGCCTCCACTCCTTCTATCGAGCTCCATCGCACATCGCACGGTGTAGCCTGCAAGCAACTTGCCCAAAGAGCTACGCAGCGCGCGAGACTTCTGCACACCACCACAGACCTTGCCGCCTTGGTTCCACCGTCGAGCAGCACTCCTCTCTTCATCGACAGTCGTTAGACAGTTCTCTCGTCTGCACCTCATCACCCTCTCCACCTCCGGCCATCGGTGCGATGTACATGCATCGCTCGATGTCCATCGAGCAACTTAGAAATCATGAAGCTACAACAGTCGATCACCGAGCCCTCTTCTTTGCCATTCGACGGCCAGCAATCTTCCACGTCACTATAGCCCAGCCACCTCATGCTTTGCCGAGCCTCACGCATACGTGCAAAGTACGTGCGACTTTGGAAGACTTGCGCATATGCTCTAGCCTTTTCCGTAAATTCCACTCATACCCCCACCTTCCAGGAAGCACGTGAAGTGCACGTGTCTTCCTAAAAATATTGCATAAATGCCCTCAGGCATATAGGTAATTTCATTTGAGTCCTATAAGCATATTTCTTTAATCAATTTTAATTATATATTGCATTTTGAACCGTATATTTGCATATCATTTTAAATCATCATTTAGCATCATTTTGTCATTCTAAACATTGCATATTAATGAACATCTTAGGCATTATCGTTGTCAATTCTTGTTATATTTTTGTGAGCTTCAAATCATTTAATTTAATTCTTTTAGTGGAAAAGAACATATTTTGCCCATAGTTTGCCTTTAATTGGTTATTAAATTGTTTGATGCTCCAAAATTGCTTAAAAATCACAATTTGTAGAGTTTAAGTATTTCTACATTGTGCCCAAAACTCACATCATTTACACAAATATCTAGGTCACGGTGATTTCTGTAATTCATTTTTAATTAATTCCTCACTTAGTACTTTTAGAAATTAAAAATTATTCTGGATATCTCTCGATAGACCCTCTAAGATAAATTACTTTCTGAAAAATATTTACATTTGGTATTTATAAAATAAATTGGTTAAATCACCATGCATTCATATTTAATTCATAGGTAATTCATTTTGAGTCGAAAAATTCCAAAACAAATATGGTAGATTCATTTCATCATAATCGACATTTTGCACAAGTTTGAGAATTTTTGGACTTAATGTGACAACATTCGCATTTTAACCCTCGAATTTGTCAAGGATTTCATTACATTTTTTATTTCATAAAAAGCCAGAAAAAATATATTCTCTTGAAAAAGTTGCCTCCCTGAGTTCGACCTTGGGCTTGCCCAAGTAAAATAAAAAAATTGTTGCTTGTGTTTAATTGACATATTAATCAAAATGGTTTTAATAAGTCCGATTTTACCCGACTGCAACGACATCATTAAATTTAAGCGTTAATTTGGTTGAATTAAGAAGTATAATTTAGGGTCTTTCATCAGCCATACTCATGTGCACCGCATTCCTTCGCGATAGGAATTTACATGAAAGCCCTTATGGGTATTGGTAAATAAAGAAGTGTGTATTGTGTTATTCTATTTTGAATCTATTTTGTTTAATTTATTTGCATTCATACCCTTGAGTTTGAGTTGGTATTTGCACCCTTAATTTCCATCGTAATTTAATAATATAAATTTCATCTTATTTGTTAATTAATTTTATACTATATGGTGATCTATTTTCCTTTTGTGAGCTTTGGATGATTTATTAAATATGCTTAAGTGTGAAAATTGTTAACTTTACCCATTTGAGCTTCTAAACTTAATATAAATTTATTCTTACATCTAAAAAATCCAAAAAAAATAGTATGCATAAGATTACTTAGTCTCTGTAATATGCTAGAAAATCAGATCATTTGTATGCATACATCTCATGAAATAAATTACATTATGATTAATACAATCGAATTTAATTAATTATGCACTTAATATTATTAGGATTTTTAAGTTGTCATGGATTACTATATACTAGAGCTAATTAGGAAAATTTTTAATCAGAATAAAGTTCATGTAGTCATAGTCACTAATTGTGCATTATTTAATTCATAATATACTTAATTTGCATACAAAAATTTCAAAGATTTACAATAGGTTAATTTCATCATTTTTAACCTTCTATCTAATTTTTATATGTTTTGCAATACATTTGCACAAATATTTGCATTCAAACCCCAAAAAAATCATTTTTCATGCATGCATATTGTATCTTAAAAATAAAAAAAATGTATTTCATGTGCATCATTGAATAAGATTTCATGAGAAAATGCTACTTTGCTATTTTTAGTTCAATTTTATATTAAATTTAAATTGTCTTATATTTTTAATTTTCTTAAGGGATCTTGTTCATTCACCTTTGTTCATTTGTATTACATCATTATTTGCATAAAAAAATTTAAAAAAATCCTCTAAAAAATCTAACACCTAAATGATCTAAAAATTCACCTAAGGAGATAGTGGCCTCCTTGAGTTCGACCTTGGGCTAGCTCAAATAAAAAATACAATTGTTCATACATTAATTGATAATTAATTCAATTATGCAAGTTTTTATTGATCCGTGATTGCCTGACTACAATGCAGTAATTCGACATAATTAACATACAGTGATTTAGAAATCATCATCATTGGATGTTTCTTTTGTAATGGTATATTTTCTTTTGGAACGAAAGTTTCAGAACAAGAACAAGATTGAAGGGTCTATAAATGCACAGTACGTTATGGAAGAAGCTTCAAACTTCTACTCGTGGTATTTGTCCGATGACGTTGGGACCAATTCATAACCACATTTCACGTAATTAAGCTACAATTAATGAAGTCAATATATGGCTCTCTCTGTTTATCTGTGTGGGGCGCCATTTAAGAATGGAACAACTCACATCATAAGTAATCAAGAGAAGGAATCTGTAGATATATATGTACTATACAACACAGAGGAAGTAGCACCACATGTCGAGTAAGTATGAACTTAGCATATTCCTCATTAGGATTCTTATAGTAAATTTATGTTTTTTTAACAATTATGGGAGTATAGAATGCTGATGTCGGAAAATAATCTAGCATTTGGTGAAGTAAAGGTGGTTGAAGAATTCCGAAAGACTTTTTCATCCTTGATTAAAGAATGTGTCGAATCTTTGTACCCGGCTAATTAGAAGTCGAAATTGTCGTAGGACTTAGCTATGGTTCGGAATTATGCACTTAGAATTCTATGCCAGCGGGTCTAGATTCCACTCCTTGGATGGAAACAAGGGGTTGTCTACCAGTAGTTTAAGAATGATGGTTTCAGGGTCATGTTACAATGAGGACATCCTGAGCTATTACGAGATTCTTCAGGGAGATAATTGAATTGGAGTACAACATGCCTGCATCGAACCAACTCTGCTTGTTTTCATGTAACTGGTTTGATCCACAACTAGGAGTAGACATACACACAATCCTTGACATAGTAGAGGTACTTTAGGGTAGATTTATAAAACGATTTGAACCATTTTTCCTAAATTCCCAAGTTGAACAGATATGTCACGTGCCACAAAGGGGATAAAAATGGACGAGGGATGGCCAGTTATCTGTATTGAGAAGGATGACTCACGTGTTTACGAAAACTAGTGGAGCCTCAAAAGAGGGTCAACCTTCAACGAGCCTATTGATTTTCAAATGAGAACATCTGCACCAACTTTCTATGATACATAAATGATGGGTTAATAAATGAAAATTACATCCTTTTATTTTATTTCATGCTTATTTATTGATCATATTAAATTTTCCTTCCTTAACTACTTAATATTTCCTATAATTATTTAGTTTTCAATATAGTGATGGAGATTACAAGAGGTGGTGGATCCTCATCTAGGTGGAGCGTCTTTGGTAGAATGGGTTGTTCAGGAGATGGGTCGGCCATCTTCTTCCCATTCTATATAGACCCCAGAGTTAAGGAAAAATATTTTATCACTACGTATAAATTTCTTGATATCTTATCGTGTTTCATTCTTATATGCAGTTGGAGGGTCATGGGACCCATGTGCTAGTAAATTCGTTTAATGGTGCATCACTCTTGGGATGGAGGTGCCCCCACACTTTCTACAGTATGTGGCACCCACTCTGAGTTTTCCATCCTCGTGTGATGGTCATCAACCTACTCTGAGGTCTGCGTGTCGTGAGGATGAGCTGTTGTTGGATGTTGTTGATGTATGTCATTGTCCCATCCCTACTATGGATGAGGCTCCAATTATACATCAATTCCTAGAGTTCCTTCCCAATGGGTATACCTTGTTCCTTTGACGGGTCTACTAAAGTCCATATGTTATGATTATTGCTAACTCTTCTTTTATTGTGAATACTATAGATGGATTCACATGAATTCATCTGACCAGTAGAGGATTTTGGATGATTTTTACATGAGTGTCATAATTTGTATTAAATTAATGATTATTTTGTTCTACATATGTTTTATTGTGGTATTTTTGAAATGTATAACACATATGACATGTGCTCCAGCCATAGTAGGGAAAAGTTTCGTGGGGCATTGACCCACCTAGCAACCAATAGGATCACTGACAACATTTATAAGGAGAGGAAAATTTTGATATCAAAGATGTATGGAGATGTGAAATGGAAGAGAGAGAAGCAGTTCCACCCTTCATGGTGCACACCGGAGAGATAAAGAATTTCATTGCAGAATGCTTCTATGCTTCTTGACATTGTTTCAAATCACTGAAATAGCTTGCTTCTATGTAGATGGAGTCGAAATTGTGATATCTTCACTTCCCATGACTTTGGGAGGCATTCAGTGATGGTATGGATTAATAGAGGGAAGCAAAAGATTAAATCCAACAACGGTGTCAAGTGCTTCGGATTGTAAGGGTTAAATTGGTATGTATATAATAACATATTTAGAAAAAGAATAAACTATTATGACATTTCTACTTACTTCAATATTATCTTAGCATGTAGCTTGGCAATGTGAGCCGACACTTAGGGAATGGAGGGTGAGGGTCAACAATTGAAGCTAAGGTTGTGGTGGTGTGTTCCATTATGCATGTTGTTTATGGTGCATGACGTTTTCAACCAAGAAGCGCATCCTCTTGTTGGCATCTCTTGGAGATGCGTCTATCTAATTACACCTTTTCATATTAATGGCATTGGTACCCATTTTATCCATAAATCTCAGCCACTTTCTAACATCATATTTAATCATGGACGTTGTGTCATTTGGTCATCCCAACTAATCATGGTCGTTGCATCATTTGGCCATGCATCTTTTCGGATTGATGGCATCTCTTGGTTCTTGCATCCTTTGGTCATCCCAATTATTTCCAAATTTTGTTAATCATAGCCACTTTATGGCATCAATTTATGTAGAATATTTTATGGGATCACATATAGATATTAGGTTTCCATTTCAAAAGGTATTGGGGTGTAATTGCATAGTAGTTCTTTGTAGTACTATGAAAATGGGTGATAGTAATGTCCTTTGCTAAGAGGGCATCCATAGATGAGGATATCCATAATTTTTTTCCTCTCTGTAAATCTAGATATTTTGGACTTATAAAAAAATTTGCATTCCTTATAGTATTGATTTTGCATGTATAAAATATTATTGATTCTTTAAATATTATGAAATGACTGTACTCGTACTTATAACAAGAGAAAATTGAAAATGTCTTGCAATTTATTTAGAGCTTCCAAATATCTTCTTAATTTATCCTTTTCTTCTCTCTTAATTAGGGTGTAGATGAATTGAATAGTAATATGTGATGATAAGTCATGCAAATTGTTATGCATGTAATACCACTCCCTAAAATAGTTATACATCATATAATATATGATCTTCTAATCGACTGGGACGTTATTGATATAATTATATAACAAATATGAGATTCATCATACCCCCATACTTAAGTTTTTCTATTCCCTAGCAAAATGTAAATGAAGAATCCCAATACTCTAATGTAGACATATAGGTAGACCGTAGCCTCTGAGGAAAAAAAATATCCTTTATTTCATAAAGTTTGAGAGTAGAAACGAATCTTTTCTTACAATGCTTAGTCATCTTAAGTGTCCTCAAGACATGAATTAATGTAGAGATTTGCTCAATTCGGATTAAATGATACCTAGCATCAATAATGTTATTAGATTTGAGGATAGACTCAAGTGTCAAATATTTTTTTCTATACTTCTTTTTTACAGTACTTTTTCCTTTTTCATTCTCCTCTCTTTTTTTTCAATATCTCTCTTCACTTTTCAAGAGTCAACCTGCTTTAATACTTTCTTTTGGGACTTGAAAATATAAAAAGGACATGTATTTTGTTGTAGATGGAGAATAGAATCTTGAAGAATATTTCTCTTTTGACACATAATAGAAGAAGGGGGATAAAGAAGTCCAATAAAATGAAACGAGACAGATTATAAATGGAAGACTTTTAAAGAAGTGGTTGATTTGAGAAGTATGTAGAAAGGCAAGCAAGAGGTTGATGTGTGAATGTTTCAACTGTGCATAATGGGCATTTGCTAGACTAGTTGGGAACACTCCCTTTTTGTGGTGGACTCTCTTCCTCACATATATTTGGTGGAACACTCCCTACTCCTCTACTCCATGATAAGCTCACCATCTCACAAACTCTGAGCACAACCATCATCAGGCCCCCTTAGCCTTTTCTATGTCAATCTAGTATCGCGATACAAAGCTCCTGATCTTTTCAGTATACAATGTTTGAGTTCATTACTGATACCAAGGGTTAAAAATTGAATCGACGATCAAGTCTCTTGATTTAAATGCAAAAGGACAAAAGAGATTCATAAGCATTGTAAGCTGATAATCACTTCAAATCTCATACTTCATGTGGTACTTAATGGTGAGGCTATTATTCTCCCTATATGTAAACTTAGAGAGTTGAAGTAGGAAAAACATGCAAATGAATATAGAAATGTGATGCGATATGTATGATTTTTTTATAGTATCCCCCCCATGCTTATGATTTACCATGCCCCCATGGTAACTGTATATGCAGTATACTGGCTACACGATGATGCATGACATATGATGTACAAGGAACAAAGAAGTGACTGGGTCATGAGGGGATTTGCAGAACATGAGTTTCGGAAATGGGTATTGATCTTTCAAATTCAATGATGGGTTCAGAATCAACTATTTCATATCATAAACTTGTGTGACATTGTATGGACCTTTCCATTTTGACCTGAGCTTTCCTGGAAAGAGCTTTAGCTTTGCATCAAACAACCATACTTTTTGACCAATGGAAAAGGTTTTGTGAGAAATGTTGGCATCATGTCCAATCTTAACCTTTTCTTTGTAAATAAGGTTGTTATCGTATGCTCGACAATGAAACTCAGTTAACTCATTAAGGTCAACTAGTCGATTCTGGCCAGCTTGGGTTAAATTAAGGTTACATTTTTGTATGGCCTATAATGATTTATGATGGATCTCGGTAGGTAGATGATAAGGTTTTCCATAAACAATGCGATACGGACTCATCCCTAGAGGAGCTTTATAAGCAGTGCGATAGGCACATAATGTTGTATTAAGGTTTTGGGACCAATCTTTGCGATGAGAATGAACATTTTTTTGTAAAATGGTTTTTGTTTCTCGATTAGAGACCTCATCCAAGCCATTAGTTTTTGGATGATAAGCGCTAGAAACTCGATGTTCAATTCCATTATTCTTCATTAGTTTTTGCACTGAGTTATTAAGGAAATGTGAACCCCCTTCACTTATAATGACCTTAGGAGTGCCGAAGCGAGCAAATAAATCATTCAAGAACTTGACCATTATTGCACTATGTGCAGCACGAGTGGGGATGGCTTCGACCAATCTAGAGATATAGTCGACTGCAAGAAGGATATATAGGTAACTATTTGATTGAGTGAAGGGACCCATGAAGTCAATGCCCCATGTGTTGGAAATGCGAGCCCACGGCGAGCCATTATGCAATAAATGTTATTGCAAATATCATTCCCTGATCTGAAATGATGAATGAATAATTTGTATAATAGGTCCCTTAGTACAATTAGGGTTATGTACCATGGCCATCTTGATGATCATACAGCTGTTGATTCAACTATTGAATCATAGAGGCTGGTGCTTGGATGAATATCTAAAGAGTTAGATTGAGGACTCATCAAGCACCGTCAAATGATTATTAAGAGATGATCTCCAGCCTGAGTAGGAGATGGCAATCCTATCTCTGATGGCTGATATCTGACCGACCTCTTGATGCAGGTCCTCTGCATAGGAATAGAGATTCGGAGGTGTCAGATTAGTTAGGTCAGAGAGTTGACTTAACGAGATCGAGATAACCAAAGTCCTATATCATATGCTGTCATGATATAGGCACGCATCCTCTGACCGGAGACAGATGTGTTACTATATGTCTGAGTGTGTACATTTGGCAGACCAATAGGTTGATGACCTAATCAAGGTCTATACACCGGCGCGCTGGTGTGCATATAAGGGCATATGAGTAATACGATCTCTCAAAGGGATCATACAGGTTCAGTTACTGAACCGGAAGACATGAGCTCACTCATGAGATATTGGGATGAATCAAATTCCATGCACATGGTCGTCTCGCTTTGGAAGCTTGACTGAATTTGTAGGTTTGATATATACTTTTAGTATATGATCAAGACCTAGGTATGATATAGACTTTTGGAAAGTGTATGATCGATACCAACTCCCAATGATCGAATGAGAAACTTAATGATAAAACCATGAAGTAGACATTATAAAGTTGATCCGATACTTCGGGTTTAGTCTGAGTCTTCCAGTATGCAGGATGTACAGGTATTGGGAATACCTGAGGGTGATTTGATCATAAACGATCGTATAACCATGACGCTTCCATTCCTAGGGAGTGATGAAACGGGTATGGATTTTAGTGACTCCTCTCAGTAGAGAAGTGATCTGATCTTGGTCCAAGTGTTGGACATTGATCTGAATGTGACTCAGATACAATGAGAAGATTAGATTTACGGTCTTGATTTAATCAAGCATCTATGGGAGGCCCGCGATCTGGATTTGAGATATGATCTCAATATCCATGTCACTATACGTGGAACAATACGATCGCCCTGTCCTTATCTCCAAGTATCTGAGGAGAAATAGCATTGTTCTTAAATGGTTTAAGAACAATTCCATAAGATCTAAGCAAAGAGAATTTGATAATTAAAAGTGTTTTAATTATCATGATGTATGAGAAATTATCCAAAATGATTAAATGTGATTTAATAAGTTTGGATAAGAATAATGTGGATAGAGATATCCAATTATTCATAATATATTATAAATGTGATTTATAATGTATTAGAGAGAGTTAATTATAATTTATATGGGTTGATTAATTATGATGTGTATTGGATACACATTGTGTAATTAATTAACAATATGAATTACATGTTGTTTTGGGTTGTGAATATGATTCACAATTTTTTCCATGGCAAGATTGCAATATTCTCAAAGATAATTGTGAATTATTTTTTGAGAAATAAAACCCAAATAATTTTGTTGCAAATAAATAAGAGAGATTACATGGAGATATGCAATCTCATGGAGATTTCAATCTCCATGCAATCCATGGACGGCACACCACTCCTAATTGGAGTGGGTGTGCGCCTACATGGAAGGCACATGGAGATGAAATCTCCATGTGTCTTCTCTCCTTATTTGTTGGGTTGATTTAGGAATGAATTATATTTGATTTTATCAAATATATTTTGACCTAAATTTGTTGCTTTTGACAACAACAATCTTAGCCATTGGATGAACATAAATCAATCTCATCCATTGATTCTATGTGTCCCATGGATTGAGATCCATGGATCCCAAAACCCTATAAATAGAGAGGCATACTTGACTCTCTCTTTGACACATGCTATTGTAGCATAAACTCTCTCTCTTTCTCATATACACGACAGCCCTCTCTCTCCCTCTCTTCTTGGTGGCCGTCCACCTTGGTGGAGAGAAACGTCGTCGCCCGCGCCATCGTGCTGTCGCTTCGACTCTTTGCGGTTTCTTTGTCTTCTTGGAGTGCTTCACTCACGAAGGAGACGTTTGATCTCGTACGACGAGATCAAGAGCAACCGCGCTTGGATCATCTTGGATTGCGAGGACACCGCGACTCATCTCCGCGCTCGCAAGCCGTTACTCCGACGATCAGACTTGAGACAGGAGGTCTCTTTTCGTAGAGACTTGATCAACCACGCTTCAAGAGGTATTGCATTATACTTGCTGTGGTTATAGATGAAACGATTTGAGAATGGTTCTCGGATCATGTGGTTTCATCGGTTTAAAAAATTTTTAAATTCCGCTGCACCGAACAACTAGTACGACTAGTCGTTCTTCGTCGTATTCGATACGACGATCACGCTTCCGTGATGCGCTTGAGGATTTCTCCATATCCTTCAAGTGGTATCAGAGCCTTAGGTCGACGGTTTCGAATATGATTCGAAAAACCGAGGACGACTTGGGTTCGTTAAGGTCGCGAAAGTTTTTATCGCGTTTGATTTCGCAGATCTGTTTAGTAAATAAATTCGGCACTGTTTAAATTGTTTAAACACGAATTTAATACTTGGATTTTGTTCCCCATTAAATAAGGAAACCATAGGAACTGAGTTTACGTAAATCGGATTTCGTATGCTCTAGATATGGTTGTTTTAATGAACATGTATACACTGTTGCGGGAACTGTAGATCTGAACGTGATTAAAATGTTAATTGCTGTTTAGACTTGCTTCGAAATGCGTGTAACGTCACTTGGATTCTGTCCTAAATCAAATTAGCAATCTATGAAAATTGATTTTGTCTAATTTGGATTTAATATGATTGAGATATGCTAATTTTAGTAAGTAGGGGTCACTGCTGAAATTACAGTCCTAATCTAGAACCAAGTGATTGTCAATTAGTGAAATTAATTGTTAATTTCGTGAAATAATCATGAAAAATATTTGTGAAATATTTGAAGATGATTATTTACATAATTGACTTGGCCTCAACCAATTAATTGATTAGAGTTGATCTAAATCTTAATTGGAAACACATTCATCAAACTTAATGTTTGATTGGTGATTGTCATTTAATCATTTAGTGAAATTAAATTGTTTAATTTCCTAGAATAATTGTGCATAAATATTTGTGAAATATTTAATGATAATTATTCCCTTAAATGACATTGCCTTATCCAATAATTGATTAAGATGTGATCTAAATCATAATTGGAAACCACAATCTTTCAAACTTGATGCTTGAATAGGATTTGGGAATTTGTCTAGCAAATTTCCTTATAATCAAAAAAAAATGTTTTGATTATTACTATATGGTACAATTACGGTTGAAGAACCGATGATCATCTCAAGTACAAATTAATCAATTTGGCATTATCCTTTCCCGAGGCGGATATGGTGCCTAGTCGGAGAGCATTGGGGTTGCGGGTTGCAACGTATGTGGTCCGTCCCACTCTCGTCGGTACTGGCCATGACAGCGGGTAGGGCCGGGATAATGTCCGAGGGATTAAGATGTATTTTTCTAATTATTAAAATTCGAATTAATACGTATTTTGAGATATTACCATATATGTATTCAAGTAAAATAATCAAGTTTGATTGATTGAATTGGATTGATAATTAATTTAATATGATTAAATTGATTATGTCCAATTGAAATACTCTAATATGATTAGAGCTAATAATTCCCTTGGAAGAATTAATTATGTGAATGTGATTCACGATAATTAATTAAAATTTGAATATGAGGTGGAGGATCACATAAGTGACATCCATGGTCTCCCGTCAAGGCGGAGGGTTCCGTCGCCAGGGATTGCATGTGGGAGACGCCTGTCCGAAGTGACATCTCCTGTATGCAAGCGCATCTGGATCGGGCTCTTCGCTTCTCGAAAGAGTAAGGACGTATGCGTAGTGACCCCAATATCGGGTCCTCATATTATTGGGGCGATATTGGATTGCGCATAGCGAGTTGTATTCCTGTTGACGGTTGGTTCTATTAATGACGGGTCAACATCGCCTTAGGGGTGGTGGGCCCGGGTATTAAAGACTGAATTGGGAGATGCAAGTTGGACTTGCAAGGCGGAATGTGTTCCCGCTTCTTTTTATCCGAGTTGTAGGTTCTCATATTATTGGGATGCAACAAAGATAAGGAAGGAGATCCCAGATCTTGCTTGAGATATAATGGTAAGTATATCTCTTACATTGAAAGTGATTAAGGGAATGAACTTTCAATGTTGACAAGGCAAGACAACTTTGATATAAAAATTCCTAAATCAAAGTAAAATATGTATATATAAATACATACATTTATGCAAATTTCTTATTTCAGATAATCCTTCATTAAAACCCACTCAATGATATACTCAATAGTAACCAGTGAAATATCTTGGATTGGACTCATGATCCAGATATTATACTTGCAATTGAACACATAATGTATGTGGTTGCAATATGCAAGTCTCCTCATACTAATGAGAAATGACAATTAAATAGATAATAGGACTACAACCCTAGGGTTTGTATGTCTCTATAGTCTTGGTATCATCAAATGTACTTTGGAAGTGACATGTTGATGATGATCATAATTGTCATATAATCCTTATGAAATCAATGAAGATTTTCTGACATACATATGTGCTCTTGACATTTAATCATGAGTGACATGGTTTTCTACATCATGTAGAATGGTAGCTCTATAAAGAGATGATGTATTCAAATTGTTTGAGTACCTACCTAAACCTATGTTTTATGAGTTTAGATGGATGTAGATGATGAGTGTCATTATTCTACTGTCTATACTCTAGTCATTCATGAAGCTTCGTAGTATTCATATTGTGTGAATCTAATGAAGCATAAATAAATGTTGAAATACTCTTATTTTGAATTCTTTTTGAATTTATTGTAAGAGATCCTTAGTCTTAAGCAATGGTTGCTTATAGATAAAGGGAGCGCAATGGAATCATGGGTTGGACCCAAGAAAGAAGGAAAGTCAAAGAGTTGACTGGACTTCTGTAACTTCCATATGACATCCAAAGAGTTGGATGAATGCCAATACTGCAATAAGTTGATGTGTTGATAGCATGACTATCAAGTCTGTCTAGAATCCTTAGAAAAGGACTCGGATGGAGCATCAGAATAATCTACATAAATCATTGATATTGACTTACTTATTGAACAAGATAAAGTCAAATAATTGTATCTCAATCTTCTGATGACATTTGCAATGGGTTGCATATGTTTTAGAAGACTGGAAAATTTGATCTTAAAGGTTTATAGTTGTCCACATGAATATTGATGCAATTGTTGCAACAATCTCTGTTGGACTTGTTAATTTCAGTGGGAGAGCCCTTAGTCGTAGAGAATGTCTCTATGACCTAGATATTAGAATACACTCATTGTTTATTTCTAAATGTTGGAAATAAACATGAATTCTGAGGTAGAACTATCATAAAGAATTATGATGGAGATATTTCAGATAGTAATCTAAAATCTGGTGGACTCCACTAAATTAGAAAAATTAATGAATGGTTCATTAATATTTCTAAATATTGAAATTAAAACCTTTATAAGATCAATAGGAGGATGAAGATCATTTGACAATGATCTAGCATCGAGCCTTGGACATTTGTCTATCGATTTGATCAATAGACTAGTAAGAGATGAAACTTTAGAATATCTAAAATTTCAAAACTTACATACTTATGAATATTGTATTCAAAGTAAAATGTCCAATACACCCTTCTTTGGGAATGGTGTAAGATGCCGAGGTATTCAGGATCTCATGCATATTGATGTATGTGGATCATCTATATCATAATGAACATTGTGGATATGTGATATCTATTAATGATTATGTATGATATGAGATTTCTTCTCTTCACTTAGAAACCTTTGAAAAGTTCAAAGATTTCACAAGTTTGGTTTAGAACCAAAGTTTGAAGGGAGATAAAATGAATTTGGTCTAATCTAGGTAATCAGTACCTATTAGATGAATTCATAATATACCTTATGGAGAAAGGAATATCATTCCTATCTCAATCCTCCTAACACACCTTAACTCAAAAGAGTTATAGGTAGATACAATTGGATCATGTGTGACATGATCTTATCAATGTTGAATTTTAGCATAATCATCCCTTAGTTTCCAGGTATATATGTGTAGTAGAGACTACAATGTATATCCTTAATAAGGTTCCATGTATGTTGGAATCTAGCACTTGAGAGTGTTGCTTCATTAGGAAAATAAAGGATGGTATTGGATACCTACTTTATGACCTTGAGATTCTTAAAATATCTCATCTCCGAGAATGTGATTCTTAGAGGTTGAGACTCTTGAGAATCAAGATGAAAATGAAGTGTAGGAACTCATTTATAATGAGACTCCTGAAGTTGGAAACTAAAAGGACAATTAAAGATGAAACACTAATACCTCTTCAAATGAGTTTGAGGATGGATTCCATGTGTTAGAGAAATCTAACAATGATCGAACTTCATGTGATGAAGCTTCTGAAGATCATAGCATGGATAGATGGATAGCAATAAAAGTCTAATGTAGACTTCATATACAAGTGTTGTATATGGACCCTAGAGGATCCACCTATATGGGTAAGACCTGTAAAGGTGTAAATGGATCTTCAAGAGACAGGGAACCTGATGGGAAGGTAGAGATCTTCAAAGCACGGTTAGTAGCCATAAGCTACACACTGGAAGAGAAGACATTGCTTGCAATGAGACTTGCTCTTCGGTGACCATGCTTAAAACCGTCAGAATATTGCTAACCTTAGCTACACAACTTGACTATTGCATCTTCAAAATGTAAGTTAATATTGCATTCCTCTACGAATACCTCTTTGAGGATATTCACATGAAGTAGCCCCAGGGCTTCATGGTTGAGGAAAGCAAGATGTGCAGGCTAAGGAATCCATCTAAGGACCCAAATAAGCTTCTTGAAGTTGGACCATAAGATTTGATGAAATTATAAGTGTTATGATTTCAGATAGAATCTTGATGAACCATATGAAGCTTAGTGGGAGTGCTTTTGTGTTCATCGTGCTAAATGTAGATGATATCCTAATCATTTAAAAAATGATATAAGGATAATAATTAGTGTTTTATAATCTGGTTGTTCCATAACTTGAAATAAGATTTCAAAGATGCCTCTCAGATCTTAGTTCTGAAGTTGTTTAGAAGCAAAGAGAAGAGGATAATGGGACTGTCACATTTATAGTACATCTTGGACATATTCCATTCTATGGAAAATTCCAGTAATGGCTTCCATCCCTTAAAATATGGTACTGACCTATCTAAAGGGATAGCACCTCAAAGAGTTGAGGAAGTGAATGCTAGAACTATTTGCCTTTGGGCATCAGTTCTGAGAAGCCAAGTGTGTGCTAGATGTGCACAAAAGCCAGATGGCTGCCATGCAGTGGGAGTAGTAAACTGTTGCTAATCCTACTATGGAAATAAAACACTTGGTTGCAGTAATGACAAAATCTTCATAGATGACAAGATTTTTTGAGATAGTGATCTCAAAGTCTTATCTTCAAAAGTTTAAGACTTTATAGATAGTGATCTAAAAGGTCTTAACTAAAGATACCTTAGGAGATAGAGATCTCCAGATATAAGGATATTCTTATAAGGATTATGGAAATACTGGTTATGATAATTGTTAAGCTGTAGTGTCAAGGACACTATAACTAACAAGATTGAGTATTAGTTGCATAAGATGCAACATTCACATTGGATGTGAGCACTGTTACTGGGGATATGCAAGTGCCGTAAAAGGACTTGGCGTAGTCTCGCGGGAACAGAGTGACTGATCAGCTTACCTAGCTATTTTCCAAATAGTCTATGATTGTCACATGAGTGCGGGTTTAAATGATTAGCCCATTAATGGCTCTTTAGGCTAGTGGGAGATTGTTGGAAATGCGAGCCCACGGCGAGCCATTATGCAATAAATGTTATTGCAAATATCATTCCCTGATCTGAAATGATGAATGAATAATTTGTATAATAGGTCCCTTAATACAATTAGGGTTATGTACCATGGCCATCTTGATGATCATACAGCTGTTGATTCAACTATTGAATCATAGAGGCTGGTGCTTGGATGAATATCTAAAGAGTTAGATTGAGGACTCATCAAGTACCGTCAAATGATTATTAAGAGATGATCTCCAGCCTGAGTAGGAGATGGCAATCCTATCTCTGATGGCTGATATCTGACCGACCTCTTGATGCAGGTCCTCTGCATAGGAATAGAGATTCGGAGGTGTCAGATTAGTTAGGTCAGAGAGTTGACTTAACGAGATCGAGATAACCAAAGTCCTATATCATATGCTGTCATGATATAGGCACGCATCCTCTGACCGGAGACAGATGTGTTACTACATGTCTGAGTGTGTACATTTGGCAGACCAATAGGTTGATGACCTAATCAAGGTCTATACACCGGCGCGCTGGTGTGCATATAAGGGCATATGAGTAATACGATCTCTCAAAGGGATCATACAGGTTCAGTTACTGAACCGGAAGACATGAGCTCACTCATGAGATATTGGGATGAATTAAATTCCATGCGCATGGTCGTCTCGCTTTGGAAGCTTGACTGAATTTGTAGGTTTGATATATACTTTTAGTATATGATCAAGACCTAGGTATGATATACACTTTTGGAAAGTGTATGATCGATACCAACTCCCAATGATCGAATGAGAAACTTAATGATAAAACCATGAAGTAGACAGTATAAAGTTGATCCGATACTTCGGGTTTAGTCTGAGTCTTCCAGTATGCAGGATGTACAGGTATTGGGAATACCTGAGGGTGATTTAATCATAAACGATTGTATAACCATGACGCTTCCATTCCTAGGGAGTGATGAAACGGGTATGGATTTTAGTGACTCCTCTCAGTAGAGAAGTGATCTGATCTTGGTCCAAGTGTTGGACATTGATCTGAATGTGATTCAGATACAATGAGAAGATTAGATTTACGGTCTTGATTTAATCAAGCATCTATGGGAGGCCCGCGATCTGGATTTGAGATATGATCTCAATATCCATGTCACTATACGTGGAACAATACGATCGCCCTGTCCTTATCTCCAAGTATATGAGGAGAAATAGCATTGTTCTTAAATGGTTTAAGAACAATTCCATAAGATCTAAGCAAAGAGAATTTGATAATTAAAAGTGTTTTAATTATCATGATGTATGAGAAATTATCCAAAATGATTAAATGTGATTTAATAAGTTTGGATAAGAATAATGTGGATAGAGATATCCAATTATTCATAATATATTATAAATGTGATTTATAATGTATTAGAGAGAGTTAATTATAATTTATATGTGTTTATTAATTATGATGTGTATTGGATACACATTGTGTAATTAATTAACAATATGAATTACATGTTGTTTTGGGTTGTGAATATGATTCACAATTTTTTCCATGGCAAGATTGCAATATTCTCAAAGATAATTGTGAATTATTTTTTGAGAAATAAAACCCAAATAATTTTGTTGCAAATAAATAAGAGAGATTACATGGAGATATGCAATCTCATGGAGATTTCAATCTCCATGCAATCCATGGACGGCACACCACTCCTAATTGGAGTGGGTGTGCGCCTACATGGAAGGCACATGGAGATGAAATCTCCATGTGTCTTCTCTCCTTATTTGTTGGGTTGATTTAGGAATGAATTATATTTGATTTTATCAAATATATTTTGACCTAAATTTGTTGCTTTTGACAACAACAATCTTAGCCATTGGATGAACATAAATCAATCTCATCCATTGATTCTATGTGTCCCATGGATTGAGATCCATGGATCCCAAAACCCTATAAATAGAGAGGCATACTTGGCTCTCTCTTTGACACATGCTATTGTAGCATAAACTCTCTCTCTTTCTCATATACACGACAGCCCTCTCTCTCCCTCTCTTCTTGGTGGCCGTCCACCTTGGTGGAGAGAAACGTCGTCGCCCGCGCCATCGTGATGCCGCTTCGACTCTTTGCGGTTTCTTTGTCTTCTTGGAGTGCTTCACTCACGAAGGAGACGTTTGATCTCGTACGACGAGATCAAGAGCAACCGCGCTTGGATCATCTTGGATTGCGAGGACACCGCGACTCATCTCCGCGCTCGCAAGCCGTTACTCCGACGATCGGACTTGAGACAGGAGGTCTCTTTTCGTAGAGACTTGATCAACCACGCTTCAAGAGGTATTGCATTATACTTGCTGTGGTTATAGATGAAACGATTTGAGAGTGGTTCTCGGATCATGTGGTTTCATCGTTTTAAAAAATTTTTAAATTCCGCTGCACCGAACAACTAGTACGACTAGTCGTTCTTCGTCGTATTCGATACGACGATCACGCTTCCGTGATGCGCTTGAGGATTTCTCCATATCCTTCACCATGCATCAAAAATTTCAACTACATGAATATGATTTAGAGGTATCATGTCTCTTTTTATCATAGTTCTTGTAGTTTGACAGGTAGGGTATGATTTCACAAAATCATGGGCATCCTTAATTAAAGTAGGCCAGAAAAAATCACATTGGAGTACTTTTGCAGCTGTTCATTTTCCGGAGGGATGTCCACCACACCCAAAAGTGTGGCAATGAGATAGGACACTTGGAATTTCAGAATCAGGTATACAACGTCTCCATATACAATCGGTCCTTTCCCTATAAATGATCTTTCCAATGGTAGTCGAGAATCAACTATGAATCGATCTCGTTTTGCCTTAGGCCAATCCTCGGTAATTCGAGATGTGACTAAGTATTTTACCATGTCAGCAAACCATGGTAGTTGTGATACTGTAAGGACGGATTCATCAGAAAAGGTTTCCGATATGGGAATGCGTTGGTCAGTTTGTTTGATTTCAGACTCATGAAGTCTGGAGAGATAGTCGGCCATAACGTTTTGCGCTCCTACCTTATATATGATTTCAATGTCAAATTCTTGGATAAAGAGTATTCATCTAATTAATCGTGGTTTGGAATCTTTCTTTGAGAGTAGGTGGCACAATGTGGTGTGGTTAGTGTAAACAACCACATGTGAACCAAGTAGGTATGAACTAAAATTTTCAAGTGCAAAGACAACTGTTAGCAATTCTTTTTCAGCGATTGTGAAATTTTTTTGTGCATCATCAAGAGTTCTGCTAGTGTAATGGATGGCAACTGGTTTGCCATATTTCCTTTGGCCTAGTACAACTCCTACTGCATAATCTAATGCAACACACATTATTTCAAAGTGTAAGGTCCAATCGGAGGACTGTAAAATTGGTGCTTCATTGATAGACCTTTTTATTGTCTCAAAGGATCTGAGAGCATCTTCAGAAAATTCAAATGCTCGATCCATCGAAGTAACTCAGTAATAGGTTTAGCGATTTTTGAAAAGTCCTTTATGAATCTTCTATAGAAGCCAACATGTCCTAAAAATGATCTAACACCTTTGAGTGATGTAGGTGGGAAGAGGTGAGTTATGATCTCAATTTTTGATGGGTCAACCTCCATACCTTTTTTAGAGGCAATGTGACCTAGAACAATGCCTTTGGTGACCATAAATTATGAGTTTTACCATGATAAGACTAAGTTCATCTCAATGCATTTTTGCAGTACGCGATCAAGAAATCCAAGGCACTCATTGAAGGAATACTCAAATAAAAAGAAATCATCCATAAATACTTACATAAAATCTCCCACCTTATCAGCAAATATGATTAGCATACATCGTTGGAAGGTAGTCGGAGCATTGCACAACCAAAATGGCATTCGGCGAAAGGCAAAGGTATCGTAAGGTAATGTAAATGTTACTTTCTATTGGTCTTTAGGTGCAATGGCAACCTGATTATAACCTGAATATCCATCGAGAAAACAAAAAAATTCTCACCTCGCGAGTCTCTCGACAATTTGATCTATGAAGGGGAGGGGGAAGTGGTCTTTCTTCGTGGCGATGTTTAATTTTCTGTAATCAACACTCAACACGAACCCTCCACGAAGTGGTTGTACGAGTGGGGATCTCTTTACCCTGATCATTGGTGACTATAGTAAGACCAGCTTTCTTCAGTACAACTTGTAAAGGGCTGACCCATCGACTATCTGATATCGGGTAGATGATCCCTGCACCTAACCATTTGCATATTTCCTTCTTGAATACTTCTCGTAGATTTGAATTTAATCTCCTTTGCATATCATGAGAAGGTTTTGCATTGTCTTCCAAATAAATATGGTGGGTACACAACGATGGACTTATTCCCCAGAGATCAGATATCGTCCAACCAATTGCCCATGAATTTTGTCTCAAAACATCCACTAATTTATTTTCTTTATTTAGTTCCAAGTGGGCATTGATTATTACCGGGTATGTCTAATTTTCTTCATCTAAAAATACATTTTTAGGTCCTCGAGTAAAGGTTTTAATTCAACTACCGGGGTCTGAATTGTCTCTTGGGAAACTTCTATTGAATTTATGGGGTGGGTGGGTGCGGTTATGGTAAGATTTTCCTCCTTGTTATGAAGTAATTCCGAAATAGAAGGTTCTAACATGGGCATAATCATTTTCGAGACTGGAGAAATTAGAGCATCGAGTTCATCCTATGCTTGGTCTAGTTCTTAGATATCTGAATCTCTCAATGGTTCGTAAGGTTCATTCTTTATGGAATCAAGGGCTTCGGTCACTATAGCATGTTGTCTTTCAAATAAATTATCATTTATAGTCAAAGTAGCCTCTATAGGGTCCCTAGCGAGGTTCAAGGGAGTTAAATCATCTATGATTTGTTTAATTGTCGAACATTCCTCGATCCATCCACAATCCTCGGTATCATGCTTTTAAGATGCGGGGGTGACAAGATCGACAGGAATAATCTCTCCATTGACTTTAAATTCTACTTTCCTAACCTTATAATAAAATGAGCCTTGACGGCGGCTAAGAATGGTCTTCCGAGAATAATAGGGGTCTGAGAAATTGTTCTAGTTGGGTCCATGTCTAATACGATAAAATTGACTGGGAACTGATGTCTGACCGTGACTAAAACATCCTCCAGTATTCCTAATGGCCTCTTTATAGACCGGTCAGGTAATTGCAAAATCATAGAAATAGGTTTTAGCTGACCTACTGTATAATATTTTAGTACGACAGCTGGGAGGAGATTTATCGAGACACCATTATCAAGTAAGGTATGCTCAAAAGTCATGTCCTCAATGATGTATTTTACCAATGGGGCCCCGGGGTCTTTCATTTAAGGGGAAGGAGTTGAGAAATGGCATTAGATGATGCGAGCGTTAGCACATGCCTCTCTTCCTTGCGTTGGTCATCTTTTTTCTTTCCCCTCACTTTTCTTTTTGAAGTGCATTTCTCTTTTAAGAAACGTGAATATGTGGGAACTTGTTCTATAGCCTTAAGGAGGGGGATTTGTATGATAATATTGAAGAATAAATTCTCCAAATCAGGAGTCAGAGTCGAAGATCGTTTCTTCACTTTTCTTCACATGGCCTCTGGAAAGGGAATAGTCCCCTGTGTAAAGGTTGGTGATGGGGATATAGAGGGTGGTTGTGTAGTAGGTGATGAATGATCTTGCATTGGCTAATCATTCTCATGTGTTTTATGGTTTTGTGCTAGTGTTGTCGATATTTGAGGTGTGTATGTGGTGCGACCACTTCTCTAGTGGATGGCACTAGTAGAGGCATTTGACTCATTTTTGCTTGTACTAGCTGAATTTTTAAAGCTCACGGGCCCATGAGTAGGTTGTTGTGAAAAGCCAAGAGGGCGGATTTGTGACATGTTAGGATTTTTACCGTTTGAGCAGGTAGTTGTGGTTGTGGTGGTTTTTGAGAATGAATCTCGGTCAATTATTTCTGGACCTCAACTTGACTTTGAGCCAGTTGCTTTTGAACCTCAACTTGATTCCGAGCTAGTTGTTGTATGAGTTTCATCAAGTCACAATAATCAGAGGCAAGTCCTTGCGATGGTGTAGTCAAGGGTTGCAGTGGTTGTTGTGCTTGTTGTCTGAATTGGTTTTGATTTGATCCTTGTTGGGTGACTTGATATCCTGAATTATTGTTTGTTGGGGCCTTCCATGCAAAATTCAGATGGTTTCTCCATCCTGGATTATAGGTGGAGGAATAGGGGTTGCTATTGGAATTTCCCTACACCCAATTAACTGCTTCAGGATTAATTTGTTTCCCTGAAGGTATAGATGGTTGATTAATCTCTGATTCCATAGGTTTTTGTGGAATAGGGGCTACCCTGCAAACTGACAGGGTAGTTTTCTTTAATATGAGACTCCCTAAAGTTTTGGTTACTTCATCTACTTGTTTAGCCATCAACTCCACTTTATCTAACTTTGAAGCGGTGATTTTAATGTCTGAGGATGTGTCTGCATTTGTTGTTGCATAGTATATAGCTTGGACTGGCCTTTTATGTCTATTGTATAGTTCTAGAATAATTGTTGACAGAGTTATCTGCCATGTCCTCATATAGTTGCCATACAAAGTTCTCATCCTTATTGAAGTAGTTTCCTCTGCAAGAGCCATCGATAACTCTCTTGTATGATTCAGTTAAGTCCTCATAAAATATTTGCACTTGCTTCCATTTTTTGATTCCATGATGTGGGCCTTTGCGTAAAAGATCTCTAAACCTTTCCCACGCTTCATGAATTGGTTCTATGGGTTTTTGGGAAGTGAGAAATGGCATGCCTAAATGCATTGGTCTTACCAATGGAGAAATATTTCTTTAAGAATGCCTCTCTCAACTCGGTCCATGATCGAATCGGAACTTCATAGTTACGAAGCCATTGGTTTGCTTTTTGTTGAAGGGAGAATGGGAATGCTCGGAGGTAAACGTGTTCCTTGTTTACCTCCCCTGTGTTTAGTGTATCACATGCTTCTACAACATTCTCAAGGTGCATTATAGGGTCCTCGATCTCTTCTCTCCAAAATTTGGGGAGGAAGGAAAAAGTTGCAGGTTTTATCTCAAAGTTTCCCGCTTCTACTGGAAGTTGGATGACTGATATGAGTTGATGATTAGCAGGATTATAGTGATTTTGTATCCGTATTGGTGGTGAGTTCTTTATTCCTTGATGTGCTATCAATTGTTGAACTTGGGCATCTTGCACCTCTTGGTGTTCTGCCATTTGTTGTAATTGTTGCACTATTATAGTGAGTGGATCGGAAGGAGGTGGCACACCAATCATGGGTTTTGTCTCGAGCTTGACTTTGGATTTTGGAGGATAGAATGGATCGAATTCAAAGGGAGCAGTAAGGGCATTCCTCAATGACCTCCTGCCAAGAATACATAAATCAAACACCAAACAATTTATTTGTTCCCATTCAACGCTGATAGTTTAGATTTTTTAGCTTTTAAGTTTTGATTTATAGACAAGAATATAAGTTGATTACATTTCCTAGGATATCTAGCGGTTCAAAATAATTTAATGATTACCAAAATATTGTTCTTCTGGTTCTGAGGCTAGTCAGAGGGTAAGTAGGTTGGAGCCTTTCTTAGATCAACTTGGATCTTAAACCCCTCATCTTTCTTAGTTAAACACCTCAGGAACGAGTATACTAAGAAATATGGTTTTCATAAAATTATCAAGAATCGCATGATTGGGCTCTGATCCTAGGGGTACGCGTGCGCGTGCGATTATGAGAATGGTGCAACAAACAAGTTGGCAAACAAAAATTTATTTTATGATTTTTTATGACCTCTTTAATTTAATCCGATTAAGATGTAATTTTTTTATCTTGATTAGTCGGCAAACAATTAAATGGTCCTTTTAAATGCAAGGTGGGACTATAGAGGAGAAATCCTACAGAGATGCAATCCAATACGGAAAAGGAAGTTGATTTTTTTATGCGCAAACAAATAAAAAATAGATCCTAATTATGCCTAAGAAAAGAGAACTTATAGTGGGAATGCTCCAAATATATTTTTTTAACTTCACTTTAATGTTCGACGCGACTCCTTTCCAATGCGACTCGTCCCCTACAGAAAAAACAAAGAAAGAAAGTGAAAATCAAAATGTAAAGAAATGTTTTTATATAAAGCGTGAATAATTGCATGTCCCTGACAGGTGCCAAAATGTTGGAGCATATTTTCTAGGGTTAAGGTACTCGATTTTTATGTTGGATAGTCGTTGAGAAGCCACAAAAATACATTTCAAACAAATAAATTACCAGACGTAGCTATAGTATGCGCAATGCAAAGTATAGGGTAAGTCAGGGTCGAATCCACGAGGACAAGAAGATTCTGCATTTTATTTTGCAAGTCCAAAATAAAAATACTTCTTTTATAAATTAACGAGAGTTTTTATAAATTGTAACTTAAAATAAAAACTACTAAATTCAAATGATACACAATGGTGCAAGTTGGTAGAATTTGATCACTCCCCCGCACACGGCAATCTCCAATGCTTATGTGACTCTGGGGTCTCATTGATTTCCCAAATTGTCACGATCTCTGGTTTTCCGACAAGGCAAGTTTACTGCAGTTACTACCGTGGATTGTACTCAAGCCTCGTGTCACGGCGTAGTTTTCCAGGAATTGAGGATGGTCACCGGTAAATTCGGATCGTTGCAATATTCTAGGTGAATACCTGCACAAAGGATATTACGATAAGTAAACAAATGAAAAGCAATAAAATAAAGGCGAGATAAAAATATGATGGTCAGCGGCTCGGGAGGAACCTTTGGAGTCGGCTTCGTAGAGGGGCCGAGAAAATGATGGTTGGCGGACATCTATGGTGTTGGATGATTTTTGATGGCACTTGGGGTGGATCCTCAAGAGTCGGATTCACTGGGGGTCCAAATGCACAAGTCTACAAATTCACTTCATGCTTCGTCAATAATAAAATGGATGGCTAATTATGTTGGTGGATTTTTGTTGGATGATGGAATAGGTTGGAAGCGGATTTGGTTGGCAAGAATGGTGATGGAATGATTGAATGGATGGAGAAAATGCTTGATGGAATGATTGTATTGCTATGGTATTATCGAGTCTTTGGAATCAAATGTCCCCCAAAGTCCATGCTATGTGGTATATATACCCATTCACATTGACATTTTCATCCGAGGCACATCCTCTTGCTGGCATCTCTTTGACATGCATCTATCTGATTACACCTGTCCTTTGGTCATCCCAACTAATCATGGTTGTTGCATCATTTGTCCATGCATCTTTTTAGATTAATGGTATCTCTTGGTTCTTGCATCCTTTGGTCATCACAATTATTTCCAAATGTCGTTAATCATAGCCACTTTTTGGCTTCAATTTATGTAGAATATTTTATGGGATCACATATAGATATTAGGTTTCCATTTCAAAAGGTATTGGGGTGCAATTGTATTGTAGCTCTTTGTAGTACTATGAAAATGGGTGATAGTGATGTCCTTCTCTAAGAGGGCATCCATAAATGAGGATATCCACAATTTTTCTCCTCTCCGTAGATCTGGATGTTTTGGACTTATAAAAAAATTGCATTCCCTGTAGCATTGATTTTACACGTATAAAATAGTATTGATTCTTTAAATATTACGAAACGATGGTACACATACTTATAACAATAGAAAATCGAAAATGTCTTGCACTTTATTTAGAGCTTCCAAATATCTTCTTAATTTATACTTTTCTTCTCTTTTGATTAGGGTGTAGATGAATTGAATAGTAATATGTGATTGTCCATGTTATTGGATTGATAAGTCATGCAAATTGTTATGCATGTAATACCTCTCCCTAAAATAGTTATACATCATATAATATATGATTTATCTAATTGATTGGGACGTTATAGACATAATTATATAATGAATATGAGATTCGTCAATGGGTACTATGCAGTCGAAATTCGACAACATGGAGACTCTTTTGACTATGCAGTAGTATACTATATTAGCAAATGTTAATTACTTATACTAGATGAATTTGCTTACATGCTTGAGTGTATAGGTTTGCCAAGAGGGTTATCGACAATGATTATGGGAGTAACGACGATGATGATGACAATGCAAATGAAGAGGAGGAACATGTCCAGAACCATGTGGTGCAACATGCCATCCGTCGTGGGTTGTTATCCGTGATCGGATTGATGAGGCATAATAATGACAAAGGTAGAGTGATGAGCAAAAAATAAGTTAATATGGTCAAGTTGTAGAATGATCGATTTCGCACAATGTCATAAATCGAGATTGGAACATCTCTACGAGGATGGGCTCGATTTGATAAAATATTTTTAACCTCGGAAGTCTAGGGTTGAACTCAGGGACACGGGATATCTAAATGACTAATCATATTCTAATATATAAGTTAAGTGACTATTAATCTACCTAGGTCAACAATGCATAAACACTACAATGCAAAACATGGTGTATGAGCAAAATGCATTTTTATTTTATTTTATGCAAGTTAATTTGAAGTCAACATGCAACATAATATGATACAATGGAAACAAAATGACAATGCACAAATATGCCCTTAAATCTATCAATTAATTGAGCAATACATAAGTGAATGATTTCATTAACGTGAATGATTTATTAGCAATTGATGCGACTAACATAGCTCCATGTTCAATTAAATGACATTTAAATAATCAAGCAAGGTAACATAATATAATTCTAGTAAAATGTTCTATTCCAAGTGTCGAATCAGGAAATTAATTATGCCATTAGATAGATAATAAAGCATGCATCAAAATGGAGTAGAAATAATCAAAAATCAATTGGTCATATAATCGGGGCTATATAGATTTTGTTTATACAACAATCTTAACTAGGGGTATAAGAGTATTGTCTGAACTAAGTTATTTTTTTGATAAATGAGTAAGTTGGATGCTCAATATATAAGCGTAGAAATCTAGGGGCACAAATGTTAGAAAAATATGAAAAATAAATAAAGCAAACATGAAAACAGGCTGTTAAGGGTATTTTTAAAAATATAAGAAGTCAACGGCCTTCCCTATAATATTTTCATGTGTGTGTGGGCATGAATGTAATATTCAAAACCCGATAGAGCCCTCACGCAATTTCTACAGACACATCACACGAGGCACGTGCCAGTGAAGGACATGTTTGTAGTATGGAGAAGATATGAGTGTATGGATGCAAAATTCCTAAGTCGACACGTGAGGATCTAGCAGGTAGAGGTCTGGGTGGCAGTTGGGGGCCGATGTAGGTACCTTGGGCCACGTAGGAGCCTGAGGAGACCTAGGTGAGGCTCAATCCCACCGAGCCTCTACACTTCAAGCAGGTTATGTGGCATGTCCTACAACGTTGGATTGGCAATGGGAGGGTATCATCCAATGACACATGTAGCTCCCCTCCTCCACCATCATGTGATAGTGTGAACTAAACTCTAACGAGGCTTCTAGAGCTCCTTCACTCTTCTCTGAAAGCAATGGTGATCTAGGAAGACTCCTGGATGTTTAATGAAGAAGCTCTGGTGGATAACGAAGCACAAGACCCTATAGAAGTAGATACCGACACTTTCTCGCCAAAGGCAGAGCCCTAGAACAGAGCCCCACCCGAATTCCAACCAATGACGTAGACACTTGCAAGAGGGGTTAGTGGTGCGAATAGCCGAAGTGTGTGGGTTGTGCGTTAGTGAGGTGAGAGATTGTGCGATGTAGAAGAGGGAGTCCTTAATGATTTCTTGTCTGTGTCATCGGAGAAAAAGGGGGTGAGTGGTCAAAGGCATAGGACAAGGGAGACAATGGGTGAAGCCCTTCATGAGGATCATCAAACATTGGTGTAGGTTGGTGACATCTTGGATGAGAGTGGGGGAGTGTGTCCGACGTGGGGAAAACCAAATAAAATAAAGGCAAAGTTAAGAAAGTCTCTCCTGGATATTGAAAATACGCCAGAGATGGAAGGTGTTGGCATGAGTTGAGCCTCATCGTAGGCTCGGGTCTTCATTGGACTCCCACATCCGATGGTAGTAACCCGAGCAACCACCTTAAAGGTGTTGCAACATGGTCAAAGGCCATGGGTCAACACCTGCAAGATGGGACAATTTCGCTCATCGACTCCTTCCTTATCTATCACATGATGAGGAGGATGGCTAGGCCTTCACACGTGAAATGGTGGACAAGAGGTGCAGTAGGCAACGATGGACGATTTATGGGATGGATTGTGGTTACAAGACGATGGGGAGTGAGTCTTGTAACTGCCGCACGATTACCCTAGAAGATTGGTAATGAATAGTTGAGCGGACCGCATGAGAGTTGGAGAGATTAGGTCAATGTTGGAGGGGTGGATTGACGTGGAGAGGAAGTGGAGAGTAGTTGGGAGAATTGGGAGAAGAAGGGGTGTCGGTGAGGCAAACATGGGTCTGGGGGCATTACGGAGGAGGAAGAAGGATCAGGGACCATTGTATCTGGCAGTCCAATGACCCAAAGAGAGACAAAATCAAGTGTTTCAGATGCGATCAGGTGATTAGAACCATGGGTGGAGGTGCAGGCGGAAGTGAATGGTGGACATCAACCCAGATCATCTAATTAGAGGGTCTAAAAGTGGCGCGGGCGTGGCAAGCTTGGGAGTATCTGATCAAGTTGATCAAACGGCTCCTGTGGAAGGTGGAAGTGGACAAAGGGTCAGCGAGGTGGCAGTACAAGATTGGGCTACATCATAGGATTGGGTCATGTGGCCCAATCAGAAAAATGCAAAGACCTAAAAATATTGTAAATTACAAAACAAATGCTTAGAAGCTTCAAATAAAAAATAAGTTGAAAATGAAAGTTCTATATCTTTTTGAGATCTACAAGTTTCATGTTGAACAAAAGTCAAAATAGGTCACACGTACATACTATCATTGTTAGTATTGTTAAGGATTAAAAATGCTTGTTTTTAATTTCTTTTGTAATTTTTTATTTTTAACTTGTATTTAATTTCAAAACAAATATTTATAACATCAATATAATTTTTAAAGGATTTTTAATAATTAATAAATATAGAAGAAAAGCACAATAATAGAGTTAATTATATACAATAGTTATGGTTAATTATAAACAAGGGTTACTTTGTCAAAGTTAATTAATTAGGGTTAATTCATATTGAAAAGTTCAAGCAAGAGGGATAATAAATAATAGATATGATGACAAATCATAGTTTTATCACACCCTATACTTTAACCTTGCTCATCCTTGAGCAAATAAATAATAAATAAGTCGGATTAACCCATGATTGTGCATGTGAATGTTCAAGATTTAATTCATTAAGAACCCTCTGTTTTAGTGATCCTACAATTCTAAACTGAACTAAGATCTTGTCAAAAGGAATCTAACTTCCCTAATTATTAGATTATATGTATATACATATAGTATAGAGATATGACATTAAGTGTGAATAGCATTCATGAGAATCGAGTCGAAATATCACTCAAAGTCCTAGTCCAAGAGACTCTCCTAAGAATCCAATTCTCGACAATGAGGAATAAATTGTTTCTTACATTCATTCCACCATCACTTTAGTTGCCAGACTTAAAAATGAAGATGGAAGGCCAGTTGATGGAGGGCATAAGATTGTGTCTTTTCTTCTCTCCCTCGCATTCAAGGATCCTCTCAAGTGCCTTATTTCTCCAGACATGTAATTTTGTTGATCAATGTGTCCGTCAATAGAGTACTGAGTCATATGCACTTGTTTTTCTGGGAATGCACTAGGGGGTGTCTCTTTTGAGTATTTAATATACCTTCGATGCCCAGATTTGTAATACTATATGATGCAGAGCTCTTTTTGGGTGGTAGCCTAACTCATAGAAGGCTATGATGGTGGTCCAAGTGGACACTTTGAAAGTATGGGACCACTCGCCTTTGGTGGAAGCTCTTTTGATTTTGTCTTTGTGATGTGAGAGCTTTTATCATTTTTTTCTTTTTCTTGTATATATGGCTAGGTCTTACACTAATCAACATTTTTTTAATTTCATTACCCCTTGTACTTAGGTAAATATCAAGAGATCAGTACAAGAACCATGCTCCCATACTAGATAAAGGTGTTGACACTCATTTTTAATGAAGCCTTCATCAATTTTATCCCATCCTCAAGCATAATAAAGTCAGGTCGAGCATCAAATCTCATATCCCAGTTCCTTAAGGAAATCTCAACTCATCTAATCATCAATGCAGTTGTGCATGTGAGGTGCGGGACATATTCTTTAAGGTAGAGATTAAGTGTGAAATATAGCACACACATCTTTAAAATTAGGGAAGTATGAATAATTAAGTCATAAACCCTAATGACTAAGGCTGGTTAACTAAGACTCTTAAGATATCATAAACTTTGTCCTTTATCCCTCAAGTCTTGAGTGAAAGTGAAAAATATCAAGAATTAGACCAACTTATATGGTTATTGTTTTTTTGAATTTCTATTTTTTTTCAATCTTTTATGTTTTTAGAAGGAGTTCAATTTATTTACGAACACAAGTTAGTCTCATTTACACCCTCTTTGTTGAAAAGAATTTTTGAAAATATTTTACAAACCATGTCATATAAATATAGTTTTTCCTAACATTTTTCAAATGATTTTCAAAACAAGTAATACCCTCATTTTCAAACCATTTTAAATAATTTTTCAAAGACAACATCACATAGTTAGAAAAAAAATTTAAATCACTTTACAAACATTTTTATACAAATCTATTCAAAAGATACTTTACCATAGCCCCAAAAAGTTTGAAATTTTTGAAAATATGAGCTATGGATAAATTATATATATAATATATACAGTACACCCCCCCTATACTTAGCATGTGCTATGTCCTCATAGCACTAAGTGATATGAAGTCATATATCATGCTAAAATATATACATGAACTAACTCAGGTCTCCCCCCTATACTTAGGTTAAAAATAACCTAAGTATAAGAAGAGGACAAGAAAGAGGGATCAAAATAAGTCATGAATAGAAAGGGATGAGGACTTGAGTCTCCCCTATACTTAAGCTGAGAATAGCCTAAGTATAGAGATAAGAAATGAAGATGGAGGGATCTGAGGTGAACTATCAAAGAGACTTGGTTCCCCCTATACTTATGATGAAGAGTAGCCTAAGTATGTTGAATAAGGAGCTAGTATGGGGAACCATAAAACTAAGTTAGGGTTGAATTTTGTGATGAAATAAATCTAAAAAGACGAATAATAAAGTGTAGCGTTTACGGGAGTGCTTTGGAATAAATCTTAATCAAGGCTCACACAAATCAAGCAATCGCCCATAGGTTCACCAACTTATACATGAGGACCAACAAATGTTGGTCATTTTAATCTTATTTATTTTATTGGTGATCATCCAAAATAAAATTCCATTTAGGACAAGTTTAATGTGGGTTTTGGGCACTGTCCTAGGGACGCTTCCTCACCTTTTAACAAGTAGAATAAAACTTTTTATAATGAGGGTGTTGCTATCCATAATATAGGGAGGATTTTTACTCCATTTTATTAAGGTCAACTCATATATTTCGTCTCAATTTTACATTAGGTGGTCACTAAAATTAATGTTGAAATAATCAACCAATCACATCTAATGACCAGTCTGAATTCCATTAAGATCCTAAGTTATAAATCGTGATTGGGGAATCGAGAAAAGTCAATACAACGTGAAAACATGATGCGTGCTCAGGAAAAATACTTATACTACCTCCAGCATTCTCCATGCAAGTGCAAGACTGATATTAAATTTGTTTTGAAATGCATGCAAGTCTATAAAAATCATATCCTAAACATGCTCTTTTTAGTGTGATAGAAATCGTTTTATTTGTTTAATATGAAGTGATGTTTATGTGCATCTTGTGAATCTTATCGATGCTTATTCAATGTATCCTACCTTCAAGTGCATAATGATAAAAATGAAAGAAGTTTAGAGAGTTGTGTGACTAACCTAGGTCGAAAACTCAAATAGAACCCCATCCAGGTTAGGGGTGAAACGTGCTTCACAACCGCAATAGACTCCAAGTCTGAATGTACAAGCATGAGGCCTCAAACATGATCGCTAGAAATGCAATTACTAAATATATTATACAATAAATGAATGGGACATTATGATAAATAAATCTCTTGAATTCTTTAGAGGTCCTTCTAAGGCTCCTTACAACGGGAGTGCCCGAATCCTCACCTATGTGTATCCCTACCATCCTTGTTCTCCACAGGCCCTATATAAAAAGTTGAGCATTAGATATATAATCAGGATAATTAATTAACATATCAACTAAACAAGGCAATGCAAAGAAATTACAAAACAAACATTGACTTAAATGTCAAAATAATCACTTAATTAGACATTAAAACCAAACTAATCACTAAGATGAGTCGTGCCCCAGGCAACGACGCTATTTGATGAGAAGAAATCAGCTAAGGTACCATGGTCGAGTTGTAGAATGCATGATTTCGCATCGCATCAGAAATCGAGCCTAAAACATCCCTACGGGAGGGGCACGACCTGATAAAATTATTAACCAGGGAAGTCCAAGGTCGAACTCAAGGACACAAGCTATATAAATGATTAATCGGACTCTAATATCTATGTTAAGCAAATATTAATCTACCTAGGTCAACAATGCATAATCACTACAATGCAAAACATGGTGCATGAACAAAATGTATTTTATTTTGATTGTATTCAAGTTAATTTAATTTCAATATGCAACAAAATATGATGCAATGCAAACAAAATTATAATTCATAAAATGTACCTCTAAATCTATCAATTAGTTGAGTAATACATAAGTGAATCATTTCATTAACAATTGATGCACTTAACATAGATACATTTTCAGTTACTGACATTTACACAAGCAAGAAAGGTGACATATTATAATTTTAAAAAATGTTATACTTTAAGTGTCAAATCATAAAATTAATTTTCCATTAGATATATAATAAAGTATGCATCAAAATGAATGAAATTATAAAAAAAAGAGTTCGGATGCTCAAAATATAAGCATAGAAGTTTATGTGCACAAATGTAAGAAAAAATGAAAATAAATAAATGAAACATCACAAAAATGCCCTTTACGACATTTTTGCAAATATAAGAAGTTGATGGCCTTCCTTATAATATTTTCATACGTACGGGGGCATGTGTGTAATATTCAGAATCCGATAAGGCCCCGCGTAATTTTTCCAGATGTGCCATTTAAGCCACACACCTGGGAAGTTTCTGTTTGCAATATGGATAAGATGTGGGTGTATGGCTACAAAATTCCCAAGCCAACAAGAGAGGAGCACACAAGCAGAGGTATAGGTGGTGGTTCGGAGCTGATGTAGGTGCCTCGGGCCACGCGGCAGCCTAGGGAGACTCAGACAATGCTCAATCCCACCAAGCCTCTGTGCTTTTGGATTGGCATTGGGAGGGTGTCATCTAACAACACTTGTAGATCCTCGACTCTCCTCCTCCACCATCTTGTGGTAGTGCGAACAGAACTCTAAAGGAAAACCTTTGGATTGCTAGAAAAGAAGCTCTAATGGAGAAGGAGCAGCATGACCTTGTAAAAGTGGTTGTCGCCACTCGCTCGCTGGAGGCAGAGCTCTAGAACAGAGCCCCACTCGAAGTCTGACAATTGACGTAGATACATGCAAGATGGATTAGCTGTGTGAATAGTTGAAGCATGCCTAGTGTACATGATGAGGTGGGAGTCTGTGCGGTGAAGAAGAGGAAGTCCCTAATGGGTTCTCCTCCGTTTAACCTAAGAAGAAGTGGGCAAGGGAGTCAAAGGTGTAGGACAATCAAGATGATGGGTGAGACCCTTCGCAAGGATCAACAAACCTCAGTGAAGGTCAGGGACATCTTGGATAAGAGTAAGGGAGTGTGTGTGATGCGGGAAAAACCAAAGAAAACAAAGTCAAAGCTAAGAGAGTCTCTCCTAGAGATTTAAAAGTATGCTAGATATGGATGGGGTTGGCTTGGGTTGATCCTCATCAGTGGCTCGGGTCTTTGCTGGAATCCGCCAACCGATGGGAGAAGCTCTAGCAACCACCTTGAAGTTGCTACAGCATGGACAAAGTCCATGGGTCAACACCTGCGAGATGGGCCATTGTTGCTCATTGACTTCTTCCTCATATGTCCTAGGAGGAGGACGATGGCTAGGACTTCATGCATGAAATGGTGTACAAGAGGTGTAGTGAGCCGTAATGGGAGTTTTGTGGAGATGAACAACAGTTTCAAGAAGATTAGGAGTGAGGTTTGTTACCGTCACGTGGTTACCCTAGAAGATTGGTAATGAATGGTTGATGGTACCGCATGAGAGGTGGAGATTAGGTCAATGTAGGAGGGGTGGAGTGACATGGAGTGGAAATGGAGAGCGGTTGTGAGAATGGGAGAATAAGGGGTGTCAGCGAGGCAAACATGGGTATGGGGGTCATTACGGAGGAGGAAGAAGGATCAAGGATCATTGGATCTGGCGATCCAATGGCCCAAAGAAAGGTGCTCTTAAGTGGCTCAGATGCGATCAGGGGATCATATCCAAGGGTGGAGGTGACAGTGGAAGTAAATGATAGAGATCGACCCTAATCATGCGATCAGAGGGTCTAAAAGAGGCACAGGTTTGGCAAGCTTGAGAGCATCTGATCAAGTTGATTAGATGGCTCCTGTGGAGGGAAAAAGGGGGGAAATGGTCGGTGACGTAGCAGCACAGGATTAGGCTACGTGGCCTGATCAGATTAAATCCAAACATCCAAAAATATTGTAAATTACAAAACAATTGGTTAGAAACTTCAAAAAAGTGATGAACATAAAATAGGTATATCTTATTGAGTTCCACAAGTTTCATGTTGAACAAAAAGTTCAAATAGGTCATATTTCTATATTAATATCTTTGTAAGAAAATTTAAGGATTAAAATACTTGTTTTTAATTTCTTTTGTTATTTTTGTATTTTTAATTTGTATTTAATTTCAAAATAAATATTTACAACATTAAAATAATTTTAAGAGGTTTTTAATAATTAAGAGATACATAAAATAAAGAATAATAATATAGTTAATTATATACAATAATTTGGGTTAATTATAAACAATTGTTATATTATTAAAGTTAATTAATTAGGGTTAAATTTTATTAAAAAAAGCCTAAGCAAGAGGGATAATAAATAATAGATAAGATGATAAATCGCATATTTATTAGAGAGGCAAAAGGGAGAGAAGACCGAAGAAGGTAAGAAGATGTCCCGAAGGTGGAAGAAGTGAAATAGCTTGGTTCAACATGTTTCTGTGATATTTACATGATCTCATTTGAAATCATTGTTTTGTATATAGTACTCTTTGATCTTACAACATTGGTTTGATTTTTTTACTAACTCCATAATTTGTACTCTATGATCATTCAATGTGGACGAAAAGTTGGTTGAATCATGTGTAGATGTTCGAATGGTTTGTATGTGTTAAAATGATTCAATATGCTCAAATGGTTGAATAATTGGAGACAAGATCCTCATGTTTTAAAATATTTCTAATATTGTTTTCTCTTAATCCTTCAAAGAGATCGGCACTTGGTTGTACCCAGAGTACCCATCCAATAAATATTAGAATTCTTTCCCTACTAGTGTTTCGACGATCTGGTCAATAAAGGGCAAGGGAAAGTGATTTTTCTAGGTGGATGAGTTTAGATGTCGATAATCTACACAAACACGCCATGATGTAGGTACTCAAGTTAGAATATCCTCTCCTTTGTCATTTCTAATAACCATGATCCCGACTTTCTTTGGGACACGTGCAATGGTCTCACCTATTTTGAATTGGATATGGGATAGATAAAGCCAGCCTCAACCATGTCATTATCTCTTTCATGGAAGCTTCCCAGAGATTAGGATTCAACCGACGTTGAAACTCATTGGATGCTTGTTGTAATCATATAAGTAGATGTGGTGTGAACACAAGGCAAGATTTATCCATCAAAGATCCAAAATATTCCAACCATAGATGTGATGTGAACACAAGGTAGGATTTATCCATCAGATATAAAATATTCCAACCAAGAGATTTGCGGGTTTTATCTAGAATCTTTAGCAAGCGAGATTCTTGATCAATGGTCAATCGCGAATTGATGATGATCGGATGTTGATCGGGCTCACCCACAAGGAAGGCATACTTTAGATTTATTGGAAGAAGATTAAGCTCAGGTGGAATCTGAATCGGCTTCTCAATCACTTCTAACAATGTACTATTGGTCGATGCATGTTACCAATAATTTTTCACCTACCTCAGTTACTCTTGGTTCATATAGTGAAATACCAAACATATCTACAATAATTCCTCTTTTTTGGTTTGGAATGGATATTCTTCAAATAAATGGATAATCTCTTTTAATTATATATTCTCATTGTCAAAGGAAAAAAATTCAATTATTCTTTCCATGTCTTTTTATGGAAGATAAATTCTTGGGTCTCAATGTCATTCCAAATCACATTTGTTTCTCTAATCTCATCAATGACTTCACAGTCGGCTACATGAGCAGTTACTCTTATCTCCGGTATGCTCTCTTGGATTTGAGGTTCAACGATCATATCTATGGTTACCTTGTCGTGGTTTGAGTGAAAGGTTATCTTTCCATATCCATAATCAAGTACATCCTTTGTTGTTCATAGGAACGGCCGATCAAGTAGGATCAGTGTCAGGAGTGACATTGTCCAGGAATCAATGTCTAGGACAATGAAGTCCACTAGGAATTTCATACCTTGAACTGTTATGATAAAGTCTTACAACACTCCACACGATCTCTTAATGGATCAATCAGCAAACTAAAGGATCGTCTTGGCTGATTTTAGTGGGCCAAGCATGAATTCCTTGACGAGGGTAGTGGGAAAGATGTTAATATAAGAACCGCTATCAAGTAGAGTGCGATCAAATATCTGATTAAAGATTTAACATCGGATTAAAGTTGCTCCCTTGTTCTTTTTTTGTTGGAGGTTGTTGATGTGCCTAGAGACTCGGGTTAAGTATGAAAATAATCAAGGGTCGTTGTGACCCAAATCACTAAGCACAATCAATTGAGAAACTAAAACTACTCAATGAAGAATCAAGCAATCAGGGAATGTAAGCGGTTCGCTATTTTTATTTACCTGGTATAGCCACGAGGGTCGAACGCAGGGAGCACGATTAAAGAACTAAGTATTCAAATTTCAGAGATAAAATATTTTTTATTGTTTTTTTATATTTTTAGCTTTAGAATAAAGGCAAACAAGAACAAATACTGACACACACGAAACACACTTTTTATAATTTTTAAACTACTCAAAATTTTCAGAAAATAGAACAAAAAATATTTTTGACTTTTATGGCTTTTAAAGTATTTTTGGTAATTTTTTAGGTTTTTCTAATGTTTTTTATGATTTTATAAAAAAATTAACAAGTGCTCAGAAATCAAAACAATGTACACCCAAGATCAAATTGCAAATTAAAATATTTAAAGTGTCCTAAGTCCATGTCAGCTATTTTATGCTAAAATAGAGATAAAAATCTACAAACATGAAATGAAAATGGAATTTTTCGAATTTTCTATGATTTTTACAACTTTTAATTTTTTGTAATTTCTAGGATTTTATGATTAATTTTCAAACAAAATTAATAAATATATAAAACGAATTAAACAATAATTTTTATGGAATTTTTAAAACATTTTTTGTATTTTTAGGAATCGTACAAGGAAAACAGTAAATTTTTTAAGTGTTTTTGAATTTTTAAAAATAGAAAATGCATTCAATTTAATCCAACAAAATCATAGTAAAAACTATACCCTAGCACAAGCTAATGGTAATTTTTAGGCAATTTTTAGAATTAATTTACTATTTATTAAGTCTAATAAGAAAGTAATAAGAGAAGATAGTTTGCAGGGACCGTTATGTGAAGAAAATATGTTTTATGGCCAAATAGTAACACACAAATAATGCTCAGGGGCCATACATGCAAATGATCCAGTGAAAACATGCACTTCACGTGATTCAAGCTCACATGGACATAAGTACAAATACTAGAAACTTGACATTCATTCAATAACTAGAAGAAAATTCAAGGCATATAATGCAAATATCATAAAAGAGCGTGTGTGGACTCATGTGCCTCAGACTCACTAGACTGAAATGCGAATAAGAAAAAAATGTGAAGGTCTAACAGCAAATGTTCTCCACTACAACATTTATTTAATGGACTAAATATAAAAACACAAACATGCAGAGTAGATAAATAAATATAACCAACACAAGGGCATGTGGCACACGCTGGAGGCGAGTCGAACGTACAGCTCTGACCGCTGCTTATGACAGATCTGACGGTTGCAGAAAATGACAGGACATGCGGGCAGATGCATCACAAAATCTTATCTAACATACTAACAGTTGCGAATGTCGGGTAGCTTGGATTAGATCTGGTAGGAAGCGCATGATCCATCAACGAGGGAGGGGTCTTCAAGAACACTCCCGGGATGAACTTCGATCGAGCGTGGAAAGAGATCTGCCGACTCGATGAAAGATTTGGGGGCTCCGGTAGACTCATGGAGGTGATGCACGTCGAACTGGGGGCTCCGATGGAGGCGATGATGGTCGTATGAGCCTGGTGGTGGCTACTCTCCTGAGCCTGGTGGTGGCTACTCTCCTGTAACCTTAGTAGCTGGGAGTCCAAATGGCCCTCCATACTCATGTAAGTTCCTACAAGGTATCCTAATAAGGGCAAAGCTCCAACGAGGATTATTTGAGCGGACAAACAAGTGAATCGACGGGGAATGGGTTTTTGGGTCTCCGACAAACACTTTCACCGGAGACCCGACCTAATCTCCACCTGATGGTCGAGCCTCATGGGGAACAAGTCGTGTAAGAAGACAGAGGGTGACATGGGGTGTCGATCTGAATGGGTACAGAGGTGTAACGGGGCTCTGACTAGCTGGCCGGAGCATATGTGACGGCGGTGGAGCGAAGTGGAAAAGATCGAACAAATAAGGAAATGCAGGATATGAATTGGGCACTTGAAGGTTTGGATGCATTCCTAAACTTTAGATGAAGATAGGCATCGAGATCTTGGCCTCAATCGAGCTGTGGTTGGTTGGGAGGTTGCTCACAGCGATTCTCCAGCCATGAAATGAGCTTCGAGCCTATAGGCACCCTGGCGAATCCCTAGGCACTCCTCCTACGGCTATCACTATGAGGAAGGTAGATCAGGGTATGTGGGGTTTCTAGGGACGAGATACCAAGTGTAGGAGGAAGAAGAGGAATTTTATATGAAAACCAATCTTCCAAGAAGATAGGAGGCATGCACATAACCCTAGGAAGATCTGGTTGCGCCTACGGATCTGTGAGGATCATGGAGGTCGGAGCTGCAATCTGGCATATGAATCAGGGCAGGAGGAGGTCTGATTCGGCATGAAAATTTGGAGAGAATGCTCCTGTGAAAGGAATTCAGCATGACCAGGTTTGGAAGGGGACATTGATCGAAGTCAACAATCCCTGCTGGACCAATTAGAATCAAAAATTTTTTTAAAAATCAAAGAAAATAGTTTTTAAAATAGCAAATGAATTTAAATTAAGAAGTGTATAAAATGAAAGTTTTTATTATTTTTCAAACTATTTTTCTGTGATTTTTAATTATTTTTAATAAAAATAAGGTATATATAGTATATAGTATTATATGTAAATATAATATACCTATGTATTATGTACAATTATTTTTATTTTATTATTTTCACCAAAATCATTTTATATTCTTACAACGTGATTTATGATTATAAAAGAATTTTTATTCTATTTTTATAAGTTATTTAAGGGTATAAAATAAATAATGAATGTGGTATGTATATGTATATTTTGTTCAGAGGTTTAATGATTTTATTTTTATTTTATTTTTTCTGATTTTTATTGTATATTGATAATATTATTATATTTGTATACATGGGTAGAAAAGAATAAAAATATTTAGATTTTATATAAATAATATGTACAAGTATAGGTGATATGTACAATACATAGTAGACTCTATCTCTTTCTACTTATTTTCTTTTGCGATCAGTAAATATAATCGTGGAATTGCACGAATTGATAGTTCCAACCATGCTTCATGATATCATATAGCTTGTCAACTTGCTTAGTTCGTTATTCGATCACATTGAGTTTCTTGAGTTATTGTGAACGTTTCTCTATGATATCCACATCGGACATGTGATTCTTGATGATACTCATGTTGGAAGTCTCATTCTTGTCCCATAGTAATGAGATGCCACCATGTTGATGGGCTTGTGGAGGTTCTACGGAATCTTCTGAAATGCTCGAGACAAAGATAGGGTTATTGATGAATCTCCATTTTGTCACCTTTATTCTTTCATTTTGTCCTTAAATCCCTAACTAAATTCATGTATATAGCATTAATTTGATCAAAATAACATCCAGTCATTGATATACAAATATTCTATAAAATATTTTGTTTAATACCAAAAAAAATAATAAAGTGATGAAAAGAGTGAGTGTCTAAGGCATTGAATGACTTTAGACCCCAATACCAAGTCATGATGACTTGGTCGATAAGGAATAAAGTAGGGGGAGATAGAGAAAATAAATTGTACAAAATATTCCTAAAAACCGCCATTCTTCTTTTCCATATATTACATCTTGGGACCTATTTTGTTTTCTTATTTTTATATCTCAAATAAAAAAACCCTCTTTTTTAAAGTTGTACATAAAAATACAAATAAAAATACAAAATTGATTTCATTCAAAAATAATGCAGAGTGTACCTGGGACACACATAATACAAGGCCGCAAAGAAAAATTCCCAGACAAGTATCTTCTTCATATTGATTCAAAATTGATCAAAATCACATTTATTGTTCATAAAATTAAATTGTCTATTTAATCAAGTGGTTTCATTCAATTTGGAGTTAAGATGCAGAAGTTGGCTTTTAGGCCCTCAATGTGCAATATGCCCTTATAAAATAATCAATATATTTATTTTTTATATTTTCACTATATTATATTTCTATATATTTGTAAATATTATTCAAAATAGATTTAAATATAATAAAAATATTAAAAATTAGTAAAAATACATAAAGTATTAAACTACATAGATTAAATAAAAGCAAATAAGTAAGTTTAAAAATTAAAAAAATATGTAAATGTATATTTAAAAAGGTTATAAATATATTAATTATGTACATAAAATAATAAATTATAAAATACAAAATAAGAATTAAATACATCATATATAGGTAATTATACTTATAATCACACTTCAAAATATTAACACGTGATAAATAGGTCGATAAAAATAAGTAAAATTTAAATAAAAATTTGTAAAATTAGGAACAACCTTCACGTTTTAAGAAAACATCAAAAAATTAATTGTTATTTTACTTCTCTTTTCTTCTTAATCTCTTCTATGTTTTGTCTTGTAGCATTGGACGTGGACCAATTAGGAACGGGCCTTGGTTGACCTGCCCCCTACATCCCTAGGCCTAGCAGCCTCGCTGATCCACCATCTTCCCCGATTTTTGACACCCAGTACTTCATCTTTCAGATTGATCCCTTTTTTACTTTTGCTCCTCGTTCTATGCGTTTTTCAGACTTGATCAATTCCTCAAACGTTGGATTGAAACAAGATGTTTCCATGGCCAAACCTCACCTTGTACATATATCCTCCTTGTCCTTATTTTTTTAATTTGATTCCCATTTCCGATCTTTGAGCCCCATGAATCGAGTCCTTTGGTAGTCCTTCTTAACAGGGAGCGACACTCATCGAATCACAACAAGAAGAAGTGTTGGAGGAGTGAATACATACCTTGTCAGAGCTCCTCCGTGCGATTCTTGCTCCCAGCCATTCTATGACCGATGAGCTCATTTACCTTGCATTTTTAGATTCTTAGGATAGTCAATAGCTTACAATGGTAGTACATTTTCCTTGATTTTTTTTAAAATCGCTAAAAATACCAAAAAGAAATTACTTAGTAGTACTAGGCTCCGGCCTTCATTTCACCTGTCTAGCCATATTTCTGCCACTATAACCATCTCATTCTATTTTCCCTTCACTTCTGAAGTTCCAGCATCCATATATACACCCTGACCTTGCATAGGTTGGGAGATCAAGCTCTTCTTCTCCGTCTTACTTCAAGAGATCTGACTTGACCCACCTATGCCTATTTCCACTAGGAAATACCCCTAGGACCAACTCTTTTCATCGACCAAGCTAACCATGCATGACCTGGGAGTACACAGACTCTTTTGAGGTGATTTTGAAGCTGGGGAAAGGTCCCCAGGTCATTGAAACTCCACAAGACACTAGGACCACATCGATGGGTCTTGGACATTTCTAAAGACACCAGTCGGTGTGGATGTGCTCCAGCTCCATTTTGTGTCACCTGCGAGACTTCCAAGTGTCTGGAGTAGCAAGATATCGAAGATTGAAGCAACATGTATTGTTGTTCTTCCTAGTTCGTCCAAGCATCTCCAGTGGCATCCGATCGCGTATAATCTCTAAGTGGAGAAGTAGCCGTGAGATCATCCACTCTCCGCCATCAGATCGCAGAGCTGAGATCAATCCATGTCACCTCACGTGCCTATGTGCATAAAGAGATGGGGATTTTTGTATGAAGCCCCACCAGGTTTGGAGTTATTATTCACTCCTTCTTTTTTAGTGTTATGTGCGAAACTTTTAGGATATATTACACCTCTATCCCTAGAAGTTATTTTTATTGCAAGAATACCCTTATCAATTTTGTTTATTTGTTAAATACATGTGATATTTGCATAGGGGCCCCTTCACCTCTACTATTTGTTAATTTTAGGCCCTTGATCTTCCTAGAATTTACAATATAGTCCCTACTAGTGCAATTAATTTTATTTATTGTATTTTTTTCTTAAAAATAATATATTAAGCCCAAAAATTATAGGAAAATTAATCTAAATACTTTCAGACTTTTTATACCATATATTTCTCTTAAAGTATTTTATTATATTTTCATATTTTTAAAAATCAAAAAAGTTACATTTATTCCTTATTTGATTTAAAATTCTAAAAATTTATAAAAATGTCTCCAAAAATTCGTAAAAAATATTATTAGATTATTATCTTTTTTACTTGCAAACCCAAAAATAATAAAAAAAATATCAAAAGAAAACCTTTAAAATTAAAAATATAAAAACCTTATAAAAATTTATAGAAATTATTTAAAAATCTAGAAAGAGTGTTTCTGTAGCATAATTTTCTTTATTTAATAGTTTATATATTAAAAATAATTTTCAGGAGCTTTGAAACCTTTCCTTATTTTTAATTCTCAAAATAATTTGGCCTATTATTATATTCCATGTTTTGTATCATTTAATAAATTAAAAATACCTAAAAATAGCAAAAAAGTACAACAAAATCTCAAAAATATGGAAATTTAGAAGAATAGGAAAACTTTTTATTTTGTAATTTTTGAGTAGATATAGCTATATTTATAAATAGAAAACCCTATATAGATTGTATACACATATTACTACTTTATATTTATTAATATTAGTATTATTATTATAAATACCATAAATACATCTAGAAACCCTTAAAAATAAAAAGCTATGTACTTACTTGTATTTACTGAAGTTCTACCTATTTATTATATACATTTATTATACTTATATAGATAGATATATATAATTTTTATATCTAAAAAAGAAATTAAAAACAGAAAAATATAAAAAGAAAATAAAAGTTATAAAATTTAAAGACAAAAAATATATAAAATAATTAAAATCCATAAAAAAATAAATACAATTAAAAACCCACAAAAATTTAAAAAAAATCCCTCTAAAAACACGCAAACATTAGTTGATAGTTTGTTTTAATTGTCAATTTTTGTGCATATCCTCGTCGCTTTCTGTGGTTTGACCCCTACACTTTCTTGCTATACACACTTATTTGTAGGGTATAATAAATTTTACCTCACTTAGATTCATTATTCCCTTATTACGTGGGTTGATTGTTGTCTTAATTGATTGTTCATGGGATGAGTGTCAAGAGAGCAGTCGACACAACGATTGTCTGACCCTACATGTTGGGTACCGTAAACCCTACAAGATTGTTAGGCCCCTATGAATAACCGAATAAAAAATTTTTACCGTTATCAAGGAGCAACGTGTAGGATAGATTCTGTGTGCATTAATCATCTATCATTTTCCACTTCATTTTCCTTTTATTAAAATAATTGTTTATATCTTCTAATAAATCTATTTTGTTGACTTTGTTGTTAGGAATCGTGTAGCTAGGGAAATCTTCTTATGAGAGTTGGTGCACCTGAGTCATGTGGATATCACCTCTTTCTTCACGAGCTGATTGCAGAGGTAGCTTAGACAAGATTGGAGATCGAATATAGCAAGGCATTTAGATTATATTTTTCCTTTATGTGAGAGATACTCCATTTATTATTGTTAGAATACAGGTGGACACTTGGACTCTCAGACCAATTTTACAAAGTGTTTGTTCACATCGGGGCTCGCCGGTTTTTAACGCATTTTTGTCATCTTCTACATTTTTGTCCTCCTAATTTTCCTCTTATTTATTTTTGTTTCTTGTGGTTTGTGTTTTCTTCCTTTATTTTCATTTGATTTATGCGAATGAGTCCACATATTTTTAGGATTGCTTGAGTGAGTAAGCTAGGTCTGAATCCCTAATATTTGCATGCTCCTGTAGTCTTTGAAACGTTTGGATCTAGATCAAACTCAAATTGTGCTTCAAGATATTAGCAATTCCTGCTTTGGGTGATTTCGCCACTTTGCATACCACATATAGATTAAGTTTAAAATTCGTGTCTTACATTCTGCATGGAGAGAACTTGGAAGCGTTGTAAGTCTTCTATCTAAGCATCATCATTTTGACACAATGGTGAGATTTCCATTATAGTGTCACCTTGCATTGCTTTGCCTCTATCTCCCTCTATTTTTTATCACTTATTTTTCAAAATAAAATCCAAAAATTATTAGGTGACTATTCTTGAAAAATACTCAAAAAAAGAGAAAACCAAAAAATTAAAATAAAGGGACTACTTAATAAATTTTGACCCTAATTAAAATTTGTAACAAACATCATTGTTTGGGGTTCATAAACCCACAATATATTCAGGTATGTTCCAGACAAAGCGAGGCACAAACCTTAAGGAATAAAGCAAAAAACTCGATCTATGGATGCCTTGATTGTCACCTGGGACTGACAAAGTACCAGTACTTCTATCATATGTGAGCAAGTAGGACATTGTCAACGATAGTGTTCTCACCTTGTGAAGAACATCCGACCTGGTCTAAAGTATTGATCATAGTCCACACCCTCATGGGTGTGTCTATCCCATCATCTCGTGTCTAAGTATGTACTTGTCCGCTTGCGGCTTAGTCCAAGGAATAGAATTCACCATTTTCAGCTTCCTCTCTTATTCTTTAGATGAGTAGTCCTAGGACTAATATTGAGGACCTCAAAAGTGCAGATCACATGATATAAAAGAAGTGGAAAGTATGGGATACTTTTCTGGCAATGCTCACCCTCCTATAGGACTAACTGCTAAGGACGTGTTACAAAATTGCCTGAAACAACAATAAATTTGAAAAGATAAAATTGATGGACCCTTAATGGCTTCACTTGTATTTAGTTGGTGAACTCCTTGCTTTGTGTTTGTTAGGATCTAGTTAAGATTCAAAGATCAGTCCCACGCCCTTTTTTTCTTTTCTTATATTTGCATTTCTTTTTTAGTCGCTCACTTTGAGCCTTCTTCATCTCTTCACTCATCCTCTTATCTTCCCCTGTGATCATTTCTCCTAATCTATTTCTCTTTTGTCTCTAAGATGTTACTCTTGGATGGTTTGGTTGGGACTCTGCTAACATCCGCATCGATTCCATGGGTTCTACATCTTTAATAATTCGGGGCAATTACCAATTGACTAGTTTGGACTTTGCGAACGATCCTCAGGACTCCTCTGCTTCTTGTACCTCCCACAGATTGGGAAAACTCTCTTCCCGAGCTCTGCTCTTTTTGAATGGAGATTGATTTCACTCCTTGTACTTTTCCATCACTAATAAAATTCAGAACCTAATTCTGAATTATTCTCTACATCTAGTGCATGTATACAAACTGATCGAGGCATTTTCCCCATTGTAGATCAAGAATCTGATCTGGATTTAGATTTACAAACATATTTAGAGATGGCTCCCACAAGACGTGGAAAGGGATAGCAACATCCATGTACCGAGCAGGGCACAGAACATGGAACCAATCATTATGAAGGGAACACTCAAGTCTTATCCTCCATCCAAGCCATACAACAACAGTTGACTGATCAAGCACTTGTCCAGTTCGCCTTTCAAGAAATGCTGAATGATATGAGGAGAAGGTCAGAAGAGAGAGAGAGAGAGAGAGAGAGAGATACGAGGAGGGACCGATGATGATGACTTACATGGTAATGATAGTGATAATCACTAAGTAGGTGGACCTTGAGGAGGCAAGGGAGAGGGAAGGAAAGGTCAGATCAAGCCCATACTCAAGTAGACTTACAATCCTGGGGCCAACTGAATTACTGAGTAGATCCAGATTCTTTCGATCCACAGACACATCGAGCCGAAACCACAACTCCTTTCTCTCCTCCCCACCTTCCATTGGAATTCAAATGAAGAACCATACATCCAATTACAACAAATTGGACACATATGTGGCACCACTTAATACTCTAACATCCCATTAGGCATAGTCAAGATGACTGCTTTCCCCTTTAGCCTTCAAAACAAGGAACTATATTGGATAAATCATTTGATCAAAGTGGTGATAACATGGGAAGAATTAAGTCCACCTTTTTGTACAAATACTAACCATTTGGTCGTCTTAATTTGATGTGGTCAAAGATTGCCAACAACTCCCAAGGAATACAAGAGTCCATTCACGGGACTTGGGAGCGATTCAGGGACTTAATTGAGAAGTTCCCCAATCATGATATCTTGAAGACCAGTTTGGTCTAGCAATTCTTTGGGGGACTCAGGAAAATAATCAGTGTTTGGTTGATGCCGCATTTGGAAGTTCACATTTCTTGAAAGATGAGGATGTGGTGTGGCAAATTGGGCTCGCATGTCCAACAAAGGTAAGCTCATTCACTTCATTTTCTTTTGATTTCTTTGATTTTTCATGTGACACAAATAATGCATCATTCTTCTCAGGCACTTCTCTCACCTTCACCATGCAACCACGATCTTCGCTGACCACCATGTTGACCTTCTCACTTCCTCCACAACCAATTCCATCCCATGCCATCTCCTCCGTCGGAGGTGGAGGAGATATCATTCTGGAGCTCACCTTCTCCACCCTTTGTCCACCATCCATATCCATCATGCTTCAACTATTGTCATCTAACCCGCATGTAGGTCCAAAACATCAATGGTCGAAGCTTCTCCCCTTCCTCCATTCTAGAAGCTTCATGTCGACGAGGGTGCATCGTCGCATCAACTCAGGTCATTCTGTAGTCTCCTCTTCATTCTAGAATGTTCACCAACCTTCCCATGAGCTTCCCCGACCTTCTACATGTGAGTTTGGTGGCAGAGGATATCGGGGGTCTCGTTGGAGCCCTCCTTCACCACCATGCCTGAGGAAGTTGGTGGCGGATTCGAAAGTTACATATACTATTTGATCTCCCAGATCGGATGGTCCTCATTGCACACTAGACTCGGAACCACCACTGGAGCCTCTATGGAACCAGGGCTAAGGATGAAGCATCGAGGTGCACCATGCGTGCTCCGAACATGCACCAACCCTCATCACCATCCGATCCTAGCCCACGCGCATGCAAAGCGCGGGCGGGCAGGACATTTTTTTATCAACACCCCTGCATGTTTCTATCATTGTAGTTAGGTTCTTCCCAGACACATGCTCCTCATGTGCGGGCCTGTGGAAATCATGAAGAGGTCTAGCCAGCTTTGTGTTATTCAATTTATGCACGTGACATGGAACTCTTTGCAAGTTTTAGCATTTTGTTCTTCATATTTTTATTGTAATTTTTCCCTTGCACTATTTTATGTATAACTTGAGCATATGGACTCCAAATTGAATTATTTCAATTTCATTTTAATGTTAATTTGTTCTTCTCTTGATGGTATATTTTAATCATTGATTTGATGTAAAAAATTTAAGGTGCTAAATTCTACTTGTTCATTACGTTACTTCCTCCTCATTTTAATGATGTTATTGGATCTTCGATGCATATTTATGCTCCAATTTATAATGAAATAGAATCACTTTTAATTTCTCAATAATTTGACTATTCCATGGCTTATTTTTACTTGCATTCCTTTATGTCGTTGCATAACATTTTGCATCCTTTATTACTAAAAATCAAACTAAAGTTTACATACTTGTCGTAATTCCATTTATAGCATTTTATTGCATATTGCATTATATTTATCCTACATATAATCAACTGCAAAAATGCATTCTAATTTTGTGTGCATCCTTATTTAATTATCTTACATCATCACTTGCATCATTTATTATCTGCATAATGTTTGTGCATATTGTGAAGAGTACATTCTATCTTCATAATCAAAAGACCTAAACCAGATAATATAATCACTCATATTTAATCCTTAATTTCTAATTAATCGATGAGGAGACTCGTGTCCTTATGTCCTACCTTGGTAGGCTTGACAAGTTATAAATATTATACATATTCAGAAATGTGGTATTTAGCATAAATTTGAAACTCCCTCATACGCTATGAAGATAAAAATGACATATTAATGAGGCTATTTCACAATTCATCAATCTCTTGAACTGATTGTGTCACCCATTCTCTGATAGTCAGTGCATCCTTTTACATATGCAGTTGCATTGCTAAAGAGTGTTGGCCACTAGAGGCCACATTGAAGCACCTTCGATGTCATTCTTTTTCATAATGGTGTCCACCAGGTTCAAGTTTATGACAATGTTATAGGACACCTCTAATTTCCTCTCAAGGTATACACTTCCTACAGATACAATCTACCCTCTCACATAATAGATAAGGATCCTCCCAATGATAGAAATGTATGTCTGACAAGAATTTATCAACTTTGAGCTTTGTCCAATCAGGACGAGTCTTCTTGGATATAAGGTAATTCACTATATCAGCATACTAGGGGAGCGAGGCGACAGACAGAATTGCCTCATATGGAAAGCTCCTTGTGATTGGAATTATATTCTGCTATAGAATCTCAATCTCAACTATTCTGTAAAGATAGTATGCCACAACATTCTTGAATCTAGGTTTATCTTGAATTTCTAAATCGATTTCCTTGAGTATAAGGATCCATACAATTGGACGAGGCTTGGCATCTATCTTTCCTTGCAGGTACTGGATGGTAGAATTATATGTGTAGACTATAACCTTGGATCCCAGTAAGATGATCTAGACCTCTCTAGCACAAAAGTTATGGCCAGAAGCTCTTTTCCGGTGACTGTGTAGGTTTTATGGACCTCATCAAGTGTCTCACTAAGATGATGAATAACAAATGGAAGTCCATCCCGGCTTTATCCAAGAAAAATACCTATTGCATAATCAGAAGCATCCATCATGATCTCAAAAGGAAGAGACAAATCATGTGGTTACAGGACAGGCACATGTTTGATAAGGGCCTTCAATGCATAGAAGGACTATAGAAACCATTCACCAATGACAAAATCTATCTCCTTTCCAAGAAGTTCAGTCAACGATCATGAAACCTTACAAAATCTTTTGAAAACTGTTTGGAAATCCTTTGTGAAACATTTTCAAACCTCTGTGAAAATATTTTCAAATACAAGCAAAAAACTTTTCATCATTTGAATAAAAATCTTGAAAATTCAGCTTGCAAATAATTTTGAAAATGGTTGCAATAATACTTTGAGAAGTCTATATACGGTGTTTAAAAAATCTTTCCTAAATGATTTCCAAATTTTGTAAATATTTGCAAAATTGTTTGTAATTTTTTTTTCAAAACAAAACGTTACAAAACTGTTTGTTAAAAACATTCAAAATTATTTCGAGAACCCTATACATAATTCTTTATAAGCTTTGCATATAAAAACCTGTAAAGAATAACTAACTTAACTTGTAAATGCCTAGTGTAAATCCTTCATCTAATCCTTGTAAATAATAGATGTACTCACATTTTAATATCTGCTCATACTTCTTCCACTAAACTTTATTCAAAAATCCCTAAAAAATTTAAAATTTTGAAAATGCATAAAAACTTGCGAAATATTTTTCAAAAATATATAGAAAAAAGTTGCAAAACTTTTTCAAAAATTCATAAAAATTCAAAATGAGATAATTGCTTCATAAAAATATTTTTATTGCATTGTACATAGCATTTGCATTTTTTGAAATGATCAAAACAATTGAACAAGTCTAAATAAAGTCTGAAGATTGGAGCTTGGTATAGACCTTAATTCACTTAATTTCAGAGGAACCCATTAAGTACTGGAGTTGAGATGCTTCAGGACACCTTGACTTAATTCTTTAGGTTCCATGAGACTATGTCCATGAGTCAATTGAATGTGTCTAACTAGAACCCTTGATATCATCCATACGACTCTTGAGACACTGTCTTGACTAGAAACCTCACACTTAATGCTTTGATCAATCTAGATGGATCGTTGAAAGATCTTGGAGACTAAATCGAGATGATACTTGGTTGCTTCGTCAAGGGTAGCTTAGGAACCATATTTGGGAATTACCAAAACCGGTACTTCAACCCACTTCTTCTGGTAGCAAGGACATCTAATGATTGGAGACTAGATCGAAACAATGCTAGCACAACTTTTTCCACGACCAAAAAACAAGGGTGGACCAAAAGATTCTATATCTTTCAGGGTAAAAACATTAATGCAGATAAATACAAAAGAAAAATATCCAAAAGAATCATACACCAAAAAATTCCACAAAAATTCAAGCTTCTAAAAAAAGCTTGCTTCTTGGTGAAGACCTGATTATACAGACCAAGCTTCACAAGAGAATGGGACTACACTGGTCCATCCCCACTTCTTCTCCCATTCTTTTAGCTTCCTCCCCATTTCAATTTTGAACAAGCATGCTCCTGACCTTAGAAGGGAATATCTATCTCAGTGTGGACCGATGATCACGAAATCCGCCTCTTTAATAGTAGTAAATTGTAGTAGTATAGGAGACGAATTTCGGTCAGCAAAAACCACAAACGTTTGAATGTTGTGGAATATTTATACTTGGCAATTCTACCAAGGTCGAACACAGGGACACGAGCTACTCTATTTCTTTGTCAAGTTTTGATCAATTAGAAGCATGTATGAATAATTTCTCAATTAAAGGTCTTCTTGCATATGCGCATGATGAAATGCAGAGATATGATGCATGCAAAAAAATTTTAATTATTTTTCAACGTAGATATAAGGAGATGCGTGAAAAATAATGCAATGTCAACTGCAAGTTATAAGTATGCAAAAGATAATATACAAGTATGCCCTATAAAGATTATATAAATGAGCAAATAATATGGGTTGAAATCAGAGCCGAATAAAGCACAAACATACAGGCAGACATTAATTTAGGGAAAGAACATGTAGATCAAAGAAACTAATCTAACATAAAAAGTCACTCCATTCAAAATGTCAAATGAGAAAATTAAACATTCCACTAGAGAGATGAAGAAACAAGGATCAAAACGACACAAAAATCATGCAATTTGGCCTTACTATGCTCAAGATATGAAGAAAACGGTGCAAGGGAATAAATGTAAATAAAAATACGGGAAATAAAATGATAAATAAAATGTCAAATGAGAAAATTAAACATTCCACTAGAGAGATGAAGAAACAAGGATCAAAACAACACAAAAATCATGCAATTTGGCCTTACTATGCTCAAGATATGAAGGAAACGGTGCAAGGGAATAAATGTAAATAAAAATACGGGAAATAAAATGATAAATAAGAACAAATAGATCTCTGGATGGGACTATTTGCAATTTGCAAAAATCATAGAGGCCCCATTGTAAATTTTCCAATTCACACAGGGACTCTGCAAATATTAAAAACTGTAAGGGCCACCATATAAAATATCTAGGCACACACGTGAGGCATACCCCTAATGACCATAGTGTAAATACCATATTGTCTAGGGTCTGCTCTGTAATTTGCTCAGGCCCTCACGTGCATGGCACGTGAGGGAACTAGGCTCGGGGAGTGTCGTAGCTTCAGGTCCACGTGGTAGGCATCTGCAGCTTGATGTGAGGCTTGGTGGATCCGAGCCTGTTGGTTCGTCATGAGGTTCGGGCATGCCATGTTGCGTCATCAGGACCGTCTGATCTAGATGATTGGACGGTAACCGTAGCATTGTATTCCATGCGCTTCACCGGAGTAGACTACGCTCTAGCATCCTCCTGGGGGCTTCTCTATACTCCAGATGGTTGCCCGTGGATCGGAGAAGATGGAGGAAGCTCTCGTGAGGGAGCTAGAGGTACGACGAAGATCCAGAGATGATCAAATCGATAGTTTGATGAAGTCTCGCCGGTGGTAGAGCGACATATCGGAGATGGATGCGAGTATCCGACCATTGAATCATGGAGTGCCTACAATCGTTAAGATAGCTGAAGCATTTATTGTGCGTGCGAATGCGGGCGAAGACAATGGACTGAGGATCCATGGAGGTGGCGTGAGCCCAGAGTCTTTACCTCCGGCAAAGAGGAATGGATTTGGGTGAGGTGAATGAGGTCATGGAGAAGGGAAGGTGATGTCCGAGAGGTTGGCAAAGATGCGTGATTCTTGGTGGAGTTCGTCTAAGGGTCAGGCGGACGTGACGTCGAGTGAGAATGTCAGGAAACTTGTGAGAAGTAAAGGAAAAAGAAAGGGGAAGGGGACCTCATCGGAGAGGGGATTCCTGTGGAGGAGGCAACTTGGGATGATGCTCCTTGGGAGCCTCCGATCGTCGCCCAGCGAGGTCAGCTGGGCCTCAAAACTCATGCATCAGTCGGAGGGCAGAGCAAACATGGCGAGGCTCCATGGATCTCACCGGGTCTCGAGCCCATTATCACCTCTACACGCCTGCCCTCTGTTGTCACTTGAGGCCGAGGGAAGCTAGGGAGGAGCCCCTTGGATGGTAGATGGGTTGATCAGAGGCGGAGGGTGGTGATCTTACAGGAGGGGGTGGCCGAGAGTTACGAGGTGGCCATGGGTTTTCAAACGGTCGTCTTGATGCTTGAGAGTGAAGGCAGGGCAAGATGCAGGTTATGTTAAGGTGTCAGAGGGAGGGGCGACGTGTAGGTGTCATTATGATGAGGCAAGAGTGTATGTAGTGCCTTCCAAAATAGGATCGGGGCAGAGAGCTTGCGAGGGTAATAGCTGGGCAGCTGGAGAAGGACGATGATTGCTTAGCCATTGTATCTCACGATCCAACCGCCAGGACTAAGGCATTATGTAAGTGTGGAAATTAAATCCCTTGATTTTATCAGGTGGCAGATAGTGAGGCGCGGGTGGACAGCTAGGATGAGATATGGAGATCTCATCCAACAGAGGGCTATATGGGGTGACGTGGCGTAAGGGGCGGCTAAGGATGAGAAGGCATCTGACGGAGGGGATGTAGGTGTGAGTGGGCGGTTAAGATCTGATTAGAGATCAGATATGATGGTTGTGAGTGGGTTAGGTTTGAACTGCAAAGATGGAGGTGTTTTTGTGGAGATCGGACGGCTCCAGAGGGGCCTGGTGGCAAGAGTGGAGGTGGGCCACCTGAGCGTCCCAGAGGGTGTCACGTGGCCCAATCAAAAAATAGAAAATGTAAAAACAAATATAAATCTAAAAGAATTAGTTGGAGGTAAAACTAGGAAAAAGTCAGAACATTAAAGTTTTAGATCTCAATGAGATCTACAAGTTCCATGTTGGACAAAAAGTCAAAAGAGGTCAATTGTACAAAAAGTATTTTTGGGGGTATTTTTAAGGGGTTAAAAACACCGGATTTTTATTTTTGATATTTTTGTAATTTTTTAGTCTTTTTAGAGTTTAGGAACTTATAGATAATTAATCAACCTAATTTCTATCGGTTTTTAATAATAAAAAATTATAAGTTAAATAATAATTATTATATACAATAAATATAGGTTAATTATACACAATACAATACAATATAATAACGAGGAATTATTAGCGATTTTTATTGGTTTATTTAAGCTGGGGGATTAAAAAGTGGATTTTAGCATGATGAATACGAGATTCATCATACCCCTATACTTAAACCATGCTCGTCCTTGAGCATCTAAAGAATGAAGGAGTCAGTTTAGTTCCTGACAGTTCATGTGAAGAATTCAAGGCTCAATTTTTTTCGGAGACCCTCAATTTAAGTAATCCTAAAATTCTGGGCTCAACCATGCTCTAGTCAAAAGGAACCCAACTTTTCTAATCATCAGACTCTCTTTTTATACATATAATATATAAGGATATGAAATTCAGTGTATTGCATTTTATGAGAGCCGAGTCTATGCATCACTCGAAGTTCCAGTCCAAGAGACTCTCCTCTAGACCTCATCCTCAACACTAGGGAATAAGTCTATTCTTTCTTCAGTCAATCGTCTCATTACTTCCTCAGACTTGAATTGTAGATATACGGGTAGATGATGGAGGGTATAGGATTGTGTCTATTTTCTCTACCTCACACTAGAACAAGAGGTGCTCGAGTGCCTTTTTACTCAACACAGGTAGATTTTTAGCTTGTTGATCCGTGTATCCATCAAGAGAGTTGGAGTCATCTACACTTATTTTTCTGGGAGTACAACAGGGTGTGTCATTTTTTAGTATTTAAGATACCTTCGACACCTAGACTTGTAGCATTTATGATACAGAGCCCTTTTTTGGTGTCAGCCCGACTCCTTGGTCCTAATTAGTGCTTGGTCCAAGTGGACACTTTGAAAATGTTTGGGAGCGCTCGCCATTGGTGGAAGCTCATTTATAATTTGACTTTAGATAATAGAGCTTTTCTTTGACATTTCTTTCATTCCTTTTCATTTGTTTGTCTAGCTCCACTACTTTTACCAAAAGTTGGTGCATATTGATCAACAATTTTATTATGTTTCATCACACCCTCGCATATAGGTAAATATAAAAGAGAACATGTTAACTTGTTTACATACAATTTAAAGTTTTGCTGACATCCAGGTTTCTTGAAGCTTCATTAACTTTATCCCATCCTCGAGCATCATTAGATCGTGTCCAGACTCAAATCTCTAATCCTAGTTCCTCAAGTGATAACTCAACTCATCTCATCAATCATGCAATTGTGAAAGTGAAGTGTTGATCATATTCTTTTAGAGGTAGAGATGAAGAGTGCAATATAGCACTCAAATCTTTCAAAATAGAAGCGAGGATTATTAAGTTCAAACCCTAATGACTAAGCCAAGCTAACTCAGACTCTCAAGAACACATAAAGCAAGTGTCCTCAAAATCCTTAAGCCTTGAGTCAATGTGATTGTCAGGAATACACCAACTCCTTGGTTAGTGAATTTTTTTTATTTTTGTTTTGCAAATTTTTATGAATTTAATTTATTTTTTAAATTTTTTTGAGAGACAATGACTGGCCCAGATCATATGAATAGAAGTATCTACTCTCAGCTAATATGAGTGTAAGTACTGGCCGTTAGACGGACCTGTGTTCCTTAAGGACAGAGCCACATAAAATGTCCTCTAAACCACCCACTCTACTAAGGGAGACCAAAGTTGCCTCGCTGAAAGTAGCTACTAGCCTAGTAGTCAAAGTCTCATTCAAAGAAAAGTTTTAAATTTTTCAAATTTTTATGGAATTTTTGAAAAAGGGTTTATTTACAACAAGTTAATCCCTCAATTTTAAGAAAAGATTTTTTACAAGGTTTTTACAAAACTCGATTCACAAGTTTACTTAAACAAAGATGAAAAAGATTTTTCAAAAAGTTTAAAAATATACAAGCTATGGCTAAAGTAGATATACAATAATATATGGTATACCCCCTTATACTTAATATTTGTTATGTCCTCATAGCACAAGTGATATGAAGCCATGGCTCGGTTAAATATAGGATGATATAACAGAACTGAGGAGGAGGGTCCCCCTATACTTAGGTCAAAAATTTGACCTAAGTATAAGAAGATAGAGGAAGGGAGGGAAGAATGAAACGGATACCCCCTATACTTAGGCTAAAAATAACCTAAGTAAAGGATCTGAGTTAAGGGGGTCTGTATTTGGAGGAGTAATTACACTAAGATACAAGGGGACAAGGGGAGGGGTGTTTTTTTACGGATTATTAAGAGGAAGATGAGGGAGGGATGTGAAATATACAGAGAGAGAGAGAGTATGCGCAAGTGTGTGTGAGTATGTATGGGGGGTATATCATTTAGTGATCCACTTCTTCCTTTTTTACAACATGCGAGTCCTCTAATGAGGACTGTTAAAAATGCACATGCAATACTTTTTTTACAATACGCAAATGCAAGCGAACTAATAAAAATTCCTAAATTTTTCCGCCAAATCTTTTGCGACCTCTTCAACGGGAGCTCCCAACTCCACGCCTCCATGGAGATCAAACGTCTTCGATCTTCATGGGCCCTGCTAAAAAAGATAAATGTTAGAAAAATAGCAAGGAAATTCATCAGCAGAAATGATGCAAAAAATAATGCATGAAAAGAAGACCCATGAATTCACAAAAATATAAAATTCAATAAATAACAAAGGTAAGTCGTGTCCTTGGCAATGACGCCATTTTGTTGAACGAGATTTTTGGAGGAACGATTCTTATTGGTATAAATTTGTTGCGATCCCCGGAATTCCAGCTCAAACAAACAAATTTATTTTTTTCTCAAGCTGAAATAATTACAAGAATAATGAAGCGAGAGAAATGTTTTCTATTTAATTAACCTGTATAGCAACAAGATCAAAATCAGTGAGGTTACAATTCTTGAGGGTTATTTAATTAATCAAAAAAATCAATTAAAAGAAAAAGAATTTCTCAATGTATACTATGCTTGGTTTTTGTGGAATTTTGTCTTTTTAATATTTTTAAAATTTGTTTTTATTTCTATTTTTTATTTTTTGATTTTTAATTTTTTATGGTTTCTATTTTTTTTCAGATTTTTAATTTTCAAATAAGGAACAATATGCACATGGGAAGAAATACACACACCACACTCTTTTTGTATTTTTCAAAATATTCAAAAATACTCAAAAAATTTAAAAAAATATTTTTGGGTTTTAGAGGTTTGTAAATATCTTTGGTTATTTTCTAAAATTTTCTTAGGTTATTATATTTTTCTGAAAATCAAATATTGCTCAAAATATCAAACAATGCACAGTCAAGAGTAATATGCAATCTTGAAATTTTTGAATTTTACTCTAATTTTTTACTATAATTTTTACTCTAATTTTTTACTCTAATTTACTCTAATTTTTTAGTATTTTTGAAGAAATATTCGAATTGGCTGAAGAATCTCGAGGTTAGATGTACGACCTGGATGCAATTCAAAGATCTATTCCTGAAGAGTTCTACCCACTAAGTAGGACTAACCAAATGAGGACAAAGATCGCCAGTTTTTCCCAGGGCCCCCACGAGCCATTCCATGAAGCCTGGGATAGATTCAATGATTTAATACAAAAATGCCCTTGCCATCTAATTACCAAGGCGATCTTAATCCATACCCTATTCTGTGGCATGACCCCAGAAATTGAGGGGTTATTAAGTGCAACCTGTAAAGGTGGCTACCTAAATAAGAACAAAGATGTCGTACGGAAGATCCTAGAGAAGATGGCAGAAACATGCAGATCTCAGGCCACCGGGGCCTATCAGTTGTCTCCCTTAAGCCTATCTAATGAGACAACTAGGAGGACTATAGAGAATCTAACAGATGACCTAATCCCTAGAATGGTAATAATAGCTGATAAGCTCGCCATGGTAGAATAGATCCACAATAGGGTCACTGACCTTGAGGTGATTTCACATTTGCCGAAGCAAGTAGAGGAATTAACTGAGAAGGTAGCCAAGATACGACTACTTGCCCCTTCTGCACCACTTGTACCTATACATCGAGTTCATCTTGTACAGGAGCAAGTACAGGGGCCTCAGAGCAACTGGGTTGAGGAGAAGCAGTATACTTGACAGGAGCAACACCCACACCCACAGGTGGAGTCAGTCTACGAGGAGCCTCCGCAGGTGTTCGAGATCAACGGGTTGTGGTACAACCATGACCCCGTCGGCAGATAGTCGAGGATAGGGAACGGTTAGCCACACCGACTGACCCTAGCTTACCAGGAAACCAGCATCAGCAACAGGGCACATTCCACTCGGGCCAACAGGGCCCTCCACCACCTTACACCACCGCAACGTCCCACCCACAACAGTACCGGCAAGGCCAGCAGGGTCGGTATAGACATCCAAATCACTCATCTTCTAGTCAGCAACAGCAAGCCCAACCCACTAGTGAATTGGAGTCCCTCACTTTGGCCATCCAGATCTTGATTGATAGGGTTCAGCAGATACAGAACATTTACCTGGATATCAGAACAGATTTGAACCATGTCTCATGCCACCAAGATCAGCAGATGGCACCAAAGACCCCAGTTCCCGCCTAGGTTCAGGCCAACCCAAATAGTCTAAATCAGGGTCAGCACCGATGACATGATCAGGTATACTATTCAGATTATTCTCTATTTGAACACGAGATCCTTCCGTACAATGATGTTAATCATATGTCCCTCAGGAGTGGAAGGATCGTGACTGTACCTAATCGGGCACGAGAACATGAGGAAGACGCCTCCAAGTCTCTACCTGAGGAGAACTTGGATGCAGAGGAGAAGCAACACCACCACCATCACCAGCAGAATAAGAGGATTTCTATGTCCTCAAAACATCATGGCAAGAAGAAGTAGAGGAGCACGAGCTATGAATCAAGTGCGCCAGATGAAGAGCTCGCACCTCCATCTAAGGAGGACGCACCAGGAGTAGCGGTTGATGCATCACATGTTTCGTTTCATGAATTTCTTTCCGGTCAGTATCAGAGTCAGAGTCCCAGTTTTGTACAGAATTCAGTTTCCCATTTGAATGAGAATATTTTAGTTTCAGAATCTGATTTTTCATTAATAATCCCTTTCCCCTGCGCCCTTAAGGATGAAAAGAAGAAGAAACCCAAAAAACTCCAAAAAGATGACCCTGAGATATCTGAATTCTGCAGCAAATTTATCAAGGTCACAATCCCCTTTGATAAGTATGTGGATATGACACCTGCATTTCAAAAGTACCTTAAGGTGAGATGCACACCTACTAGGGTCAGCAGGAAAAGCAGAAGCCGTGTTGAGAAGCACGTTTTGTCAGTAGCCACTACTTGTGCCATCAAGAATGTGTTTCCGAGGAAGCGAAGGGACATGGGTTCCCATTATGTAGTAAGTCATGTCGATGACACTGCATTTGCACGCACTCTCCTAGACAATGGATCCTCAATTAACTTGATTCCCACAGTCCTCTATAAGTGGCTAAATCTAGGATCTCTTAGGAAATCTAAAGCCTTACTCCAATTCGTAAATAAATCAACCAAGAGGTCCAAGGGAGAATTGAGTAACATTATCATCAAAGTCGAGGGGACAGTCCTTGATATGGAGACCCCTCAAAATTGGAGAGATTCCCTGATCATTTTAGGAAGGCCCTTTCTGATAACAACAAGGGCCTTATTTGATTATAAAATTGGGAAAATTCAGTTCCAAACTCTAGGCGGAGATGAGGATCTTGAAATGAAGCAGACAAGGTGGCAGAGGCCAGATTCCGAATCAAGCACCGAGTATACTTCATTAGAGGCAGATTCTGTTCATGTAGATACCATTGGGCCATGGAGATATAACCCAGCTAGCACCGATGAGTCCCTCTCTACTGGAGAGAATCTTGTATATGAGATAGTTTGCAAGATCCTTACGAATGAATACAGCACAAATCCTACAAAGAATGCATCCCCCTACATCTTCGATCACACAGAGGCCCAGCTGGGCCTATCATTCCTTCCCTCTTTAGAACAATCAGAAGATGAGGATGACGAGTCGTACGTATCTTTTACCGATTGCTTGAATACTTTTAACGATCCAACTCCAGAGCCGGATGAATTGAAGGCAGTTACTTCAGAGACAGATCCAGCCACTACCGACATAGAGCCAGAATTGATTGAGCTAGATGTCCTCGATGACGAAACCTTACCTGAGCTCAAAACATTATCCACAACCCTTAAGTATTCTTTTCTTGCCTGACAAGAAAGGAAATTTCCGATCATCATCAGTTCGTGATTGACGAAGGAGCAGGAATCTCTCTTGCTAGAGATCCTAGAGAAAAAACCGCAAGGTGATAGGCTGGAGCATCCCGATGTCCACGGGATAAATCTCGCTCTGTGTTCGCACCATATCTACCTTGAGAATGAAGCTAAACCCTCTCGTGAATTCCAACGTAGGTTGAATCCAAATTTATGAGAGGTTGTGAAGAAGGAGATTGAGAAATGGTGTGATGCGGGTTTTATTTACCCCATTTCTAACTCCAAGTGGGTGGCACCTATCCATGTTGTCTTGAAAAAGTCAGGAATTCAGACAACCACCAATGAGGACGAAGAGGATATCGTGACACGAGTACCCACATTGTGGCGTGTTTGTGTGGATTACCGACGCTTGAATGTTGCAACGAAGAAGGATCATTTTCCCTTACCATTTATCGATCAAATCTTAGAAAGATTAGTGGGAAAGGAATTCCTCTTCTTCTTAGATGGTTTCTCATGCTACAACCAAGTAGCTATCGCTCATGAGGGCCAGAAGAAAACCACATTCACATGCCCCTTTGGTACCTATGCTTTTAGGCGCATTCCTTTTGGGTTATGCAATACTCCCGGTACATTTGAAAGGTGCATGGTTCCAGTATTCGCCGAGATGGTCAGTGAATTCCTGGAAGTCTTCATGTATGAATTCTCGGTCCATGTCGATTCCTTTGATTCATGTCTTAGAAATCTGGATCGAGTCCTCAAAAGATGTTGTGAGGTCAATATAATGATCTCTTGGGAGAAAAGTCACTTCATGGTAACAAAGGGCATTGTGTTGGAGCATGTCATCTCCAAGTGAGGAATGGAGGTTGATGATGCCAGGGTGGATGTGATCAGACAACTCCATCCACCAACCAACATAAAGCAGTTGCAGTTATTCCCCTGGTATGTTGGATTTTACAGGAGATTTATCAAAGAAATTTCAAAAATCGTCCGACCTCTAACTGAACTTCTAGGAAAATACGTGGAGTTTATTATAGATCACAAATGTCTTGACGCCTTTAAGCTACTTCAAGGGATGAACATGCATGCCCTGATCCTACAAGCCCCAGATTGATCTCTTTGAGATCATGACAGACACCTCAGATTTTACTGTTGGGGTCATATTAGGACAGAGTCAGGATGGTATTTCGTTTGTTATGCACTACGCAAGCAAAGTGCTTGACACCGCTCAGCGTAACCATATAGTTACCGAAAAGGAGATGCTTGCAGTAGTGTTCACCTTAGATAAGTTGAGATCCCATCTCATCGGATCTAAGGTGATTGTGTTCACAGATCATATAGCACTATGGTATCTAATGGAAAAGAAGGATGCGAAGGCATGTCTTCTTAGGTGGATTTTACTCATCCAGGAGTTTGACTTGGACATTAGAGATAAACCTAGAAAGAAGAATGTAGTAGTTTATCATCTCTCCCATCTAAAAATTCTTGATACTTCTGACGATACACCTATTCGAGACCCCTTTCCAGATGAGTCGATTTTTATTATCGACTCACTTCCATGGTATACCAATATAGTGAACTATCTTGTCTCCAAGAAAGTTCCCGAAGATTGTCCCAAGAGCAACATAGACTGACTCAAGTCAAATGCAAGACATTTACATTAGGAGGATCCGATCCTTTTATTTGAAGGACCGGATTGTGTCTGGAGGAACTGTATTCCTTCGGAGGAATATCAGTGTGTCCTTACTTTCTGCCATATTCTAGAGGCAAGAGGACACCATTCTAGGAAGAGGACCGCATGGAAGGTATTACAATGTGTCTTATACTGGCCGAACCTTTTTCGTGATGCTCTCATCTTTGTGAAATTGTGCCCAGTATACCAGCAAATGGGAGGAACAATTGGTTCCAAGAATGAGATGCCAATGCATCATATCATCATTTGTGATGTCTTTGACGCCGGGGGCATCAACTTCATGGGCCCATTCCCGGTTAGCCATGGTTATGAGTATATCCTTCTTGCGGTGGATTATCTATCAAGGTGGCTAGAGGCTATCCTGACCCGAGCCGCAAAAAGCAGGATTGTCTGTAAATTTATCAGAGATCACATCATCTCTAGTTTCGGGATCTCCAAAGTATTGATATACAATGGGGGTAGCCATTTTATGAATAGAGACATGAAGAAACTAGTAAAGGATTACGGCATCGAACATCGTGTCGCTACCACCCACAGACCAATGGCATGGCTGAGGTGTCAAATTGGGAGGTTAAGACCATATTACAGAAGCTTGTCCACCCATACAGGAAGGACTGGTCTCAGATCTTGGATCAGGTCCTTTGGGCTTATAGGACAGCTTACAAGACATCATTAGGAACCTCCCCATTCAGAATGGTGCTTGGGAAGACGTGCCATTTGCCCGCAGAGTTAGTGCATAAATCCAAATGGGCAATCAAGAAGGTTAATTGGAACACTCGCATAGGGAAAAAACACAGAGAAATGGATCTGAATGAACTTGTGGAGATTAGAAACCGAGCATATGACAACAGTTTGGTATACAAGGACAAGGTAAAGTGTTAGCATGATAGATTTATCAGACGAAAGACCTTTGTTCCTGGTCAGAAGGTATAGTTTTCAATACGAGGCTGAAGGTTTTTCAAGGGAAGCTTAAATCCAGATGGACAGGTCTGTTCATAGTCCTTGTTGTGCATGACAGTAAATGTGTAGAGATCTCATATCTTACAGATGGAGCACAGGCATCCTTAGTTAATGACAACTACTGAAACACTTTGTTGAACCTAATGAACAGTTAGTTTGTGTTGAGGAGATTGTTTTCAAGCGTGATCAAGACTCAGAAGATACACATAAAGCCGTGCATGAGGCCTTACAACATTGAACTCACACCATCAGCAGCATCGAAAAGATTCATATCGTGATTCTTGTATATACTCACCTCCCTCTTGTACATACTTTCTCGCCCTCCAAAATGATTTTAATCACTCACCCTAGCACCATATTGTTTTATTTTATGACTATACTTAGGATGACCAGATCCTAAGTATAGGGGGGAGAGCGACCCGAGTCTCTTCACCATCCATTGTATATCCCCCGGATCTCATGGGTTCTTACATCTACTTCAGTCCTAGACTTAGGCTGACCGGATCCTATGTATAGGGGGGACCGATGCCCATCATATATATATAATCATCCATTTCCATTCTTGACCTCGTCCTCCCCATTTTTGATATTCTTCTACACTTAGGTTGCAAGAGCCTAAGTATATTGGGGTGGAACGACTTCTATACTTTTTGTAATTTAGCTTCCTACACTTAGCACGAGCTATGTCTTTTTACTCTCTTTTCGTGCTCTGAGGACATAACACATGCTAAGTATAGGGGGCATGTATATATTACATATATACTTTACCCATAGCTCGTACTTTCGAGTATTTTTTTATATATTATGCTATACTTACAAGGTGGGTAAAAAATGGGAAAATAATGTAAAATACAAGCATATTAGTATGTATATTGTATAATATGTATAAGAAGTTGTAAAATTCTTGTAAAAACATACTCTTGTAAAAATTGTTGCAAAAAAGGGGTATACTAGAAAAAAAAGAAAAGGAAAAAATAAAGGCTTCTTATTTACTCTTGCATGCATTCTAAAAAAATTGCCTTGCACTTCATTCATCTACATAGCATGTCATCTACATCTCATACGCATATCTTGCATATGCAAAGGGAAAAGTTAGTGGGTTCTGAACCAAGTCAAGAATAGATGTCGAGGACATATTTGATTTGACCTTATTCTATCTAATTTCAAAGGAACCTTATTGGAACTAGAGTTAAGATTTCTCAGGTCAAGTGACTCAATTCAAGTCTATGTTCACATGTCAACTTGATTGGTCTAAGTAGAATATTTCGTGCACACACAAAATTCTTTTAGATAGTGACCGAACTTGGACGAGCACCATGCACGTAACTCTTCATTGATGAGGTGGTGCGGTGGTAGAATCCTTTAGCTTTGAGTAGCACATAGGTGGAAACATACATCCTTTTCCGAGGAGGGAAGTGCATCTCAACTTATTTTGGTGGTGTTGACATCTAAGGACTGTGGGTTGCAATAATGCTTCTAAAGCGGTCTACTGGCTCAAGGAGAAAAACTCCTTATGTACATGTTGTACCTTGTATATATTTCAAAAAAAAAAAGAAAAAATGCAGAATCTCCAAAAGTGGACAGGCCTGATTGAAAAGAAAAATGCTTGCTGGAGTGTATATACAAGGATAGAAAAATAAGAGCTTTAAAGCCTGCAGCTAGATGACTTGGCTACACTGGTCAAGCATCCTAGGATAGGTATCTACACTGGCTACCGTCCATTCTTCTCTTCACCCCCTCTTATTGAGTCGGTTGCACTTGAACTTAGAAGGGAATACCCCCTCCCCGAGGAAAGAGTTACTGGACCAGGGAATTAGAGTTACCTTGTTAGAAGAGGTTGGTTCTTTGCAATTTCTGATGTGGAGAGCTATATTTCACTTACACAGCACAAGTAAGATTTATAGTGATCAAAAAGTTGTGTACGAAGATTTGTTCTGACCTGATTGTTGAGGCGTCTTCAATAGAAGACTTGTAGAACTTAAAGACTATTATGTCTTAAATTCAGATCCCAATAAGGTTCTGCCACATTATTAGTCCAAAGGTCGAGTCAAACCTAATTTTCATCTTTTGTTCATGACCTTGCTATGGAACCAAAAATCATTTCACTTTTGCATTTAATTTAGTTGCTTAGGGACGAGCAAGATTTAAGTATACGGGGTTAATGAATCTGTGATTCATCACTCTAAAAGTTGAAAATAGAGCTTTGTTCCCGAGTAATTAGTTGTATATTTCCACTTATATTGCATAATTAGCATTCATGCATGCATAAATAATACATGCATTTTAGCATTCATATTTGCATTAAATAAGGAGCCAATTTTACTTGTAAATACTCATCTGTATATTAGAGAAAATAACCTATTTGTATATATTTTATACTAACTCTAAATCCAATAAAACCAAATCTATATTGTAATATAAAAAATATCAAAAAATACTAACTTGTAAAATTTTCCAATAAAACCCAGATCCAAGTTTGAGACTATAAATCATAAAATACACATATCTCTCTCACACAGTGTCCAATTTAGGTCTATTCATTTTAAAATAATATACATTCAAAGACCGTCAAAACAAGACTAATTTCATTCAAATCAGAGTTCGTATGTGAAACTTGGGTTTTGGGCCCCTATTGTATATTGTTCTTATTGATGTTTTTACACTTTTATTTTCTTCCTTTGTTTGACCTCATCTCCGTTTTTAGTCAACATAAAACTTGTAGAGCTCATCGAGATCTACAATTTTCATGTTTTAAGTTTTTCCAAATTCATCCATGTCTTTCCTCTTTTTTTTATTTTCTCCTAAATAATCTAATTGGGCCACGTGGCTCTTTGTGATTGAGCCACATGGCACGTACCATTGCGTGCCATGCGCCCGTCATTAGTTGTTGTTGGATTGTTCCCTGGACCTCTCCATCTGTTCTGCTCATTCATGCCCCTTTCCTAATCATTCTATCAACCACCTTCTTCATCACATCCATTCACTTCCGCCTCATTCTCAGGTTGCCACTCGTCTTTGCCTACGGCACACGATCCCCTCCTGATGCTACATCTCCACTGTATACTACCTCTTTGACCACCATCGTTCGATCCGATCCTAGATCTCATCATCACCGTCTTCCAGTGTTGCTTCCTCCTCGTGTTGTGTGGCGCTTCCTATGCCTCCCGATCATGTTGCCCCCTCTCTTCTTCCTTTCGTTTGCTCCACACCCACGATCCCCACCTCGTGCGGCAACCTCCCCCTTTCCTTTCTCTCGACTCCATCTTCCATGATCTCCAATCACCAACCGGCCCATGACGAAGATCGGTCATCCAACTTCCTCACAGGAAGCAAATTGACCCACTACTCCCTCCCTTCTGCTCCATACCTCGCCCGCAAGACACGATGCCCACCACCTCACCTCAACTTCTCTGCCTTCAAATACCTCTACCCCCTGCCATGCCATGGCATCCACCGTTGATTGCATGAGAGGGATATCCTTCTTGATCTACTCAGGTGACAACTGAGCATTTTCTGAAGCTGAGAGAAGACTCCTCTTTTGCTGGCGAGATCCTGCAAATTAGTTACCTCCGCCATAGCAAGCTTCAAATGAAGCTTGCTTAGCTCCGCACCTTCGCTGCGTTGAGCGATAATCGGAGTGCTCCGACAAGCAGCTAAAATCCAAGTAAACTTGTTCCTTCCTCCTCTGACTTCTTCTTTCCCTCTACTCCTATGTTCTGCATCTTTTCCTATGTTTCCCATTCGATTATGCTTTTCTTCCATTTCATTCGATCCCATCGTCAATCATACATCCACCATCCACTTCCACTTTTCGACAACCACCTCTACAACACACTCCATTGACATTCACCTTCTGTTATGCCTTGACCTCGACCTCGCCTCCACTCCTTCTATCGAGCTCCATCGCACATCGCATCGTGTAGCTTGCAAGCAACTTGCCTAAAGAGCTACGCAGCGCGCGAGACTTCCGCGCACCACCACAGACCTTGCCGCCTCGGTTCCACCGTCGAGCAGTACTCCTCTCTTCATCGACAGTCGTTTGACAGTTCTCTCGTCTGCACCTCATCACCCTCTCCACCTTCGGCCATCGATGCGATGTACATGCATCGCTCGATGTCCATCGAGCGACTTAGAAATCATGAAGCTACAACAGTCGATCATCGAGCCCTCTTCTTTGCCATCCGACGACCAGCAATCTTCCACGTCGCTACAGCCCAGCCTCCTCCTGCTTTGCCGAGCCTCACGCATACGTGCAAAGTACGTGTGACTTTGGAAGACTTGCGCATATGCTCTGGCCTTTTCCGCAAATTCCACTCATACCCCCACCTTCCAGGAAGCAAGTGAAGTGCACGTGTCTTCCTGAAAATATTGCATAAATGCCCTCAGGCATATATGTAATTTCATTTGAGTCCTATAAGCATATTTCTTTAATCAATTTTAATTATATATTGCATTTTGAACCGTGTCTTTGCATATCATTTTAAATCGTCATTTAGCATCATTTTGTCATTCTAAACATTGCATATTAATGAACATCTTAGGCTTTATCGTTGTCAATGCTTGTTATATTTTTGTGAGCTTCAAATCATTTAATATAATTCTTTTAGTGGAAAATAACATATTTTGCCCACCGTTTGCCTTTAATTGATTATTAAATTTTTGATGCTCCAAAATTGCTTAAAAATCACAATAGGTAGAGTTTAAGTATTTCTACATTGTGCCCAAAATTCACATCATTTACACAAATATCTAGGTCGCGGTGATTTGTGTAATTTATTTTTAATTAATTTCTCACTTAGTACTTTTAGAAATTAAAAATTATTCTGGATATCTCTCGATAGACCATCTAGGATAAATTACTTTCTGAAAAATATTTACATTTGGTATTTATGAAATAAATTGGTTAAATCACCATGCATTCATATTTAATTCGTAGGTAATTCATTTTGAGTCGAAAAAATCCAAAACGAATATGGTAGATTCATTTCATCATAATTGACATTTTGCACAAGTTTGAGAATTTTTGGACTTAATGTGACAACATTCGCATTTTAACCCTCGAATTTGTCAAGGATTTCATTACATTTTTTATTTCATAAAAAGCCAGAAAAAATATATTCTCTTGAAAAAGTTTCCTCCCTGAGATCGACCATGGGCTTGCCCAAGTAAAATAAAAAAATTGTTGCTTGTGTTTAATTGACATATTAATCAAAATGGTTTTAATAAGTCCGATTTTACCCGACTGCAACGACATAATTAAATTTAAGCGTTAATTTGGTTGAATTAAGTAGGATAATTTAGGGTCTCTCATCAGCCATACTCATGTGCACCGCATTCCTTCGCGATAGGAATTTACATGAAAGTCCTCATGGGTATTGGTAAATAAAGAAGTGTGTGATGTGTTATTCTATTTTGAATCTATTTTGTTTACTTTATTTGCATTCATACCCTTGACTTTGAGTTGGTATTTGGACCCTTAATTTCCATCGTAATTTAATTATATAAATTTCATCTTATTTGTTAATTATATTTATACTATATGGTGATCTATTTTCCTTTTGTGAGCTTTGGATGATTTATTAAATATGCTTAAGTGTGAAAATTGTTAACTTTACCCATTTGAGCTTCTAAAATTAATATAAATTTATTCTTACATCTAAAAAATCCAAAAAAAAATAGTGTGCATAAGATTACTTAGTCTCTGTAATGTGCTAGAAAATCAGATCATTTGTATGCATACATCTCATGAAATAAATTACATTATGATTGATACAATCGAATTTAATTAATTATGCACTTAATATTATTAGGATTTCTAAGTTGTCAAGGATTACTATATACTAGAGCTAATTAGGAAAATTTTTAATCAGAATAAAGTTCATGTAGTCATAGTCACTAATTGTGCATTATTTAATTCATAATATACTTAATTTGCATACAAAAATTTCAAAAATTTACAATAGGTTAATTTCATCTTTTTTAACCTTCTATCTAATTTTTATAAGTTTTGCAATACATTTGCATAAACAATTGCATTTAAACCCCTAAAAAATTCATTTTTCATGCGTGCATATTATATCTTAAAAAAATAAAAAATGTGTTTCATGTGCATCATTGAATAAGATTTCATGAGAAAATGCTTTTTTGCTATTTTTAGTTCAATTTTATATTAAATTTAAATTGCCTTATATTTTTAGTTTTCTTAAGGGATCCTGTTCATTCACCTTTATTCATTTGTATTACATCATTATTTGCATAAAAAATTAAAAAAATCCCCTCAAAAATCTAACACCTAAATGATCTAAAAATTCACCTAAGGAGATAGTGGCCTCCTTGAGTTCGACCTTGGGCTAGCTCAAATAAAAAATACAATTGTTCATACATTAATTGATAATTAATTCAATTATGCAAGTTTTTATTGATCCGTGATTGCCTGACTACAATGCAGTAATTCGACATAATTAACATACGGTGATTTAGAAATCATCATCATTGGATGTTTCTTTTGTAATGGTATATTTTCTTTTGGAATGAAAGTTTCAGAATAAGAACAAGATTGAAGGGTCTATAAATGCACAGTACGTTACGGAAGAAGCTTCAAACTTCTATTCGTGATATTTGTCCGATGACGTTGGGACCAATTCATAACCACATTTCACGTAATTAAGCTACAATTAATGAAGTCAATATATGGCTCTCTCTCTCTCTGTTTATCTGTGTGGGGTGCCATTTAAGAATGGAACAACTCACATCATAAGTAATCGAGAGAAGGAATCTGTAGATATATATATACTATACAACACAGAGGAAGTATCACCACATGTCGAGTAAGTATGAACTTAGCATATTCCTCATTTGGATTCTTATAGTAAATTTATGTTTTTTAACAATTATGGGAGTATAGAATGCTGATGTCGGAAAATAATCTAGCATTTGGTGAAGTGAAGGTGGTTGAAGAATTTCGAAAGACTTTTTCATCCTTGTTTAAAGAATGTGTCGAATCTTTGGACCTGGCTAATTAGAAGTCGAAATTGTCGTAGGACTTAGCTATGGTTCGGAATTATGCACTTAGAATTCTATGCCAGTGGGTCTAGATTCCACTCCTTGGATGGAAACAAGGGGTTGTCTACCAGTAGTTTAAGAATGATGGTTTCAGGGTCATGTTACAATGAGGACATCCTGAGCTATTACGAGATTCTTCAGGGAGATAATTGAATTGGAGCACAACATGCCTGCACCGAACCAACTCTGCTTGTTTTCATGTAACTGGTTTGATCCACAACTAGGAGTAGACATACACACAATCCTTGACGTAGTAGAGGTACTTCAGGGTAGATTTATATAACGATTTGAACCATTTTTCCTAAATTCCCAAGTTGAACAGATATGTCATGTGCCACAAAGGGGATAAAAATGGAGGAGGGATGGCCAGCTGTATTGAGAAGGATGACTCGCGTGTTTATGAAAACTAGTGGAGCCTTAAAAGAGGGTCAACCTTCAATGAGCCTATTGATTTTCAAATGAGAACATCTGCACCAAATTTCTATGATACATAAATGATGGGTTAATAAATGAAAATTATATCCTTTTATTTTATTTCATACTTATTTATTGATCATATTCAATTTTCCTTCCTTAACTACTGAATATTTCCTATAATTATTTTAGTTTTCAATATAGTGATGGAGATTACAAGAGGTGGTGGATCCTCATCTAGGTGGAGCGTCTTTGGTAGAATGGGTTGTTCAAGAGATGGGTCGGCCATCTTCTTCCCATTCTATATAGACCCCAGAGTGTAAGGAAAAATATTTTATCACTACGTATAAATTTCTTGATATCTTATCGTGTTCCATTCTTATATGCAGTTGGAGGGTCATGGGACCCACATGCTAGTAAATTCGTTTAATGGTGCATCACTCTTGGGATGGAGGTGCCCCCACACTTTCTACAGTATGTGGCACCCACTCTGAGTTGCCCATCCTCATGTGATGGTCATCAGCCTACTCTGAGGTCTGTGTGTCGTGAGGATGAGCTTATGTTGGATGTTGTTGATGTATGTCATTGTCCCATCCCTACTATGGATGAGGCTCCAATTATACATCGATTCCTAGAGTTCCTTCCCAATGGGTATACCTTGTTCCTTTGATGGGTCTACTAAAGTCCATATGTTATGATTATTGCTAACTCTTATTTGATCTAGGTATACTCTAAATGATCAACACAATGTCGCGAAAGATTTGTGCAAGGCCTGGAAGAGATTACATGATTGTGAATACTATAGATGGATTCACATGAATTCATCTGACCAGTAGAGGATTTTGGACGATTTTTACATGAGTGCAATAATTTGTATAAATTAATGATTATTTTGTTCTACATATGCTTAATTGTGGTATTTTTGAAATGTATAACACATATGACATCTGCTCCAGCCATACTAGGGAGAAGTTTCGTGGGGCATTGACCCACCTAGCAACCAATAGGATCACTGACAACATTTATAAGGAGAGGAAAACTTTGATATCAAAGATGTATGGAGATATGAACTGGAAGAGAGAGAAACAGTTCCACCCTTCATGGTGCACACTGGAGAGATAAAGAATTTCATTGCAGAATGCTTCTTGACATTGTTTCAAATCACTGAAATAGCTTTCCTCTATGTAGATGGAGTCGAAATTGTGATCTCTTTACTTCCCATGACTTTGGGAGGCATTCAGTGATGGTATGGATTAATAGAGGGAAGCAAAAGATTAAATCCAACAGCGGTGTCAAGTGCTTCGGGATTGTAAGGGTTAAATTGGTATGTATATAATAACATATTAGAAAAAGAATAAACTATTATGACATTTCTACTTACTTCAATATTATCTTAGCATGTAGCTTGGCAACGTGAGCCGACACTTAGGGAATGGAGGGCGAAGACACACATGCGAGGGAATGAGGGTCAACTATTGAAGCTCTTGTGGTGGTGCATTCCATTATGCATGCTGTTTATGGTGCTTGATCTCTCATTTAAATGGAAAAGTAATTTATATTAATTTTTTTATTTTTAACAATTCCAGAACTGCTAAGATGCCCTTTTTAACAAGAAGTATGTGTCAATTCCGATTGAAGAGTTTCCATATTTTGTCGCTAAGCTCTGAGCATGTAATCGATCAACAACAAGTGGGCCCCAACTGAAGGCAATCGTTAGGGTTGTTCCACTCCAAATTCATCGGAGTCCATTTGCAGAACTCCGGGTTCTTCATGTGTTTATGGACCACCCCCATCACAATATACTCAATCGTCTGCAGGTGGTGTAGAACCGACCCATATGAGCCAGGTGATGACTATGCTTTATAGTCTTTTGAATGTGATGGGTGTTGGAGGGTATTTTCTAGGGTCCAAGTACCCTATTTTTATGTCAGATAGTTATTGAGAATCCACAAAAATACACTTCAAACAAATAAATTACCAGACTTAGCTATAGTACGCGTAATGCAAAGTATACGGTAAGTCAGAGTCGAATCCAAAGAGACAGGAAGATTCTGCACTTTATTTTGCAAATCCAAAATAAAAATACTTCTTTTATAAATCGATGAGATTTTTTGTAAATTGTAACTTAAATAAAAACTATTAAGTTCAAATGATACATAACGGTGCAGGTTGGCAGAATTTGATCACTCCCCCGCACATGACAATCTCCAATGCTTATGCGACTCTGGGGTCTCATAGATTTCCCAAATTGTCATGATCTCTGGTTTTCCAGCAAGGCAAGTTAACTGCGGTTACTACCACGGATTGTACTCAAGCCTCGTGTCACGGACCGGTTTTCCAAGAGTCAAGGATGGTCATCGGTAACATCGGATCATTGCAATATTCCCAACGAATACCTGCACGAAAGAATGGTCAACGGTAAATTCAGATCATTGCAATATTCCCAGTGAATACCTGCACGAAAGATAAAGTAGAAAAAATTATGATAAGTAAAAAACTGAAAAGCAATAAAATAAAGGCGAGATAAAAATATTATGGTTGGCGGCTCGGGAGGAAGCTTCTGGAGTCGGCTTCGCAGAGGGGCCGAGAAAATGATGGTTGGCGAATGTCTATGGTGTTGGATGATTTTTGACGGCACTTGGGGTGGAGCCTCAGGAGTCGGATTCACTGGGAGTCCAAATGCACAAGTCGACGAATTCACTTCAATGCTTCATCGATAATAAAATGGATGGCTAATTATGGTGGTGGATTTTTGTTGGATGATGGAATAGGTTGGAAGCGAATTTGTTTGGCAAAAATGGTGATGGAATGATCGAATAGATGGAGAAAATGCTTGATGGAATGATTGTATCGCAATGCAATTATCTAGTCTTTGTAATCGAATGTCCCCCAAAGTCCCAGCTATGTGAAATATATACCCATTCACATTGACGTTTTCAACCAAGAAGCACATCCTCTTGTTGGCATCTCTTGGAGATGCGTCTATCTAATTACACCTTTTCATATTAATGGCATTGGTACCCATTTTATCCATAAATCTCAGCCACTTTCTAACATCATAATTAATCATGGACGTTGTGTCATTTGGTCATGTTGGTCGTTGCATCATTTGGCCATGCATCTTTTCGGATTGATGGCATCTCTTGGTTCTTGCATCCTTTGGTCATCCCAATTATTTCCAAATTCGTTAATCATAGCCACTTTATGGCATCAATTTATGTAGAATATTTTATGGGATCACATATAGATATTAGGTTTCCATTTCAAAAGGTATTGGGGTGTAATTGTATAGTAGTTCTTTGTAGTACTATGAAAATGGGTGATAATAATGTCCTTTGCTAAGAGGGCATTCATAGATGAGGATATCCATAGTTTGTTTTCCTCTCTGTAGATCTAGATATTTTGGACTTATAAAAAAATTTGCATTCCTTATAGTATTGTATTTGCACGTATAAAATATTATTGATTCTTTAAATATTATGAAATGACTGTACTCGTACTTATAACAAGAGAAAATCGAAAATGTCTTGCAATTTATTTAGAGCTTCCAAATATCTTCTTAATTTATCCTTTTCTTCTCTCTTGATTAGGGTGTAGATGAATTGAATAGTAATATGTGACTGTCCATCTGAATGGATTGATAAGTCATGCAAATTGTTATGCATGTAATACCACTCCCTAAAATAGTTATACATCATATAATATATGATCTTCTAATCGACTGGGACGTTATTGACATAATTATATAACAAATATGAGATTCATCATACCCCCATACTTAAGTTTTTCTATTCCCTAGCAAAATGTAAATGAAGAATCCCAATACTCTAATGTAGACATATAGGTAGACCGTAGCCTCTGAGGAAAAAAATTATCCTTTATTTCATAAAGTTTGAGAGTAGAAACGAATCTTTTCTTACAATGCTTAGTCATCTTAAGGGTCCTCAAGACATGACTTAATGTAAGGATTTGCTCAATTCGGATTAAATGATACCTAGCATAAATAATGTTATTAGACTCAAGTGTCAAATATTTTTTTCTATACTTCTTTTTTACAGTACTTTTTCCTTTTTCATTCTCCTCTCTTTTTTTCAATATCTCTCTTCACTTTTCAAGAGTCAATCTGCTTTAATACTTTCTTTTGGGACTTGAAAATATAAAAAAGACATGTATTTTGTTGTAGATGGAGAATAGAATCTTGAAGAATATTTCTCTTTTGACGCATAATAGAAGAAGGGGGATAAAGAAGTCGAATGAAATGAAACGAGACAGATTATAAATGGAAGACTTTTAAAGAAGTGGTTGATTTGAGAAGTATGTAGAAAGGCAAGCAAGAGGTTGATGTGTGAATGTTTCAACTGTGCATAATGGGCAATTGCTAGACTAGTTGGGAACACTCCCTTTTTGTGGTGGACTCTCTTCCTCACATATATTTGGTGGAACACTCCCTACTCCTCTACTCCATGATAAGCTCATCATCTCACAAACTCTGAGCACAACCATCATCAAGCCCCCTTAGCCTTTTCTATGTCAATCTAGTATCGTGATACAAAGCTCTTGATCTTTTCAGTATACAATGTTTGAGTTCATTACTGATACCAAGGGTTAAAAATTGAGTTGACGATCAAGTCTCTTGATTTAAATGCAAAAGGACAAAAGAGATTCATAAGCATTGTAAGCTGATAATCACTTCAAATCTCATACTTCATGTGGTACTTAATGGTGAGGCTATTATTCTCCCTATATGTAAACCTAGAGAGTTGAAGTAGGGAAAATATGCAAATGAATATAGAAATGTGATGCGATATGTATGATTTTTTTGTAGTATCCCCCCCATGCTTATGATTTACCATGCCCCCATGGTAACTGTATATGCAGTATACTGGTTACACGATGATGTATGACATATGATGTACAAGGAACAAAGAAGTGACTGGGTCATGAGGGGATTTGCATAACATGAGTTTCAGAAATGGGTATTGATCTTTCAAATTCAATGACGGGTTCAGAATCAGCTATTTCATATCATAAACTTGTGTGACATTGTATGGACCTTTCCATTTTGACCTGAGCTTTCCTGGAAAGAGCTTTAGCTTTGCATCAAACAACCATACTTTTTGACAAATAGAAAAGATTTTGTGAGAAATATTGACATCATGTCCAATCTTAACCTTTTCTTTGAAAATAAGGTTGTTATCGTATGCTCGACAACGAAACTCAGTTAACTCATTAAGGTCAACGAGTCGATTCTGGCCAGCTTGGGTCAAATTAAGGTTACATTTTTGTATGGCCTATAATGATTTATGATGGATCTCGGTAGGTAGATGACAAGGTTATCCATAAACAATGCGATACGGACTCATCCCTAGAGGAGCTTTATAAGCAGTGCGATAGGCACATAATGTTGTATTAAGGTTTTGGGACCAATCTTTGCGATGAGAATGAACAATTTTTTGTAAAATGGTTTTTGTTTCTCGATTAGAGACCTCATCTAAGCCATTAGTTTGGGGATGATAAGCGATAGAAACTCGATGTTCAATTCCATTATTCTTCATTAGTTTTTGCACTGAGTTATTAAGGAAATGTGAACCCCCTTCACTTATAATGACCTTAGGAGTGCCGAAGCGAGCAAATAAATCATTCAAGAACTTGATAACTGTTGCACTATGTGCAGCACGAGTGGGGATGGCTTCGACCAATCTAGAGATATAGTTGACTACAAGAAGGATATATAGGTAACTATTTGATTGAGTGAAGGGACCCATGAAGTCAATGCCCCATGCATCAAAAATTTCAACTACATGAATATGATTTAGAGGTATCATGTCTCTTTTTATCATAGTTCTTGTAGTTTGACAGGTAGGGTATGATTTCACAAAATCATGGGCATCCTTAATTAAAGTAGGCCGTAAAAAATCACATTGCAGTACTTTTGTAGCTGTTCATTTTCTGGAGTGATGTCCACCACACCCAAAAGTGTGGCAATGAGATAGGACACTTGGAATTTCAGAATTAGGTATACAACGTCTCCATATACAATCAGTCCCTTCCCTAAATAATAAATGATCTTTCCCATGGTAGTCGAGAATCAACTATGAATCGATCTCGTTTTGCCTTAGGCCAGTCCTCGGTAATTCGAGATGTGACTAAGTAGTTTGCCATGTCAGCAAACCATGGTAGTTTTGATACTGTAAGGATGGATTCATCAGAAAAGGTTTCCGATATGGGAATGCGTTGGTCGGTTTGTTTGATTTCAAACTCATGAAGTCTGGAGAGATGGTCGGCCACAACGTTTTGCGCTCCTGCCTTATATACGATTTCAATGTCAAATTCTTGCAGAAAGAGTATTCATCTAATTAATCGTGATTTGGAATATTTCTTGGAGAGTAGGTGGCGCAGTGTGGTGTGGTCAGTGTAAACAACCACATGTGAACCAAGTAGGTATGAACTAAATTTTTCAAGTGCAAAGACAACTGCTAGCAATTCTTTTTCAACGACTGTGAATTTTTTTTGTGCATCATCAAGAGTTCTGCTAGTGTAATGGATGGCAACTGGTTTGCCATATTTCCTTTGGCCTAGTACAGCTCCTACTGCATAATCTAATGCATCACACATTATTTCAAAGTCTAAGGTCCAATCGGAGGACTGTAAAATTGGTGCTTCATTGATAGACCTTTTTATTGTCTCAAAGGATCTGAGGGCATCTTCAGAAAATTCAAATGCTCGATCCATCGAGAGTAACTCAGTAATAGGTTTAGCGATTTTTGAAAAATCCTTTATGAATCTTCTATAGAAGCCAACATGTCCTAAAAATGATCTAACATCTTTGAGTGATGTAGGTGGGAAGAGGTGAGTTATGATCTCAATTTTTGATGGGTCAACCGACATACCTTTTTTAGAGGCAATGTGACGTAGAACAATGCCATTGGTGACCATAAAATATGATTTTTACCATGATAAGGCTAAGTTCATCTCAATGCATTTTTGCAATACGCGATCAAGAAATCCAAGGCACTCATTGAAGGAATACTTAAATACAAAGAAATCATCCATAAATACTTACATAAAATCTCCCACCTTATCAGCAAATATGATTAGCATACATCGTTGGAGGGTAGTCGGAGCATTGCACAGCCGAAAGGGCATTCAATGGAAGGCAAAGGTATCGTAAGGTAATGTAAATGTTACTTTCTCTTGGTCTTCGGGTGCAATGTCAACCTGATTATAACCTGAATATCCATCGAGAAAACAAAAATATTCTCACCTCACGAGTCTCTCGACAATTTGATCTATGAAGGGGAGGGGGAAGTGGTCTTTCTTCATGGCGATGTTTAATTTTCTGTAATCAACACTCAACACAAACCCTCCACGAAGTGGTTGTATGAGTGGGGATCTCTTTACCCTGATCATTGGTGACTATAGTAAGACCAGCTTTCTTCAGTACAACTTGTAAAGGGTTGACCCATCGACTATCTGATATCGGGTAGATGATCCCTGCACCTAACCATTTGCATATTTCCTTCTTGAATACTTCTCGTAGATTTGAATTTAATCTCCTTTGCATATCATGAGAAGGTTTTGCAATGTCTTCCAAATAAATATGGTGGGTACACAACGATGGACTTATTCCATAGAGATCAGATATCGTCCAACCAATTGCCCATGAATTTTGTCTCAAAACATCCATTAATTTATTTTCTCTTTATTTAGTTCCAAGTGGGCATTGATTATTACAGGGTATGTCTTATTTTCTTCATCTAAAAATACATTTTTAGGTCCTCGAGTAAAGGTTTTAATTCAACTACCGGGGTCTGAATTGTCTCTTGGGAAACTTCTATTGAATTTATGGGGTGGGTGGGTGCGGTGATGGTAAGATTTTCCTCCTTGTTATGAAGTAATTCCGAAATAGAAGGTTCTAACATGGGCATAATCATTTTCGAGACTGGAGAAATTAAAGCATCGAGTTCATCCTATGCTTGGTCTAGTTCTTAGATATCTGAATCTCTCAATGGTCCGTAAGGTTCATTCTTTATGGAATCAAGGGCTTCGGTCACTATAGCATGTTGTCTTTCAAATAAATTATCATTTATAGTCAAAGTAGCCTCTATTGGGTCCCTAGCGAGGTTCAAGGGAGTTAAATCATCTATGATTTGTTTAATTGTCGAACATTCCTCGATTCATCCACAATCCTCGGTATCATGCTCTTGAGATGCGGGGGTGACAAGATCGACAGGAATAATCTCTCCATTGACTTTAAATTCTACTTTCCTAACTTTATAATCAAAATGAGCCTTGACGGTGGCTAAGAATGGTCTTCCGAGAATAATAGGGGTCTGAGAAATTGTTCTAGTTGGGTCCATGTCTAATACAATAAAATTGACTGGGAACTGATGTCCTTGGACCATGACTAAAACATCCTCCATTATTCCTAATGGCCTCTTTACAGACAGGTCAGGTAATTGCAAAATCATAGAAATAGGTTTTAGCTGACCTACTGCATAATATTTTAGTACGACAGCTGGGAGGAGATTTATCGAGACACCATTATCAAGTAAGGTATGCTCAAAAGTCATGTCCCCAATGATGTATTTTACCAATGGGGCCCCGGAGTCTTTCATTTTAAGGGGAAGGAGTTGAGAAATGGCATTAGATGATGCGAGCGTTAGCACATGCCTCTCTTCCTTGTGCTGGTCATCCTTTTTCTTTCCCCTCACTTCTCTTTTTGGAGTGCATTTCTCTTTTGAGAAACGTGAATATGTGGGAACTTGTTCTATAGCCTTAAGGAGGGGGATTTGTATGATAACATTGAAGAATAAATTCTCCAAATCAGGAGTCAGAGTTGAAGATCGTTTCTTCACTTTTCTTCACATGGCCTCTGGAAAGGGAATAGTCCCTTATGTAAAGGTTGGTGATGGGGATATAGAGGGTGGTTGTGTAGTAGGTGATGAATGATCTTGCATTGGCGAATCATTCGCATGTGTTTGATGGTTGTGTGCTAGTGTTGTCGATATTTGAGGTGTGTATGTGGTGCGACCACTTCTCAAGTGGATGGCAGTGGTAGAGGCATTTGACTCATTTTTGCTTGTACTAGCTGAATTTTTAAAGCTCACGGGCCCATGAGTAGGTTGTTGTGAAAAGCCAAGAGGGTGGATTTGTGACATGTTAGGATTTTTACCGTTTGAGCAGGTAGTTGTCGTTGTGGTGGTTTTTGAGAATGAATCTCGGTCAATTGTTTTTGGACCTCAACTTGACTTTGAGCCAGTTGCTTTTGAACCTTAACTTGATTCCGAGCTAGCTGTTGTATGAGTTTCATCAAGTCACGATAATCAGAGGCAAGTCCTTGCGATGGTGTAGTCAAGGGTTGCAGTGGTTGTTGTGCTTGTTGTCTGAATTGGTTTTGATTTGACACTTGTTGGGTGACTTGATATCCTGAATTATTGTTTGTTGGGGCCTTCCATGCAAAATTCAGATGGTTTCTCCATCCTGGATTATAGGTGGACGAATAGGGGTTGCTATTGGAATTTCCCTACACACAATTAACTGCTTCAGGATTAATTTGTTCCCCTGAAGGTATAGATGGTTGATAAATCTCTGATTCCATAGGTTTTTGTGGAATAGGGGCTACCCTGCAAACTGACGGGGTAGTTTTCTCTAATATGAGACTCCCTAAAGTTTTAGTTAATTCATCTACTTGTTTAGCCATCATTTCCACTTTATCCAACTTTGAAGCGGTGATTTTAATGTCTGAGTATGTGTCTGCATTTGTTGTTGCATAGTATATAGCTTGGACTGGCCTTTTATGTCTATTGTATAGTTCTATAGAATAATTGTTGACAGAGTTATCTGCCATGTCCTCATATAGTTGCCATACAAAGTTCTCATCCTTATTGAAGTAGTTGCCTCTACAAAGAGCCATCGATAACTCTCTTGTATGATTCAGTTAAGTCCTCATAAAATATTTGCACTTGCTTCCATTTTTTGATTCCATGATGTGGGCCTTTGCGTAAAAGATCTCTAAAACTTTCCCACGCTTCATGAATTGGCTCTATGGGTTTTTGGGAAGTGAGAAATGGCATGCCTAAATGCATTGGTCTTACCAATGGAGAAATATTTCTTTAAGAATGCCTCTCTCAACTCGGTCCATGATCGAATCGGAACTTCATAGCTACGAAGCCATTGGTTTGCTTTTTGTTGAAGGGAGAATGGGAATGCTCGGAGGTAAACGTGTTCCTTGTTTACCTCCCCTGTGTTTAGTATATCACATGCTGCTACAACATTCTCAAGGTGCATTATAGGGTCCTCGATCTCTTCTCCCCAAAATTTGGGGAGGAAGGAAAAAGCTGCAGGTTTTATCTCAAAGTTTCCCGCTTCTACTGGAAGTTGGATGACTGATATGAGTTGATGATTAGCAGGATTATAGTGATATTGTATCCGTATTCGTGGTGAGTTCTTTATTCCTTGATGTGCTATCAATTGTTGAACTTGGGCATCTTGCACCTCTTGGTGTTCTGCCATTTGTTGTAATTGTTGCACTATTATAGTGAGTGGATCGGAAGGAGGTGGCACACCAACCATGGGTTTTGTCTCGAGCTTGACTTTGGATTTTGGAGGATAGAATGGATCGAATTCAAGGGGATCAGTAAGGGCATTCCTCAATGACCTCCTGCCAAGAATGCATAAATCAAACACCAAACGATTTATTTATTCCCACTCAACGCTGATAGTTTAGATTTTTTTAGCTTTTAAGTTTTGATTTATAGACAAGAATATAAGTTGATTACATTTCCTAGGATATCTAGTGGTTCAAAATAATTTAATGATTACCAAAATATTGTTCTTCTGGTTCTGAGGCGTCAGAGGGTAAGTAGGTTAAAGCCTTTCTTAGATCAACTTGGATCTTAAACCCCTAATCTTTCTTAGTTAAACACCTTAGGAATGAGTATACTAAGAAATATGGTTTTCATAAAATTATCAAGACTCGCATGATTGGGCTCTGATCCTAGGGGTACGTGTGCGCGTGCGATTATGAGAATGGTGCAACAAACAAGTTGGCAAACAAAATTTTATTTTACGATTTTTTATGACCTCTTTAATTTAATCCAATTAAGATGTAATTTTTTTATCTTGATTAGTCGACAAACAATTAAATGGTCCTTTTAAATGCAAGGCGGGTCTATAGAGGAGAAATCCTACAGAGATGCAATGCAATACGGAAAAGGAAGTTGATTTTTTCATGCGCAAACAAATAAAAAAATAGATCCTAATTATGCCTAAGAAAAGAGAACTTATGGCGGGAGAGCTCCAAATATTTTTTTTAACTTCACTTTAATGTTCGACGCAACTCCTTTCCAATGCGACTCGTCCCCTACAGAAAAAAACAAAGAAAGAAAGTGAAAATCAAAATGTAAAGAAAGTTTTTTATATAAAGCGTGAATAATTGCATGTCCCTGACGGGTGTCAAAATGTTGGAGCGTATTTTCTAGGGTTTAGGTACTCGACTTTTATGTTGGATAGTCGTTGAGAAGCCACAAAAATACATTTCAAACAAATAAATTACCAGACGTAGCTATAGTATGCGCAATGCAAAGTATAGGGTAAGTCAGGGTCGAATCCACAAGGATAGGAAGATTCTGCATTTTATTTTGCAAATCCAAAATAAAAATACTTCTTTTATAAATTAACGAGAGTTTTTATAAATTGTAACTTAAAATAAAAACTACTAAATTCAAATGATACACAATGGTGCAAGTTGGCAGAATTTGATCACTCCCCCGCACATGGCAATCTCCAATGCTTATGCGACTCTGGGGTCTCGTTGATTTCCCAAATTGTCACGATCTCTGGTTTTCCTAACTGCAGTTACTACCGTGGATTGTAATCAAGCCTCGTGTCACGGCCTTGTTTTCCAGGAATTGAGGATGGTCACCGGTAAATTTGGATCGTTGCAATATTCCCGGTGAATACCTGCACAAAGGATAAAGAAGAAAAAAATTACGATAAGTAAACAAATGAAAAGCAATAAAATAAAGGCGAGATAAAAATATGATGGTCAGCGGCTCGGGAGGAACCTTTGGAGTCGGCTTCGTAGAGGGGTCGAGAAAATGATGGTCGGCGGACATCTATGGTGTTGGATGATTTTTGATGGCACTTGGGGTGGATCCTCAAGAGTCGGATTCACTGGGGGTCCAAATGCACAAGTCTAGAAATTCACTTCGATGCTTCGTCAATAATAAGATGGATGGCTAATTGTGTTGGTGGATTTTTGTTGGATGATGGAATAGGTTGGAAGCGCATTTGGTTGGCAAGAATGGTGATGGAATGATTGAATGGATGGAGAAAATGCTTGATGGAATGATTGTATTGCTATGGTATTATCGAGTCTTTGGAATCGAATGTCCCCCAAAGTCCCTGCTATGTGGTATATATACCCATTCACATTGACATTTTCAACCGAGGCACATCCTCTTGATGGCATCTCTTGGACATGCATCTATCTGATTACACCTGTCATTTGGTCATCCCAACTAATCATGGTTGTTGCATCATTTTTCCATGCATCTTTTTAGATTATTGGTATCTCTTGGTTCTTGCATCCTTTGGTCATCACAATTATTTCCAAATGTCGTTAATCATAGCCACTTTTTGGCTTCAATTTGTGTAGAATATTTTATGGGATCACATATAGATATTAGGTTTCCATTTCAAAAGGTATTGGGGTGCAATTGTATTGTATCTCTTCATAGTACTATGAAAATGGGTGATAGTGATGTCCTTCGCTAAGAGGGCATCCATAGATGAGGATATCCATAATTTTTCCCATCTCCGTAAATCTGGATGTTTTGGACTTATAAAAAAATTGCATTCCCTGTAGCATTGATTTTACACGTATAAAATAGTATTGATTCTTTAAATATTATGAAATGATGGTACTCATACTTATAACAATAGAAAATTGAAAATGTCTTGTACTTTATTTAGAGCTTCCAAATATCTTCTTAATTTATACTTTTCTTCTCTTTTGATTAGGGTGTAGATGAATTGAATAGTAATATGTGATTGTCCATGTTATTGGATTGATAAGTCATGCAAATTGTTATGCATGTAATACTACTCCCTAAAATAGTTATACATCATATAATATATGATTTATCTAATTGATTGGGATGTTATAGACATAATTATATAATGAATATGAGATTCGTCAATGGGTACTATGCAGTCCAAATTCGACAACATGGAGACTCTTTTGACTATGCGGTAGTATACTATATTAGCAAATGTTAATTACTTATACTAGATGAATTTGCTTGCATGCTTGAGTGTATAGGTTTGCCAAGAGGGTTATCGACAATGATTATGGGAGTAATGACGATGATGATGACAATGCAAATGAAGAGGAGGAACATGTCCAGAACCATGTGATGCAACAGGCCATCCGTCGTGGGTCGTTATCCGTGATCGGATTGATGAGGCATAATAAAGACGAAGGTAGAGTGATGAGCAAAAAATAAGTTAATATGGTCAAGTTGTAGAATGATCGATTTCGCACAGCGTCATAAATCGAGCCTAGAACATCTCTACGAGGATGGGCTCGATTTGATAAAATATTTTTAACCTCGGAGGTCTAGCGTTGAACTCAGGGACACGGGCTATCTAAATGACTAATCATATTCTAATATATAAGTTAAGCGACTATTAATCTACCTAGGTCAACAATGCATAAACACTACAATGCAAAACATGGTGTATGAACAAAATGCATTTTTATTTTATTTTATGCAAGTTAATTTGAAGTCAACATGCAACATAATATGATGCAATGGAAACAAAATGACAATGCACAAATATGCCCTTAAATCTATCAATTAATTGAGCAATACATAAGTGAATGATTTCATTAACGTGAGTGATTTCATTAGCAATTGATGCAACTAACATAGCTCCATGTTCAATTAAATGACATTTAAATAATCAAGCAAGGTAACATAATATAATTCTAGTAAAATGTTCTATTCCAAGTGTTGAATCAGAAAATTAATTATGCCATTAGATAGATAATAAAGCATGCATCAAAATGGAGTAGAAATAATCAAAAATCAATTGGTCATATAATCGGGGCTATATAGATTTTGTTAGTACAACAATCATAACTAGGGTATAAAAGTATTGTCTGAACTAAGTTATTTTTTTGATAGATGTGTAAGTCGGATGCTCAATATATAAGCATAGAAATCTAGGGGCACACATGTTAGAAAAATATGGAAAATAAATAAAGCAAACGTGAAAACAGGATGTTGAGGGTATTTTTACAAATATAAGAAGTCAACGGCCTTCCCTATAATATTTTCATGTGTGTGTGGGCATCAATGTAATATTCAAAACTCGATAGAGCCCTCACGCAATTTCTCCAGACACATCACACAAGGCATGTGCCAGTGAAGGACATGTTTGTAGTATGGAGAAGATATGAGTGTATGGATGCAAAATTCCTAAGTCGACACGTGAGGATCTAACAGGTAGAGGTCTGGGTGGCAGTTGGGGGCCGATGTAGGTACCTTGGGTCGCGTGGGAGCCTGAGGAGACCTAGGTGAGGCTCAATCCCACCGAGCCTCTACACTTCAAGAAGGTCATGTGGCATGTCCTGCACCATTGGATTGGCAATGGGAGGTATCATCCAACGACACATGTAGCTCCCCTCCTCCACCATCATGTGATAGTGTGAACTAAATTCTAACGAGGTTTCTAGAGCTCCTTCACTCTTCTCTGAAAGCAATGGTGATCTAGGAAGACTCCTGGATGTTTAATAAAGAAGCTCTAGTGGAGAACGAAGCGCAAGACCCTATAGAACTAGATATCAACACTTTCTCGCCAAAGGCAGAGCCCTAGAACGGATCCCCACCCGAATTCCAACCAATGACGTACACACTTGCAAGATGGGTAAGTGGTTCGAATAGACAAAGTGTGTGGGTTGTGCGTTAGTGAGGTGAGAGACTGTGCGATGCAGAAGAGGGAGTCCTTAATGGTTTCTTGTCTGTTTCATTGGAGAAAAATGGGGTGAGTGGTCAGAGGCGTAGGACAAGGGAGACAATGGGTGAATCCCTTCGTGAGGATCATCAAACCTTGGTGAAGGTTGGTGACATCTTGGATGAGAGTGGGGGAGTGTGTGTGACGTGGGGAAAACAAATAAAATAAAGGCAAAGTTAAGAAAGTCTCTCCTAGATATTGAAAATACGCCAGAGATGGAAGGTGTTGGCATGAGTTGAGCCTCATCGTAGGCTCGGGTCTTCATTGGACTCCCACATCCGATGGTAGTAGCCCGAGCAGCCACCTTAAAGGTGTTGCAGCATGGTCGAAGGCCATGGGTCAACACCTGCAAGATGGGACATTTTCGCTCATCGACTCCTTCCTTATCTGTCACATGATGAGGAGGATGGCTAGGCCTTCACACGTGAAATGGTGGACAAGAGGTGCAGTAGGCAATGATGGAGGATTTATGGGATGGATTGTGGTTACAAGACGATGGGGAGTGAGAGCTTACAACTGCCGCACGATTACCCTAGAAGATAGGTAATGAATAGTTGAGCGGACCGCATGAGAGTTGGAGAGATTAGGTCAATGTTGGAGGGGTGGATTGACGTGGAGAGGAAGTGGAGAGTAGTTGGGAGAATTGGGAGAAGAAGGGGTGTCGGTGAGGCAAACATGGGTCTAGGGGCATTACAGAGGAGGAAGAAGGATCAGGGACCATTGTATCTGGCAGTCCAACGACCCAAAGAGGGACAAAATCAAGTGTTTCAGATGCGATCAGGTGATTAGAACCATGGGTGGAGGTGCTGGCGGAAGTGAATGGTGGAGATCAACCCAGATCATATAATTAGAGGGTCTAAAAGTGGCGCGGGCATGGCAAGCTTGGGAGCATCTGATCAAGTTGATCAAACGGCTCCTGTGGAAGTTGGAAGGGGACAAAGGGTCAGCGAGGTGGCAACACAGGATTGGGCTACATCGTAGGATTGGGTCATGTGGCCCAATCAGAAAAATGCAAAGACCTAAAAATATTTTAAATTACAAAACAAATGCTTAGAAGCTTCAAATAAAAAATATGTTGAAAATGAAAGTTGTATATCTTTTTGAGATCTACAAGTTTCATGTTGAACAAAAGTCAAAATAGGTCATACGTACATACTCTCATTGTTAGTAATGTTAAGGATTAAAAATGCTTGTTTTTAATTTCTTTTGTAATTTTTTATTTTTAACTTGTATTTAATTTCAAAACAAATATTTATAACATCAATATAATTTTTAAAGGATTTTTAATAATTAATAAATATAGAAGAAAAGCACAATAATAGAGTTAATTATATACAATAGTTATGGTTAATTATAAACAAGGGTTACTTTGTCAAAGTTAATTAATTAGGGTTAATTCATATTGAAAAGTTCAAGTAAGAGGGATAATAAATAATAGATATGATGACAAATCATAGTTTTATCACACCCTATACTTTAACCTTGCTCATCCTTGAGCAAATAAATAATAAATAAGTCGGATTAACCCATGATTGTGCATGTGAATGTTCAAGATTTAATTCATTAAGAACCCTCTCTTTTAGTGATCCTACAATTCTAAACTGAACTAAGATCTGGTCAAAAGGAATCTAACTTCCCTAAATATTAGATTATATGTATATACATATAGTATAGAGATATGACATTAAGTGTGAATTGCATTCATGAGAATCGAGTTGAAAGATCACTCAAAGTCCTAGTCCAAGAGACTCTCTTAAGAATCCAATTCTCGACAATGAGGAATAAATTGTTTCTTGCATTCATTCCACCATCACTTTAGTTGCAAGACTTAAAAATGAAAATGGAAGGCCAGTTGATGGAGAGCATAAGTTTGTGTCTTTTCTTCTCTCCCTCGCATTCAAGGATCCTCTCGAGTTCCTTATTTCTCCACACATGTAATTTTGTTGATCAATGTGTCCGTCAAGAGAGTACTGAGTCATATGCACTTGTTTTTCTGGGAATGCACTAGGGGGTGTCTCTTTTGAGTATCTAATATACCTTCGATGCCCAGATTTGTATTACTATATGATGCAGAGCTCTTTTTGGGTGGTAGCCTAACTCATAGAAGGCTATGATGGTGGTCCAAGTGGACACTTTGAAAGTATGGGACCGCTCTCCTTTGGTGGAAGCTCTTTTGATTTTGTCTTTGTAATGTGAGAGCTTTTATCGTTTTTTTTTCTTTTTCTTGTATTTATGGCTAGGTCTTACACTAATCAACATTTTTTTAATTTCATCACCCCTTGCACTTAGGTAAATATCAAGAGATCAGTACAAGAACTATGTTCCCATACTAGATAAAGGTGTTGACACTCAATTTTAATGAAGCTTCATAAATTTTATCCTATCCTCAAGCATAATAAAGTCAGGTCGAGCCTCAAATCTCATATCCCAGTTCCTTAAGGAAATCTCAACTCATCTCATCATCAATGCAGTTGTGCATGTGTGGTGCGGGACATCTATATACATATTATAAAGGTGAGTTTTTCACCGGTTATGTGACACGTGGCAAAGTCTCCTCCTGTTTTTGCCCCATTCCCGCTTCTCTTTTTCCCAATCTTATCGCCCATTATGTTCCTGATTGCCACTCATTCCAAATTACGGACCATGCACGCGCCACGAATTCCTCCATTTTTAGCGCCTTTTCCACACTTTCTTTTCCCAATTTTGGCGCCCTTCCTGCTAATAGTTCCACCTCATGCCAACTTAGGAGCCACATGTTGTTGTTAGACGCACCACTTGCACTACATGTGTGGACTAATGCTTGCTATGATTTTCTATTGTTGTTTGGCATTCAATGCTCACGTTAGTTACTTCCATTTAATATTTCATATTGTATAGAATTGATCTCTTGCTTCTAACATACAGGTAGCTTCATTCTTTTTGTCGATATGTTAGTTCTTGCTAAAATTATTTATTATATTTTAATATTTTAATTTTATAATGGTTACCTACGTTGACTTTTAGATTTATTTTTGATCTACCCATTGTTATAATTTTCCAACTTGAGTAATTTATCTAACCTATAGTTAGTTTAAACGTTTTTACTGGTAAAAAGTGACTGTTAAAATTTTCTATCATTGATTGCTATTCAATACTTATGATAGTTACTTTCAGTTAATATTTCATATTGTATTAAACTGATGTCTTTTTCATAACATGCATGTAGCTTCAATCGTTTTACTGATATAATAATGCTTGGTACAAATTTTTATTGATTTTTTAAATTGAATGTTTATAATAGTTACCTCCATTCAATCTTAGATTTATTTCTGACCTATCCATTATTATAATTGGTCAAATTGAAAATTAGTTATTTTGATAAGTTTTATTTATTGTTTCCCGTTAACTATTAAGCTTCTATATCTTTGCAAATTGAACATGTTGTTTATCTGATACTAAGCATGCCTCGTTGCAAATTATATATCTGATTGTTTTTAAACACAAATGAAATGATTACTTTTGTGGGTCAATCTAGGTAATATAACCAATGCAAGCCAATATTTCCGATTGTTGTTTAAACCATAAACAAAGATAATATTGCTTGCTTTATATATACCACTATAATATATTCGATTGCAATGAAATTACACGGAAAGATAAACAGAGGATACTTTCCAAGATATGTTTTATATATGCTATATACTTTTGTATTCAAAATTAAATTTCTATTTCCTGAAAGTTTATTCATAGAAAATAAAAAAACTGTATTTCTTGATGTCCATTTTATAACTGGCAAATATATTTTTTCCAAGTCAAAATAACAATAATCTGTTATTGTTTGTAATGGTAACATATAAACTTATCGGGTCTTCTTTTAATATCTCAAGTTCACGTGTATCCTAATTGATTGTATGCTTTAATGTCTACATGACTTATATCGTTTGTTGATATCAAAATTTGGGTTTATAGAATGCAACTAAAATAAACATTATTGATATGTATATTTAATTTGAATGTGTCTTTTGATCCTAAAATGACATGGCAATTTAGAACGCCTTTCAAGATCCCATGAGGCATCTTCGTTTAATTAGTTTTAACGATTGTCTGTAAGATGGGATGCCTACCAAGGAACCATCTTGCAGCCTTTAATGGGCAAATACGTCAAACGGTATGTAAGAGTGATTCTGTGTATAATTTTGTATTTTCCATTTTATTTTATCTTAAAAAATCCGAGGTATATTTTAGTAACTTTCTATCTTTTATCAGCAATTTATAATGTAGCTTTATTGAATTTAATTTAAATTAAATTAAATCTTATATAAATCTTTAAATTTTATGGAAATAAATTGTAATACTTTTAAGGCTGGATTCTAGAGGGCTGCTACCCAGCTTCAACACGTGCCAACGATATGAATTAAACATATGTGAGATTTTCATTTTTAGACTTACGAACATAATATCCTCCAAGTTATCAGATTTGATGTTTTTGAGATAAAAAATACCGAAACACTTCCAAGCACTATTATTATGTTTTTCCTCTCTCCTTTAATTACTTCATCTATATACCTTTGTTAAGTATTCTTTCTTCAGTTTAGTTATGATCTCTCTCTACTCAGATGTTATCCATCATACAAAGGGGACTATGCACAATTTGGGGTCGTGTTTGCTTCTCAAGGTCGTTTTACCATCTTCGTCCATGTTATCCTATCTAAACATGTTATTCTCATTCCGCAGCGAAGCGAGGGTAAACTTTCTAGTATTCTTTAAGGTAGAGATTAAGTGTGAAATATAGCACACACATCTTTAAATTAGAGAAGTATGAATAATTAAGTCATAAACCCTAATGACTAAGGCTGGTTAACTAAGACTCATAAGCTATCATAAACTAAGTGTCCTTTATCCCTCAAGTCTTGAGTGAAAGTGAAAATATCAAGAATTAGACCAACTTATCTGGTTATTGTTTTTTTGAATTTATATTTTTTTCAATCTTTTATGTTTTTAGAATGAGTTTAATTTATTTACAAACACAAGTTAGTATCATTTACACCCTCTTTGTTGAAAAGAGTTTTTGAAAATATTTTACAAACCATGTTATATAAATATAGTTTTTCCTAACATTTTTCAAATGATTTTCAAAACCAGTAATACCTTCATTTTCAAACCATTTTAAATAATTTTTCAAAGACAACATCACATAGTTAGAAAAAATTTTAAATCACTTTACAAACATTTTTATACAAATCTATTCAAAAGATACTTTACCATAGCCCCAAAAAGTTTGAAATTTTTGAAAATATGAGTTATGGATAAATTATATATGAAATATAAAGGAATATACATGAACTAACTCAGATCTCCCCCCTATACTTAGGTTAAAAATAACCTAAGTATAAGAAGAGGACAAGAAAGAGGGATCAAAATAAGTCATGAATAGAAAGGGATGAGGACTCGGGTCCCCCCTATACTTAAGCTGAGAATAGCCTAAGTATAGAGATAAGAAAGAAGATGGAGGGATCTGAGGTGAACTATCAGAGAGACTTGGTTCTCCCTATACTTATGATGAAGAGTAGCCTAAGTATGTTGAATAAGGAGCTAGTATGGGGAACCATAAAACTAAGTTAGGGTTGAATTTTGTGATGAAATAAATCTACAAAGACGAATAATAAAGTGTAGCGTTTACGGGAGTGCTTTGGAATAAATCTTAATCAAGGCTCACACAAATCAAGCAATCGCCCATAGGTTCACCAACTTATACATGAGGACCAACAAATGTTGGTCATTTTAATCTTATTTGTTTTATTGGTGATCATCCAAAATAAAAGTCCATTTAGGACAAGTTTAATGTGGGTTTTGGGCACTATCCTAGGGATGCTTCCTCACCTTTTAACAAGTAGAATAAAACTTTTTATAATGAGGGTGTTGCTATCCATAATATAGGGAGGATTTTTACTCCATTTTATTAAGGTCAACTTGCATATTTCGTCTCAATTTTATATTAGGTGGTCACTGAAATTAATGTTGAAATAATCAACCAATCACATCTAATGACCAGTCTGAATTCCATTAAGATCCTAAGTTATAAATCAAGATTAGGGAATCGAGAAAAGTCAATACAACGTGAAAACATGATGCGTGCTCAGGAAAAATACTTATAGTACCTCCAGCATTCTCCATGCAAGTGCATTACTGAAATTAAATTTGTTTTGAAATGCATGCAAGTCTATAAAAATCATATCCTAAACATGCTCTTTTTAGTGGGATAGAAATCGTTTTATTTGTTTAATATGAAGTGATGTTTATGTGCATCTTGTGAATCTTATCGATGCTTATTCAATATATCCTACCTTCGAGTGCATAATGATAAAAATGAAAGAAGTTTAGAGAGTCGTGTGACTAACCTAGGTCGAAAACTCAAATAGAACCCCATCCAAGTTAGGGGTGAAACGTGCTTCACACAACCACAATAGACTCCAAGTCTGAATGTACAAGCATGAGGCCTCTAACATGACCGCTAGAAATGCAAACATTATGATAAATAAATCTCTTGAATTCTTTAGAGGTCCTTCTAAGGCTCCTTACAACGGGAGTGCCCGACTCCTCACCTCTGTGTATCCCTACAATCCTTGTTCTCCACATGCCCTACCTAAAAAGTTGAGCATTAGATATCTAATCAGGATAATTAATTAACATATCAACTAAACAAGGCAGTGCAAAGAAATTACAAAACAAACATTGACTTAAATGTCAAAATAATCACTTAATTAGACATTAAAACCAAACTAATCACTAAGATGAGTCGTGCCCGAGGCAACGACGCTATCTGATGAGAAGAAATCAGCTAAGGTAATATGGTCGAGTTGTAGAATGCATGATTTCGCATCGCATCAGAAACCGAGCCTAAAACATCCCTACGGGAGGGGCACGACCTGATAAAATTATTAACCAGGGAAGTCCAAGGTCTAACTCAAGGAAACAAGCTATCTAAATGATTAGTCAGACTCTAATATCTAAGTTAAGCAACTATTAATCTACCTAGGTCAACAATGCACAATCACTACAATGCAAAACGTGGTGCATGAACAAAATGTATTTTTATTTGATTGTATTCAAGTTAATTTAAGTTCAATATGCAACAAAATATGATGCAATGCAAACAAAATTATAATTCACAAAATGTACCTCTAAATCGATCAATTAGTTGAGTAATACATAAGTGAATGATTTCATTAACAATTGATGCACTTAACATAGATACATTTTTAATTACTGACATTTACATAAGCAAGAAAGGTGACATATTATAATTCGAAAAAATGTTATATTTTAAGTGTCAAATCATAAAATTAATTTGCCATTAGATATATAATAAAGTATGCATCAAAATGAATGAAATTATAAAAAAAGAGTCTGGATGCTCAAGATATAAGCATAGAAGTTTATGTGCACAAATGTAAGAAAAAATGAAAATAAATAAATGAAACATCACAAAAATGCCCTTTACGGAAGTTTTGCAAATATAAGAAGTCGATGGCCTTCCTTATAATATTTTCATACGTACGGGGGCATGTGTGTAATATTCAGAATCCGATAAGGCCCCGCGTAATTTCTCCAGATGTGCCATGTAAACCACACACCTGGGAAGTTTCTGTTTGCAATATGGATAAGATGTGGGTGTATGGCTACAAAATTCCCAAGCCAACAAGAGAGGAGCACACAGGTAGAGGTCTAGGTGGTGGTTCGGAGCTGATGTAGGTGCCTTGGGCCATGTGGCAGCCTAAGGAGACTCAGACGATGCTCAATCCCACCAAGCCTCTGCGCTTTTGGATTGGCAATGGGAGGGTGCCATCTAACAACACTTGTAGATCCTCGACTCTCCTCCTCCACCATCTTGTGGCAGTGCGAACAGAACTCTGAAGGAAGACCTTTGGATTGCTAGCAAAGAAGCTCTAACGGAGAAGGAGCAGCATGACCTTGTAGAAGTGGTTGTCGCCACTCGCTCGCTGGAGGCAGAGCTCTAGAACAGAGCCCCGCTTGAAGTCTGACCAATGACGTAGATACATGCAAGATGGATTAGCTGTGTGAATAGTTGAAGCATGCCTAGTGTACATGATGAGGTGGGAGTTTGTGCGGTGAAGAAGAGGAAGTCCCTAATGGGTTCTCCTCCGTTTGACCTAAGAAGAAGTGGGCAAGGGAGTCAAAGGTGTAGGACAATCGAGATGATGGGTGAGACCCTTCTCAAGGATCAACAAACCTCAGTGAAGGTCAGGGACATCTTGGATAAGAGTAAGGGAGTGTGTGTGATGCGGGAAAAACCAAAGAAAACAAAGTCAAAGCTAAGAGAGTCTCTCCTAGAGATTGAAAAGTATGATAGATATGGATGGGGTTGGCTTGGGTTGATCCTCATCAGTGGCTCGGGTCTTTGCTGGACTCCGCCAACCGATGGGAGCAGCTCTAGCAACCACCTTGAAGGTGCTACAGCATGGCCAAAGTCCATGGGTCAGCACCTGCGAGAAGGGCCATTGTTGCTCATTGACTTCTTCCTCATCTGTCCTAGGAGGAGGACGATGGCTAGGACTTCATGCATGAAATGGTGGACAAGAGGTGTAGTGAGCCGTAATTGGAGTTTTGTGGAGATGAACAACATTTTCAAGAAGATTAGGAGTGAGGTTTGTTACCGTCACGTGGTTACCCTAGAAGATTGGTAATGGATGGTCGATGGTACCTCATGAGAGGTGGAGATTAGGTCAATGTAGGAGGGGTGGAGTGACATGGAGAGGAAATGGAGAGCGGTTGCGAGAATGGGAGAATAAGGGGTGTCAGCGAGGCAAACATGGGTATGGGGGTCATTACGGAGGAGGAAGAAGGATCAAGGATCATTGGATCTGGCGATCCAAGGGCCCAAAGAAAGGTGCTTTCAAGTGGCTCAGATGCAATCAGGGGATCAGATCCAAGGGTGGAGGTGCCAGTGGAAGTGAATGATAGAGATCGACCCTAATCATGCGATCAGAGGGTCTAAAAGAGGCACATGTTTGGCAAGCTTGAGAGCATCTGATCAAGTTGATCAGATGGCTCATGTGGAGGGAAAAAGGGGACAAATGGTCGGTGACGTAGCAGCACAGGATTAGGCTATGTGGCCTGATCAGATTAAATCCAAACATCCAAAAATATTGTAAATTACAAAACAATTGGTTAGAAACTTCAAAAAAGTGATGAACATAAAATTTGTATATCTTATTGAGTTCCACAAGTTTCATGTTGAACAAAAAGTTCAAATAGGTCATATTTCTATATTAATATCTTTGTAAGAAAATTTAAGGATTAAAAATACTTGTTTTTAATTTCTTTTGTTATTTTTGTATTTTTACTTTGTATTTAATTTCAAAATAAATATTTACAACATTAAACTAATTTTTTAATAATTAAGAGATACATAAAATAAAGAATAATAATATAGTCAATTATATACAATAATTTGGGTTAATTATAAAAAATTGTTATATTATTAAAGTTAATTAATTAGGGTTAAATTTTATTAAAAAAATCCTAATCAAGAGGGATAATAAATAATAGATAAGATGATAAATCGCATATTTATTAGAGAGGCAAAAGGGAGAGAAGAGCGAAGAAGGTAAGAAGATATCCCGAAGGTGGAAGATGTGAAATAGCTTGGTTCAACATGTTTCTGTGATATTTACATGATCTCATTTGAAATCATTGTTTTGTATATAGTACTCTTTGATCTTACAACATTGGTTTGATTTTTTTACTAACTCCATAATTTGTACTCTATGATCATTCAATGTGCACGAAAGGTTGGTTGAATCATTTGTAGATGTTCGAATGGTTTGTCTGTGTTAAAATGATTCAATATGCTCAAATGGTTGAATAATTGGAGACAAGATCCTCATGTTTTAAAATATTTCTAATATTGTTTTCTCTTAATCCTTCAGAGAGATCGGCACTTGGTTGTACCCAGAGTACCCATCCAATAAATATTAGAATTCTTTCTCTACCACTGTTTCGACGATCTGGTCAATAAAGGGCAAGGGAAAGTGATTTTTCTAGGTCGATGAGTTTAGATGTCGATAATCTACACAAACACGCCATGATGTAGGTACTCAAGTTAGAATATCCTCTCCTTTGTCATTTCTAATAACCATGATCCCGACTTTCTTTGGGACACGTGCAACGGTCTCACCTATTTTGAATTGGATATGGGATAGATAAAGCCAGCCTCAACCATGTCATTATCTCTTTCATGAAAGCTTCCCAGAGATTAGGATTCAGCCGATGTTGAAACTCATCGGATGCTTGTTGTAATCATATAAGTAGATGTGGTGTGAACACAAGGCAAGATTTATCCATCAGAGATCCAAAATATTCCAACCATAGATGTGATGTGAACACAAGGTAGGATTTATCCATCGGAGATATAAAATATTCCAACCAAGAGATTTGTGGGTTTTATCTAGAATATTTAGCAAGCGAGATTCTTGATCAATGGTCAATCGTGAATTGATGATGACCGGATGTTAATCGGGCTCACGCACAAGGAAGGCATACTTTAGATTTGTTGGAAGCAGATTAAGCTCAGGTGGAATATGAATCGGCTTCTCAATCACTTCTAACAATGTACTATTGGTCGATGCATGTTACCAATAATTTTTCACCTACCTCAGTTACTCTTGGTTCATATAGTGAAATACCAAACATATTTACAATAATTCCTCTTTTTTGGTTTGGAATGGATATTCTTCAAATAAATGGATAATCTCTTTTAATTATATATTCTCATTGTCAAAGGAGAAAAATTCAATTATTCTTTCCATATCTTTTTACGGAAGATAAATTATTGGGTCTCAATGTCATTCCAAATCACATTTGTTTCTCTAATCTCATCAATGGCTTCACAGTCGGCTACATGAGCAGTTACTCTTATCTCCAGTATGCTCTCTTGGATTTGAGGTTCAACGATACTATCTATGGTTACCTTGTCATGGTTTGAGCGAAAGGTTATCTTTCCATATCCATAATCAAGTACATCCTTTGTTGTTCATAGGAACGGCCGATCAAGTATGATCGGTGTCAGGAGTGACATTGTCCAAGAATCAATGTCTAGGACAATGAAGTCCACTAGAAATTTCATACCTTGAACTGTTACGATAAAGTCTTACAACACTCCACACGGTCTCTTAATGGATCAATCAGCAAACTAAAGGATCGTCTTGGCTGATTTTAGTGGGCCAAGTATGAATTCCTTGATGAGGGTAGTGGGAAAGATGTTAATATAAGAACCGCTATCAAGTAGAGTGCGATCAAATATCTGATTAAAGATTTAACATCGGATTAAAGGTGCTCCCTTGTTCTTTTTTTGTTGGAGGTTGTTGATCCAAATCACTAAGCACAATCAATTGAGAAACTAAAACTACTCAACGAAGAATCAAGCAATCAGGGAATGTAAGCGGTTCGCTATTTTTATTTACCTGGTATAGCCACGAGGGTCAAACACAAGGAGCACGATTAAAGAACTAAGTATTCAAATTTCAGAGATAAAATATTTTTTATTATTTTTTATATTTTCAGCTTTAGAATAAAGGCAAACAAGAACAAATACTGACACACACCAAACACACTTTTTATAATTTTTAAACTACTCAAAATTTTCAGAAAATAGAACAAAAATATTTTTGACTTTTATGGCTTTTAAAGTATTTTTGGTAATTTTTCTAGGTTTTTCTAATGTTTTGTATGATTTTATAAAAAATCAACAAGTGCTCAGAAATAAAAACAATTTACACCCAAGATCAAATTGCAAATTAAAATATTTAAAATGTCCTAAGTCCATGTCAGCTATTTTATGCTAAAATAGAGATAAAAATCTACAAACATGAAATGAAAATGGAATTTTTCGAATTTTCTATTATTTTTACAACTTTTAATTTTTTGTAATTTCTAGGATTTTTATGTTGAATTTTCAAACAAAATTAATAAATATATAAAACAAAATAAACAATAATTTTTATGGAATTTTTAAAACATTTTTTGAATTTTTAGGATTTGTACAAGGAAAACAGTAAATTTTTTAAGAGTTTTTGAATTTTTAAAAATAGAAAATGCATTCAATTTAATCCAACAAAATCATAGTAAAAACTATACCCTAGCAGAAGCTAATGGTAATTTTTAGGCAATTTTTAGAATTAATTTACTATTTATTAAGTCTAATAAGAAGGTAATCAGAGAAGATAGTTTGCAGGGACCGTTATGTGAAGAAAATATGTTCTATGGCCAAACAGTAACACATAAATAATGCTCAAGATCAGATTGCAAATGATCCAACGAAAACATGCACTTCACGTGATTCAAGCTCACATGGACATAAGTACAAATACTAGAAACTTGACATTCATACAATAACTAGAAGAAAATTCAAGGCATATAATGCAAATATCATAGAAGAGCATCCGTGGACTCATGTGCCTCAGACTCTCTAGACTGAAATGCAAATAAGAAAAAAATGTGAAGGTCTAACTGCAAATGTTCTCCACTACAACATTTATTTAATGGACTAAATATAAAAACACAAACATGCAGAGTAGATAAATAAATATAACCAACACAAGGGCATGTGGCGCACGCTGGAGGCGGGTCGAACGTAGGGCTCTGACTATTGCTTATGACAGATCTGACGGCTGCAGGAAATGACAGGACGTGTGGGCAGATGCATCACAAAATCTTATCTAACAGACCAACAGTTGCGAATGTCGGGTAGCTTGGATTAGATCTGGTAGGGAGTGCATGATTTATCAACGAGGGAGGGGTCTTCAAGAACACTCCTGGGATGAACTTCGATCGAGCGAGGGAAGAGATCTATCGACCCGATGAAAGATCTGGGAGCTCTGGTAGACTCATGGAGGTGATGCACGTCGAACTGGGGGCTCCGATGGAGGCGATGATGGTCGTATGAGCCTGGCGGTGGCTACTCTCCTGAGCCTGGCGGTGGCTACTCTCCTAGAACCTGAGTAGCTGGGAGTCCAAATGGCCCTCCATACATACGTAAGTTCCTACAAGGTATCCTAATAAGGGCAAAGCTCCAACGAGGGTTATTTGAGCGGACAAACAAGTAAATCGATGGGGAATGGGTTTTTGGGTCTCCGACAAACACTTTCACCGGAGACCCGACCTAATCTCCACCCGATGGTCGAGCCTCATGGGGAACAGGTCGTGTAAGAAGATAGAGGGTGACATGGGGAGTCGATCTGAATGGGTAAAGAGGTGTAACGGGGCTCCGACTAGCTGGCTGGAGCATATGTGACGGCGGTGGAGCGAAGTGGAAAAGATCGAACAAATAAGGAAATGCAAGGTATAAATTGGGCACTTGAAGATTCGGATGCATTCCTAAACTTTAGATGAAGGTAGGCATCGAGATCTTGGCCTCAATCGAGCCGTGGTTGGTTGGGAGGCTGCTCACAGCGATTCTCCAACCATGAAGTGAGCTTCGAGCCTATAGGAACCCTGGCAAATCCTAAGGCACTCCTCCTACGGCTATCACTATGAGGAAGGTAGATCGGGGTATGAGGGGTTGCTAGGGACGAGATACCAAGTGTAGGAGGAAGAAGAGGTATTTTATAGGAAAACCAATGTTCCAAGAAGATCGGAGGCATGCGCAGAACCCTAGGAGATCTGGTTGCGCCTAGTGATCTGTGAGGATCATGGAGGTCGGAGCTGCAATCTGGCATAGGAATCAGGGCAGAGGAGGTCCGATTCGGCATGAAAATTTGGAGAGAATGCTCCTGTGAAAGGAATTCAACCCGACCAGGTTTGGAAGGGGACATTGATCGAAGTCAACAATCCCTGTTGGACCAATTAGAATCAAGAATTTTTAAAAAATCAAAGAAAATAGTTTTTAAAATAGCAAATGAATTTAAATTAAAAAGTGTATAAAATGAAAGTTTTTATTATTTTTCAAACTATTTTTCTGTGATTTTTAATTTTTTAATAAAAAATAAGGTATATACAGTATATAGTATTATATGTAAATATAATATACCTATGTACAAGTATTTTTATTTTATTATTTTCACTAAAATCATTTTATTTTCTTACAACATGATTTATGAGTATAAAAGAATTTTTATTCTATTTTTATAAGTTATTTAAGGGTATAAAATAAATAATGAATGTGGTATGTATATATATATTTTGTTCAGAGGTTTAATGATTTTATTTTTATTTTATTTTTTCTGATTTTTATTGTATATTAATAATATTATTATATCTGTATACATGGGTAGAAAAGAATAAAAATATTTCAATTTTATATAAATAATATGTACAAGTATAGGTGATATGTACAATACATAGTAGACCCTATCTCTTTCTACTTATTTTCTTTTGCGATCAGGTCAATGCTTGACCTTCTCTTAGGATTTGGATCACTCTGTATTTATTCTAAATACATCATTCTTTTTTTCCTTTATTCTTTTTTTCAAAATACACGCTAATTATGCATTATTAAAAAGGGCATCCAGAATGCTAAGTTATTATATTTACAACTATTTACATGTGTTTTTGCTAAAAAGACGAGCTAAAATAAAGAATGAAGAATGGGAATTGTAGATTCATGAGTTGTAGATTGCGTTCGCATTCGACATGGTCAGGTATGCTTTCCGGCTCGATTTCGTCAGTTCTTGTGAGGATGACGCTTTCATGTACATGCCTCTTTCTATCATTTTTTCACAATAATATAGTATTCCATGGCTTTTGGTAGTGGCATCTCAAGCATTATGTTTTCCAATATTTCCACTATGGTAGGATCAAACAAAGTTATTTTTTATTTTATAATTGTTTTGTTTTTTATTGCTTCTATAAACAGCACATACACATTTTCAAAAGAAACATCTTTCATTGATAATAGTTTCTGCTTGTGCATTGGGATGATTAGAAGGGATACATTCATCCAATGCATTAGGAAAGAGAAAACATGAAACTAGATGTCGTCAAATCGTACAGGATCTGTTGCAGGTCCTGGCATCTCCTTGGTTGCACGGGTTCAGCCTCAGTTGTTGTTACTTGTGTCTGATTTATGATTTTCTTCATTTGTTCGATTTCTTGTTTTGATGACTCCTATTTCCTTATCCCCAGGGCACATTGCGGGATTAGCTGATGGCATTGAAGACTCGCACATGGAATCTTTATTCTTTCCCTTTGCTATAGCAGTCGGTTGCAAGGTCCTATCGCTCCTAAGAGTCACAGCGTTAGATAAGATAAAAGTATTTATACCTAACTCGGGTGGTGGTTAGTCATTATAGTCTACCCACTCCTTACGATGGAAATTGTTGGGGTATGCCTCAACCTGCGCGTGTATGATCGTTTTGATGGCATTGAGATCGTCAAGCGTATGACTCATCGTATTCATGTTCTTGATCAGCTAAGCCAAGCAATCCAGAGCTGGGTTCACAAGCGTGGTCTTTGAAGATTCAACAAGCTGATGTTGCTGCAAGAGATAGTACGAAGGTGGTGGTTGGTAATTCTAAATTTGATGAGGAGAGTATTATTTCTAGTGATATAGAGGAGGATAGAAGTGATTCTGATACTGAGCAACCAATTGTTGTTGATAGAACGTTTAGCGATGTGCTGGCTGCTGGAAATTATGTCTCCAACAATAAGATTGTTGCGGATACAGGTAGTACGGATGGTGTTGTTTATGTTGTTGGAAACTCCGTCCACCCTGATTTTGGTGGAATGGTCGGTTGGCTTATGTCTGGCCCCGGTGTTGTCCTCCAGAATGGATCAAAGACTATTCTATTGCCCAGACAGCATTTTCTTCTTCAATATGTGGGGTGGTGGTAGAAACTGCTCAGCATAAGATGGGGATTTTGGATGGTACACAACCATCTGTGAGCGCTACAATGATTGTGATTCTTATTTGGTGCATGTACGTATTATACGTGTTGCACAGACTAAGGTTGCTCGGGACTCTACTGTTGTGGTGATGGTGGTTGTTGTTTCAGCTCAACGGTAGAAGAATCAGTAAATATAATCGTGGAATTGCACGAATTGATAGTTCCAACCATGCTTCATGATATCATATAGCTTGTCAACTTGATTAGTTTGTTATTCGATCACATTGAGTTTCTTGAGTTATAGTGAACGTTTCTTTATGATATCCACTTCGGACATGTGATTCTTGATGATACTCATGTTGGAAGTCTCATTCTTGTCCCACAGTAATGAGATGCCACCATGTTGATGGGCTTGTGGAGGTTCTACGGAATCTTCTAAAATGCTCGAGACAAAGATAGGGTTATTGATGAATCTCCATTTTGTCACCTTTATTCTTTCATTTTTGTCCTTAAATCCCTAACTAAATTCATGTATATAGCATTAATTTGATCAAAATAACATCCAGTCATTGATATAAAAATATTCTATAAAATATTTTGTTTAATACCAAAATAAAATAATAAAGTGATGAAAAAAAGAGTGAAGTGTCTAAGGCATTGAATGACCTTAGACCCCAATACCAAGTCATGATGACTTGGTCGATAAGGAATAAAGTAGGGGGAGATAGAGAAAATAAATTGTACAGAATATTCCTAAAAACCGCCATCCTTCTTTTCCATATATTGCATTTTGGGACCTATTTTGTTTTCTTATTTTTATATCTCAAATAAAAAAACCCTCTTTTTGAAATTTGACATAAAAATACGAAGAAAAATACAAAATTGATTTGATTCAAAAATAATACAGAGTGTACCTGGGACACACATAATACAAGGCCGCAAAGAAAAATTCCCAGACAAGTATCTTCTTCATATTGATTCAAAATTGATCAAAATCACATTTATTGTTCATAAAATTAAATTGTCTATTTAATCAAGTGGTTTCATTCAATTTGGAGTTAAGATGCAGAAGTTGGCTTTTAGGCCCTCAATGTGTAATATGCCCTTATAAAATAATCAATATATTTATCCTTTATATTTTTCACTATATTATATTTCTTTATATTTGTAAATATTATTCAAAATAGATTTAAATAGTAAAATTATAATAAAGATATTAAAAATTAGTAAAATTACATAAAGTATTAAACTACATAGATTAAATAAAAGCAAATAAGTAAGTTTAAAAATTAAAAAAATATGTAAATGTATATTTAAATAAGTTATAAATATATCAATTATGTACATAAAATAATAAATTATAAAATACAAAATAAGAATTAAATACATCATATATAGGTAATTATACTTATAATCACACTTGAAAATATTAACACGTGATAAATAGGTCGATAAAATAAGTAAAATTTAAATTAAAATCATACGTAAAATTAGGAACAACTTTCATGTTTTAAGAAAACATCAAAAAATTAATTGTTATTTTACTTCTCTTTTCTTCTTAATATCTTCTATGTTTTGTCTTGTAGCATTGGACGTGGACCAATTAGGAGCGGGCCTTGGTTGACCTGCCCCCTACATCCCTAGGCCTGGCAGCCTTGCTGATCCACCATCTTCCTCGATTTTCGAAACCAAGTACTTCATCTTTCAGATTGATCCCTTTTTGACTTTTGCTCCTCATTCTATGCTTTTTTAGACTTGATCAATTCCTCAAACGTTGGATTGAAACAAGACGTTGCCATGGCCAAACCTCACCTTGTACATATATCCTCCTTGTCCCCATTTTTTAATTTGAATCCCATTTCCGATCTTTGAGCCCCTTGAATCGAGTCCTTTGGTAGTCCTTCATAACAGGGAGCGACACTCATCGAATCACAACAAGAAGAAGTGTTGGAGGAGTGAATACATACCTTGTCGGAGCTCCTCTGTGCGATTCTTGCTCCCAGCCATTCTATGACCGATGAGCTCATTTACCTAGCATTTTTAGATTCTTAGGATAGTCAATAGCTTACAATGGTAGTTCATTTTCCTTAATTTTTTTTAAAAATCGCTAAAAATACCAAAAAGAAATTACTTAGTAGCACTAGGCTCCGGCCTTCATGTCACCTGTCCAGCCATATTTCTGCCACTGTAACCATCTCATTCTCTTTTCCCTTCACTTCTGAAGTTCCAGCATCCATACATACACCCTGACCTTGCATAGGTTGGGAGATCAAGCTCTTCTTCTCCGCCGTACTTCAAGAGATCTGACCTGACCCACCTCTGTCTATTTCCACTAGGAAATACCCCTAGGACCAACTCTTTTCATCGACCAAGCTAACCATGCATGCCCTGGAGTACACAGACTCTTTTGAGGTGATTTTGAAGCTGCGGAAAGGTCCCCATGTCATTGAAACTCCACAAGACACTAGGACCACATCGATGGGTCTTGGACATTTCTAAAGACACCAGCCGGTGTGGATGTGCTCCAGCTCCATTTTGTGTCACATGTGAGACTTCCAAGTGTCCGGAGTTGCAAGATATCGAAGATTGAAAATACATGTATTGTTGTTCTTCCTAGTTTGTCCAAGCATCTCCACTGGCATCTGATCGCGTATAATCTCTAAGTGGATAAGTAGCCGTGAGATCATCCACCCTCTGCCATCAGATCGCAGAGCTGAGATCAAATCTCAGCCCTCCCATGCAAAGTGTCATCATGCAGCCAGGGAGAATTACATGTATAAAAGGGACCATCTCCATGTTTACACAGGTATTTTACACCTATACCCCTCCGCATTTTGTATTTTTATTTTAGTCTTTAAACATTTCATTCGAGTTGTAAAACAATTGTATTATTTGCATTTTAGCCCTGAGACTTAGTCCTACTTCCATTCTAGTCCAATCCATGTCACCTCACGTGCCTATGTGCATAAAGAGATGGGGATTTTTGTATGAACCCCCACCAGGTTTGGAGTTATTATCCAGTCCTTATTTTTTAGTGTTAAGTGCGAAGCTTTTAGGATATATTACAGCTCTATCCCTGGAAGTTATTTTTATTGCAAGAATACCCTTATCAATTTTTTTATTTGTTAAATACATGTGATATTTGCATAGGGGCCCCTTCACCTCTACTATTTGTTAATTTTAGGCCCTTGATCTTCCTAGAATTTACAATATAGTCCCTACTAGTGAAATTAATTTTATTTATTGTATTTTTATTCTTAAAAATAGTATATTAAGCCCAAAAATTCTAGGAAAATTAATCTAAATACTTTCAGACTTTTTATACCATATATTTCTCTCAAAGGATTTGATTATATTTTCATATTTTTAAAAATAAAAAAAGTTAAATTTATTCCTTATTTGATTTAAAATTCTAAAAATTTATAAAAATGTCTCCAAAAATTCCAAAAAAATATTATTAGATTATTATCTTTTTTACTTGCAAACCCAAAAATAATAAAAAAAATATCAGAAGAAAACCTTTAAAATTAAAAATATAAAAACCTTATAAAAATTTATATAAATTATTTAAAAATCTAGAAAGAGTGTTTCTGTGTCATAATTTTCTTTATTTAATAGTTTATATATGAAAAATAATTTTCAAGAGCTTTGAAACCTTTCCTTATTTTTAATTCTCAAAATAATTTGGCATATTATTATATTTCATGTTTTGTATCATTTAATAAATTAAAAATACCTAAAAAATAGCAAAAAAATACAACAAAATCTCAAAAATAGGGAAAATTAGAAGAATATGAAAACATTTTATTTTATAATTTTTGAGTAGATATAGCTATATTTATAAATAGAAAACCCTATATAGATTGTATACACATATTACTACTTTATATTTATTAATATTAGTATTATTATTATACATATCATAAATACATCTAGATACCCTTAAAAATAAAAAGCTATGTACTTACTTGTATTTACTGAGGTTCTACCTATTTATTATATACATTTATTATACTTATATAGATAGATATATATACTTGTTATATCTAAACAAAATTAAAAACAGAAAAATATAAAAAGAAAATAAAAGTTATAAAATTTAAAGACAAAAAATATATAAAATAATTAAAATCCATAAAAAATTTAATACAATTAAAAACCCACAAAAATTAAAAAATCCCTCTAAAAACACACAAACATTAGTTGATAGTTTGTTTTAATTGTCATTTTTTGTGCATATCCTCGTCGCTTTCTATGGTTTGACCCCTACACTTTCTTGCTATACACACTTATTTGTAGGGTATAATAAATTTTACCTCACTTAGATTCATTATTCCCTTATTATGTGGGTTGATTGTTGTCTTAATTGATTGTTCATGGGTTGAGTGTCAAGAGAGCAGTCGACACAACGATTGTCTGACCCTACTTGTTGGGTACCGTAAACCCTCCAAGATTGTTAGGCCCCTATGAATAACCGAATAAAAAATTTTACCGTTATCAAGGAGCAACGTGTAGGATAGATTCTGTGTGCATTAAGCACCTATCATTTTCCACTTCATTTTCCTTTTATTTAAATAATTGTTTATATCTTCTAATAAATCTCTTTTGTTGACTTTGTTGTTAGGAATCGCGTCGCCAGGGAAATATTCTTATGAGAGTTGGTGCACCTGAGTCACGTGGATATCACCTCTTTCTTCACGAGCTGATTGCAGAGGTAGCTTAGACAAGATTGGAGAACGAATATAGCAAGGCATTTAGATTAGATTTTTCCTTTATGTGAGAGATATTCCATTTATTATTGTTAGAATACAGGTGGACACTTGGACTCTCAGACCAATTTTACAAAGTGTTTGTTCACATCGGGGCTCGCCGGTTTTAACGCATTTTTGTCGTCTTCTACATTTTTGTCCTCCTAATTTTCCTCTTATTTATTTTTGTTTCTTGTGGTTTGTGTTTTCTTCCTTTATTTTCATTTGATTTATGTGAATGAGTCCACATATTTTTAGGATTTCTTGAGTGAGTAAGCTAGGTCTGAATCCCTAATATTTGCATGCTCCTATAGTCTTTGAAACGTTTGGATCTAGATCAAACTCAACTTGTGCTTCAAGATATTAGCAATTCCTGCTTTGGGTGATTTCTCCACTTTGCATACCACATATAGATTAAGTTTAAAATTCTTGTCTTACATCCTGCATGGAGAGAACTTGGAAGTGTTGTAAGTCTTCTATCTAAGCATCATCATTTTGACACAACGATGAGATTTCCATTATAGTGTCACCTTGCATTGCTTTGCCTCTATCTCCCTCTATTTTTTATCACTTAGTTTTCAAAATAAAATCCAAAAATCATTAGGTGGCTATTCTTGAAAAATACTCAAAAAAAAGAGAAAACCAAAAAATTAAAATAAAGGGACTGCTTAATAAATTTTGACCCTAATTAAAATTTGTAACAGACATCATTGTTTGGGGTTCATAAACCCACATTATATTCAGGTACGTTCCAGACAAAGCGAGGCACAAACCTTAAGGAATAAAGCCAAAAACTCGATCTATGGATGCCTTGATTGTCACCTGGGACTGACAAAGTACCAGTACTTCTATCATACGTGAGCAAGTAGGACATTGTCAACGATGGTGTTCTCACCTTGTGAAGAACATCCGACCTGGTCTAAAGTACTGATCATAGTCCACACCCTCATGGGTGTGTCTATCCCATCATCTCGTGTCTAATTATGTACTTGTCCGCTTGCGAGCTTGGTCCAAGGAATAGAATTCACCATTTTTGGCTTCCTCTCTTATTCTTTAGATGAGTAGCCCTAGGACTAATATTGAGGACCTTAAAAGTGCAGATCACATGATACAAAGGAAGTGGAAAGTATGGGATAAAATTGATAAATTTGAAAAGATAAAATTGATTGATCCTTAATGGCTTCACTTGTATTTAGTTGGTGAACTCCTTGCTTTGTGTTTGTTAGGATCTAGTTAAGATTCAAGGATCAGTCCTACGCCCTTTTTTTCTTTTCTTATATTTGAATTTCTTTTTTAGTCGCTCATTTTGAGCCTTCTTCATCTCTTCACTCATCCTCTTATCTCCCCCTATGATCATTTCTCCTAATCTATTTCTCTTTTGTCTCTAAGATGTTACTCTTGGATGGTTTGGTTGGGACTCTGCTGACACCCGCATCGATTCCATGGGTACATCTCTAATAATTCGGGGCAATTACCAATTGACTAGTTTGGACTTTGCGAATGATCCTTAGGACTCCTCTGTTTCTTGTACCTCCCACAGATTGGGAAAACTCTCTTCCCGAGCTCTGCTCTTTTTGAATGGAGACTGATTTCACTCCTTGTACTTTTCCATCATTAATAAAATTCAGAACCTAATTCTGAATTATTCTCTACATCTAGTGCATGTATACAGACTGATCGAGGCATTTTCCCCATTGTAGATCAAGAATTTGATCTGGATCTAGATTTACAAACATATTTAGAGATGGCTCTCACAAGACGTGGAAAGGGATAGCAACATCTAAGCACTGAGCAGGACACAGAACATGGAACCAATCATTATGAAGGGAACACTCAAGTCTTATCCTCCATCCAAGCCATACAACAACAGTTGACTGATCAAGCACTTGTCCAGGTTGCCTTTCAAGAAATGCTGAATGATATGAGGAGAAGATCAGAAGAGAGAGAGAGAGAGAGAGAGACGAGGAGGGACCGATGATGATGACTTACATGGTAATGATAGTGATAATTACTCAGTAGGTGGACCTTAAGGAGGCAAGGGAGACGAAAGGAAATGTCAGATCAAGCCCATACTCAAGCAGACTTACAGTCCTGGGGCCAACTGAATTACTGAGTAGATCTAGATTCTTTCGATCCACAGACACATCGAGCCGAAACCACAACTCCTTTCTCTACTCCCCACCTTCCATTGGCATTCAAATGAAGAACCATACATCCAATTACAACAAATTGGACACATATGTGGCACCACTTAATACTCTAACATCCCGTTAGGCATAGTCAAGACGATTGCTTTCCCCTTTAGCCTACAAAACAAGGCACTATATTGGATAAATCATTTGATCAAAGTGGTGATGACATGGGAAGAATGAAGTCCACCTTTTTTGTACAAATACTAACCATTTGGTCGTCTTAATTTGATGCGGTCAAAGATTGCCAACAACTCCCAAGGAATACAAGAGTCCATTCACGAGACTTGGGAGCAATTCAGGGACTTAATTGAGAAGTTCCCCAATCATGATATCTTGAAGACCAGTTTGGTCTAGCATTTCTTTGGGGGACTCATGGAAAATAGTCAGCGTTTGGTTGATGCCGCATTTGGAAGTTCACATTTCAACAAAGATGAGGATGTGGTGTGGCAAATTAGGCTCGCATGTCCAACAAAGATAAGCTCATTCACTTCATTTTCTTGTGATTTCTTTGATTTTTCCTGTGACACAAATAATGCATCATTCTTCTCAGACATTTCTCTCACCTTCACCATGCAACCACGATCTTCGCTGACCGCCATGTTGACCTTCTCACTTCCTCCGCAACCACTTCCATCCCATGCCATCTCCTCCGTCAGAGGTGGAGGAGATATCATTCTGGAGCTCACCTTCTCCACCCTTTGTCCGCCATGCATATCCATCATGCTTCAACTATTGTCATCTAACCCGCATGTAGGTCCAAAACATCAATGGACGAAGCTTCTCCCCTTCCTCCATTCTAGAAGCTTCATGTCGACGAGGGTGCATCGTCGCATCACCTCAGGTCATTCTGTAGTCTCCTCTTCCTTCTAGAATGTTCACCAACCTTCCCATGAGATTCCCCGGCCTTCTACATGTGAGTTTGGTGGCAGAGGATATCCGGGGTCTCGTTGGAGCCCTCCTTCACCACCATGCCTGAGGAAGTTGGTGGCGGATTCGAAAGTTGCAGATACTGTTTGATCTCCCAGATCGGATGGTCCTCATTGCACACTAGACTCGGAACCACCACTGGAGCCTCTATGGAACCAGGGCTAAGGATGAAGCATTGAGGTGCACACCAACCCTCATCACCATCCGATCCTAGCCCACGCGCATGCAGAGCGGGGGCGGACGGGGCATTTTTTTATCAACACCCCTGCATGTTTCTATCATTGTAGTTAGGTTCTTCCCAAACACATGCTCCTCATGTGCGGGCCTGTGGAAATCATGAAGAGGTCTAGCCAGCTTTGCGTTATTCAATTTATGCACGTGACATGGAACTCTTTGCAAGTTTTAGCATTTTGTTCTTCATGTTTTTATTGTAATTCTTCCCTTGCACTATTTTATGTATAACTTGAGCATATGGACTCCAAATTGAATTATTTCAATTTCATTTTAATGTTAATTTGTTATCCTCTTGATGGTATATTTTAATCATTGATTTGATGTAAAAAATTGAAGGTGCTAAATTCTACTTGTTCATTACGTTACTTCCTCCTCATTTTAATGATGTTATTGGATCTTTGATGCATATTTATGCTCCAATTTATAATGAAATAGAATCACTTTTAATTTCTCAATAATTCGACTATTCCATGGCTTAGTTTTACTTGCATTCCTTTATGTCGTTGCATAACATTTTGCATCCTTTATTACTAAAAGTCAAACTAAAGTTTACATACTTGTCATAATTCCATTTATAGCATTTTATTGCATACTGCATTATATCTATCCTTCATATAATCAACTACAAAAATACATTCTCATTTTGTGTGCATCCTTATTTAATTATCTTACATCATCACTTGCATCATTTATTATCTGCATAATGTTTGTGCATATTGTGAAGGGTACATTCTATCTTCATAATCAGCAGACCTAAACCAGATAATATAATCACTCATATTTAATCTTTAATTTCTAATTAATCGATGAGGACACTCGTGTCCTTATGTCCTACCTTGGTAGGCTTGACAAGTTATAAATATTACACATATTCAGAAATGGGGTATTTAGCATAAACATGAAATCGCCTCATACGCTATGAAGATAAAAATGACATATTAATGAAGCGATTTCACAATTCATCAATCTCTTGAACTGATTGTGCCACCCATTCTCTGATAGTCAGTGCATCCTTTTACATATTCAGTTGCATCGCTAAAGAGTGTTGGCCACTAGAGGCCACATTGAAGCACCTTTGATGTAATTCTTTTTCATAATGGTGTCCACCAGGTTCAAGTTTATGACAATGTTTTAGGACACCTCTAATTTCCTCTCATGGTATACACTTCCTACAGATACAATCTGCCCTCTCACATAATAGATAAGGATCCTCCCAATGATAGAAATGTATGTTTGAAAAGAATTTATCAACTTTGAGCTTTGTCCAATCAGGACGAGTCTTCTTGGATATAAGGTAATTCACTATATCAGCATACTAGGGGAGCGAGGCAACAGACAGAATTGCCTCATATGGAAAGCTCCCTGTGATTGGAATTATATTCTGCTATAGAATCTCAACCTCAACTATTCTGTAAAGATAGTATGCCACAACATTCTTGAATCTAGGTTTATCTTGAATTTCTAAATCGATTTCCTTGAGTATAAGGATCCATACAATTGGACGAGGCTTGGCATCCATCTTTCTTTGCAGGTACTGGATGGTAGAATGACATGTGTAGACTATAACCTTGGATCCCAGTAAGATGATCTAGACCTCTATAGCACAAAAGTTATGGCTAGAAGCTCTTTTTCGGTGACTGTGTAGGTTTTATGGACCTCAACAAGTGTCCTACTAAGATGATGAATAACAAATGGAAGTCCAGCCTGTCTTTATCAAAGAACAACACCTATTGCATAATCAGAAGCATCCATCAAGATCTCAAAAGGAAGAGACAAATCATGTGGTTACAGGACATGTACATGTTTGATAAGGGCCTTCAATGCATAGAAGGACTATAGAAACTATTCACCAATGACAAAATCTATCTCCTTTCCAAGAAGTTCAGTCAACAATCATGAAACCTTACAAAATCTTTTGAAATCTGTTTGGAAATCCTTTGTGAAACATTTTCAAACCTCTGTGAAAATATTTTCAAATACAAGCAAAAAACTTTTCATTCATTTGAATAAAATTTTTGAAAATTCAGCTTGCAAATAATTTTGAAAATGGTTGCAATAATACTTTGAAAAGTCTATATACGGTGTTTAAAAAATCTTTCCTAAATGATTTCCAAATTTTGTAAATATTTGCAAAATTGTTTGTAATTTTTTTTTCAAAATAAAACGTTACAAAACTGTTTGTTAAAAACATTCAAAATTATTTCGAGAACCTTATACATAATTCTTTATAAGCTTTGCATATAAAAGCCTGTAAAGAATAACTAACTTAACTTGTAAATGCCTAGTGTAAATCCTTCACCTAATCCTTGTAAATAATAGATGTACTCACATTTTAATATCTTATCATACTTCTTCCACTAAACTTTATTCAAAAATCCCTAAAAAAGTTCAAATTTTGAAAATGCATAAAAACTTGCAAAATATTTTTCAAAAATATATAGAAAAAAGTTGCAAAACTTTTTCAAAAATTCATAAAAATTCAAAATGAGATAATTGCTTCATAAAGATATTTTTATTGCATTGTACATAGCATTTGCATTTTTTGAAATGATCAAAACAATTGAACAAGTCTAAATAAAGTCTGAAGATTGGAGCTTAATATAGACCTTAAGTCACTTAATTTCAGAGGAACCCATTAAGTACTGGAGTTGAGATGCTTCAAGACACCTTTACTTAATTCTTTAGGTTCCATGAGACTATGTCCATGAGTCAATTGAATGTGTCTAACTAGAACCCTTGATATCATCCATATGACTCTTGAGACACTGGCTTGACTAGAAACCTTACACTTAACGCTTTGATCAATCTAGATGGATCGTTGAAAGATCTTGGAGACTAAATCGGGACGATACTAGGTTGCTTCGTCAAGGGTAGCTTAGGAACCATATTTGGGGATTACCAAAACCGGTACTTCAACCCACTTCTTCTGGTAGCAAGGACATCTAATGATTGGAGACTAGATCGAAACAATGCTAACACAACTTTTTCCACGACCCCAAAACAAGGGTGGACCAAAAGATTCTATATCTTTCAGGGTAAAAATATTAATGCAGATAAATACAAAAGAAAAATATCCAAAAGAATCTACACCAAAAAATTCCACAAAAATTCAAGCTTCTAAAAAAAGCTTGCTTCTTGGTGAAGACTTGATTATACAGACCAAGCTTCACAAGAGAATGGGACTACACTGGTCCATCCCCACTTCTTCTCCCATTCTTTTAGCTTCCTCCCCATTTCAATTTTGAACAAGCATGCTCCTGACCTTAGAAGGGAATATCTATCTCAGTGTGGACCGATGATCACGAAATCCACCTTTTTAATACTAGTAAATTGTAGTAGTATAGGAGACGAATTTTGGTCAGCAAAAACCACAAACGTTTGAATGTTGTGGAATATTTATACTTGGCAATTCTACTAAGGTCGAACACAGGGACACGAGCTGCTCTATTTCTTTGTCAAGTTTTGATCAATTAGAAGCATGTATGAATAATTTCTCAATTAAAGGTCTTCTTTCATATGCGCATGATGAAATGCAGAGATATGATGCATGCAAAAAAAATTTTAATTATTTTTCAATACAGATATAAGGAGATGCGTGAAAAATAATGCAATGTTAACTGCAAGTTATAAGTATGCAAAAGATAATATACAAGTATGCCCTATAAAGATTATATAAATGAGCAAATAATATGGTTTGAAATCAAAGCCGAACTAAGCACAAACATACAAGCAGACATTAATTTAGGGAAAGAAGATGTAGATCAAAGAAACTAATCCAACATAAAAAGTCACTCCATTCAAAATGTCAAATGAGAAAATTAAACATTCCACTAGAGAGATGAAGAAACAAGGATCAAAACGATACAAAAATCATGCAATTTGGCCTTACTATGCTCAAGATATGAAGAAAATGGTGCATGGAATAAATGTAAATAAAAATACGGGAAATAAAATGATAATCAAGTACAAATAGATCTCTGAATGGGCCTTTACAATTTGCAAAAACCATAGGGGCCCCATTGTAAATTTTCCAATGCACACAGGAACTCTGCAAATATTAAAAATAGTAAGGGCCACCATATAAAATATCTAGGCACACACGTGAGGTGAACCCCTAAGGACCATAGTGCAAATACCATATTGTCCAGGGTCTGCTCTGTAATTTGCCCAGGCCCTCACGTGCATGGCACGTGAGGGAACTAGGCTTGGGGAGTGTCGCAGCTTTAGGTCCACGTGGTAGGCATCTGCAGCTTGATGTGAGGCTCGGTGGATCCGAGCCTGTTGGTTCGTCATGAGGTTCGGGCATGCCATGTTGCGTCATCGGGACCGTCCGATTCAGATGATTGGACGGTAACTGTAGCATTGTATTCCATGCGCTTCACCGGAGGAGACTACGCTCTAGCATCCTCTTGGGGGCTTCTCCTTACTCCAGATGGTCGCCTGTGGATCGGAGAAGATGGAGGAAGCTCTCGCGAGGGAGCTAGAGGTACGATGAAGATCCAGAGGTGATCAAATCGATAGTTTGATGAAGTCTCGCCGGTGGTAGAGCGACATATCGGAGATGGATGCGAGTGTCTGACCATTGAAGCATGGAGTTCCTACAATCGTTAAGATAGTTGAAGCATTTATTATGCGTGCGAATGCGGCCGAAGACAATGGACTGAGGATCCATGGAGGTGGCGTGAGCCCAGAGTCTTTACCTCCGGCAAAGAGGAATAGATTTGGGTGAGGTGAATGAGGTCATGGAGAAAGGAAGGTGACGTCCGAGAGGTTGGCAAAGATGCGTAATTCTTGGTGGAGGTCGTCTAAGGGTTAGGCGGAGGTGACGTCGAGTGAGAATGTCAGGAAACTTGTGAGAAGTAAAGGAAAAGAAAGGGGAAGGGGACCTCATCAGAGAGGGTATTCCTGTGGAGGAGGCAACTTTGGATGATGCTCCTTGGGAGCCTCCGATCGTCGCCCAGCGAGGTCAGCTGGGCCTCAAAACTCATGCATCAACCGGAGGGCAGAGCAAACATGGCGGGGCTCCATGGATCTCACCGGCGCTTGAGCCCATTATCACCTCTACACGCCCGCCCTCTGTTGTCACTAGAGGGCGAGGGAAGCTAAGGAGGAGCTCCTTGGATGGTAGATGGGTTGATCGGAGGCGGAGGGTGGTGATCTTATAGGAGGGGGTGGCCGAGAGTTACGAGGTGGCCATGGGTTTTCAAACGGTCGTCTTGATGCTTGAGAGTGAAGGCAGGGCAAGATGCAGGTTACGTTAAGGTGTCAGAGGGAGGGGCGACGTATAGGTGGCATTATGATGAGGCGAGAGTGTATGTGGTGCCTTCCAAAATAGGATCAGGGCAGAGAGCTTGCGAGGGTAACAGCTGGGCAGCTGGAGGAGGACGATGATTGCTTAGCCATTGTATCTCACGATCCAACCGCCAGGACTAAGGCATTATGGAAGTGTGGAAATTGAATCCCTTGATTTTATCAGGTGGCAGATAGTGAGGCGTGGGTGGACGGCTAGGATGAGATATGGAGATCTCATCCAACAGAGGGCTATATGGGGTGACGTGGCGCAAGGGGCGGCTAAGGATGAGAAGGCATCTGACGGAGGGGATGTAGGTGTGAGTGGGCGGTTAAGATCTGATTGGAGATCAGATTTGATGGTTCTGAGTGGGTTAGGTTTGAACTGCAAAGATGGAGGTGTTTTTATGGATATCGGACGGCTCCAGAGGGGCCTGGTGGCAAGAGTGGAGGTGGGCCACCTGAGCGTCCCAGAGGGCGTCACGTGGCCCAATCAAAAAAACAGAAAATGTAAAAACAAATATAAATCTAAAAGAATTAGTTGGAGGTAAAATTAGGAAAAAGTCATAACATTAAAGTTTTAGATCTCAATGGGATCTACAAGTTCCATGTTGGACAAAAAGTCAAAAGAGGTCAATTGTACAAAAAGTATTTTTTGGGGTATTTTTAAGGGGTTAAAAACACCAGATTTTTATTTTGATATTTTTGTAATTTTTAGTCTTTTTAGAGTTTAAGAACTTATAGATAATTAATCAACCTAATTTTTATGGGTTTTTAATAATACAAAATTATAAGTTAAATAATAATTATTATATACAATAAATATAGGTTAATTATACACAATACAATACAATATAATAATGAGGAATTATTGGCGATTTTTATTGGTTTATTTAAGCTAGGGGATTAAAAAGTGGATTTTAGCAAGATGAATACGATATTCATCATACCCCTATACTTAAACCATGCTCGTCCTTGAGCATCTAAAGAATGAAGGAGTCAGTTTAGTTCCTGACAGTTCATGTGAAGAATTCAAGGCTCATTTTTTTTCGAAGACCCTCAATTTAAGTAATCCTAAAATTCTAGGCTCAACCATGCTCTAGTCAGAAGGAATCTGACTTCTCTAATCATTACAATCTCTTTTTATACATATAATATATAAGGATATGAAAATTCAGTGTATTGCATTTTATGAGAGCCGAGTCTATGCATCACTCGAAGTTCCAGTCCAAGAGACTCTCCTCTAGACCTCATCCTCAACACTAGGGAATAAGTGTATTCTTTCTTCAGCCAATCGTCTCATTAGTTCGTCAGACTTGAAATGTAGATATACGGCTAGATGATGGAGGGTATAGGATTGTGTCTATTTTCTCTCCCTCACATTAGAACAAGAGGCGCTCGAGTGCCTTTTTACTCAACACAGGTAGATTTTTAGCTTGTTGATCCGTGTATCCATCAAGAGAGTTGGAGTCATCTGCACTTATTTTTCTGGGAGTACAACAGGGTGTGTCATTTTTGAGTATTTAAGATACCTTCGACACCCAGACTTGTAGCATTTATGATACAGAGCCCTTTTTTGGTGTCAGCCCGACTCCTTGGTTCTAATTAGCGCTTGTTCCAAGTGGACACTTTGAAAATGTTTGGGAGCGCTCGCCATTGGTGGAAGCTCATTTATAATTTGACTTTGGATAATAGAGCTTTTCTTTGACATTTCTTTCATTCCTTTTCATTTGTTTGGCTAGCTCCACTACTTTTACCAAAAGTTGGCGCATATTCAGCAACAATTTTATTATGTTTCATCACACCCTCGCATATAGGTAAATATAAAAGATAACATGTTAACTTGTTTACATACAGTTTAAAGATTTGCTGACATCCAGGTTTCTTGAAGTTTCATTAACTTTATCCCATTCTCGAGCATCATTAGATCGTGTCCAGACTCAAATCTCTAATCCTAGTTCCTCAAGTGATAACTCAACTCATCTCATCAATCATGCACTTGTGAAAGTGAAGTGTTGATCATATTCTTTTAGAGGTAGAGATGAAGAGTGCAATATAGCACTCAAATCTTTCAAAATAGAAGCGAGGATTATTAAGTTCAAACCCTAATGACTAAGCCAAGCTAACTCCGACTCTCAAGAACACAAAAATCAAGTGTCCTCAAAATCCTTAAGCCTTGAGTGAATGTGAATGTCAAGAATACACCAACTCCTTGGTTAGTGAATTTTTTTATTTTTTATTTTTGTTTTGCAAATTTTTATGAATTTAATTTATTTTTTTAATTTTTTTGAGAGACAATGACTGTCCCAGATCATATGAATAGAAGTATCTACTCTCAGCTAGTATGGGTGTAAGTACTGGTTGTTAGACGGACCCATGTTCCTTAAGGACGGAGCCATATAAAATGTCCTCTAAACCAAGCCACTCTACTAAGGGAGACCAAAGTTCCCTCGCTGAAAGTAGCTACTAGCCTAGTAGTCAAAGTCTCATTCAAAGAAAAGTTTTAAATTTTTCAAATTTTTATGGAATTTTTGAAAAAAGGATTATTTACAACAAGTTAATCCCTCAATTTTTAAGAAAAGATTTTTTTACAAGGTTTTTACAAAACTCGATTCACAAGTTTACTTAAACCAAGACGAAAAAGATTTTTCAAAAAGTTTAAAAATATACGAGCTATGGCTAAAGTAGATATACAATAATATATGGTATACTCCCTTATACTTAATATTTGTTATGTCCTCATAGCACAAGTGATATGAAGCCATGGCTCGGTTAAATATAGGGTGATATAACAGAACTGAGGAGGAGGGTCCCCATATACTTAGGTCAAACATTTGACCTAAGTATAAGAGGATAGAGGAAGGGAGGGAAGAATGAATCGGATACCCCCTATACTTAGGCTAAAAATAACCTATGTAAAGGATCTGAGTTGGGGGGGTCTGTGTTTGGAGGAGTAATTACACTAAGATACAAGGGGACGAGGGGAGGGGTGTATTTTTACGGATGATTAAGAGGAAGATGAGGGAGGGATGTGAAATATACAGAGAGAGAGAGAGAGTATGTGCAAGTGTGTGTGAGTATGTATGGGGGGTATATAAATTAGTGATCCACTTATTCCTTTTTTACAACATGCGAGTCCTCTAATGAGGACTGTTAAAAATGCACATGCAATACTTTTTTTACAATAAGCAAATGCAAGCGAACTAATAAAAATTCCTAAATTTCTCCGCCAAATCTTTTGCGACCTCTTCAACGGGAGCTCCCAACTCCACGCCTCCATGGAGATCAAACGTCTTCGATCTTCATGGGCCCTGCTAAAAAAGATAAATGTTAGAAAAATAGCAAGGAAATTCATCAGAAGAAATGATGCAAAAAATAATGCATGAAAAGAAGACCTGTGAATTCACAAAAACATAAAATTCAATAAATAACAAAGGTGAGTCGTGTCCTTAGCAACGACGCCATTTTGTTGAACGAGATTTTTCGAGGTTCGATTCTTAATGGTATAAATTTGTTGCGATCCCCTGAATTTTGGCTCAAACAAACAAATTTATTTTTTTCTCAAGCTGAAATTATTACAAGAATAATGAAGCGAGAGAAATGTTTTCTATTTAATTAACATGTATAGCAACAGGATCAAACTTAGTGAGGTTACAATTATTGAGGGTTATTTAATTAATCGAAAAAAATCAATTAAAAGAAAAAGGATTTCTCAATGTATACTATGCTTGGTTTTCGTGGAATTTTGTCTTTTTAATATTTTTAAATTTTGTTTTTATTTCTATTTTTTATTTTTTTGATTTTTAATTTGTTATGGTTTCTATTTTTTCAGATTTTTAATTTTCAAATAAGGAACAATATGCACAAGGGAAGAAATACACACACCACACTCTTTCTGTATTTTTCAAAATATGCAAAAATACTCAAAAAATTACAAAAAAATATTTTTGGGTTTTAGAGGTTTTAAATATTTTTGGTTATTTTCTAAAATTTATTGAGGTTATTATATTTTTATGAAGATCAAATATTGCTCAAAATATCAAACAGTGCACAGTCTATGCAATCTTGAAATTTTTGAATTTTTCTAGATTTTTTATGATTTTTAAATATTTTTGGTATTTTATAATTTTTTGGGGTTTTATAAATAGTTAATGCTCGAAAATTGGAAAGAAAAGAAAAGACGCAAAAATATATTTACTCTAATTTTTTAGAATTTTTGAAGAAATATTCGAATTTTTATGATTTTTTAAAGTTTAAATAGGGAAAAATGACATGATTTTGATTTTTTTAGTAATTCCAAATGATGATAAAATGCTATGAAAAATTTATCAATGAACATGTCCATCACATGAGTATACACAAATTTTTGTAGAATTTTCAGAGTAAATATCACATTTATTTCAATGAAAAGATGAGTCAATAAATAGTTTGGACATACAGGGACTAAAACATAAATATTTTAATGTTTATGCATGAAAAGATAATAAAAATAGACTTACGGAGATAAGTTGCCATTTACCCAATTAGTGCATGCAACGCATGTGACAGGCTCAAGAGCAGGGGCTTCTTTGCAAATGTTAAAACTATCGATGGCTTTTCTGTAATTTCTCCAATTTTTTATAACCTCTAGGGTTACAGTTCCTCTTCTTTGTTTCAAGCCAAGAGGCACACGGTGCATCCACCCTCCCTTCTTCTCCAAGCAAAGGGTGGCGGGCGACTTCTATGGCATGGTGGAGGTCACGACTTCAGGAGTGGGCAGCGGGTGAAGGCGTTGGTGGTCCAAGAGCAAGGCAGTAGCGCACGGTCGTGGATGTCGAGGTTGTTTGCGATGGGTGGTGGAGAAGCCAGGTACAGGAGGAGTCGCGCTCATGGCGGTTGGACAACGAAGCAGCGATGGTGAGTTGGCAAACTCCTTCGTGCAGATGGTGCATCGATGGTACGGGACCATGCGTGGGTCGACGATATTGCAGTGGTTACGGCCTAGTAGGGGGAACTTGCAGCTAAGGCGGAGGTCGGCAGGCGGAGGGCTCTAGGCAGTTCTACTGCGATGGTGGGCCTCCAAGCGATGGCCCGTGCGGAGCAGAGCCGCGGGAGAGTCTAGTGGTGTGGCGTCGGCTTTGCAAAGTGATACACACCTTGATGGTTGGCGCAAGTCAGGGCAGAATGACAGCGTCCGATAGTGGTGGCTAGGCTGCCCCAACAACGGAGGTGGGCGATGGCCATTGGAGTGTTGCTGCCCCACCTTGTTTATTTTTTTTATTTTTTTAAAATGTAAAAGAAATAGAAAGTAGCTTAAAAAACTTTTTTATATAACAAAAACAATAGAAAATGCTTTATTTTTTTCTTTTAAAAAAATCTATTTGATCATGGAAAACAAATGTTAGAAAAAAAAGCAACTATGTATTTTTTTTTATTTTTTATTTTTTATTTACAGCTAAATTAGGATGCAAGCACTATGGTTCCATCCCAAAATCAAAATCAAACACGGAAAAATATAGGTGGGTGCAGATCCTCCGAAAGGGAAGATAGATACGGTCACCGAGCGTGACTAGAGGTGTGTGGATGCATGAGGCAGAATGGAAATGTAGGGATCAACAATATGAGATGAAAATTGGGATCCGAGGGCATATCAAATCGGGAGTGATGACAACTACAACAAAAATTTTAATAACTAAATGACTGTGAATTAAAATCTAAAATTAATCTAGAAGAACGGTAGAAAATAAAGAGGATCTCACCTTGGGATCGGATATGCCATGATGGCCTCGACGAGGACCGACTCATTGTCACCAGACAACTCGGAGGCTGGGCACCCTTTTGCAACAGGAAGCGCTTGGAGATCGAGCTCCTCTCCACCAAAGATTGATCACGAAATCTGCCTCTTTAATAGTAGTGAATTATAGTAGTAAATGAGACAAATTTCGATAAGCAAAAACCACAAACGTTTTAACGTTGTGAAATATTTATACTTGACAAGTCTACCAAGTTTCAACACAGGTACATGAGCTACTCTATTTCTTTGTCAAATTTTGATCAATTAGAAGCATGTGTGAATAATTTCTCAATTAAAGATCTTCATGCAGATGCGCATGATGAAATGCAGAGATATGATGCATGCAAAAAAAATAGTTGTTTCTCAATTCAAATATAAGGATATGCATGAAAAATTATGCAATGATAAGTGCAAGTTATAAGTATGAAAAAAGATGATATACAAGTATGCCCTATAAAGATTACATAAATGAGCAATTAATACGGTTTGAAATTAGAGTCGAATTGAGCACAAACATATAAGCAGTCATCTATTCAGGGCTAGAACATGTAGAGCAAAGAATCTCATCTAACATAAAAAATCGCTTCATTTAAAATGATGTCAGATGAGAAAATTAAACATGCCATTAGATAGATGAAGAAACAAGGATAGAAACGACACTAAAATCATGCAATTTGGACTTACTATGCTCAAGATATGAAGAAAACAGTGCAAGGGCATAACTGTAAATAAAAATGTGGGAAATAAAATGATAAATAATTACAAATAGGTCCCTAGAGGGACCTACCCGCAACTAGTAAAAACCATAGGTGCCCCATTGTAAATTTGCCAACTCGCAAGGGCATACCTACAATTACTAAAAACTAAGAGGGTCACCATATAAAATACACAGGGGCGCACGTAAGGCACGCACCGGTGGACCATAGTGCAAATACCAAACTGTCCAAGGTCGGCTTTATAATTTACCCAGGCCCTCACGTGCAGGACACGTGAGGGAACCAAGATCGGGGTGAGTCGCAGCTTCGGGTCCACGTGGTAGGCATCTGCGGCTTGATGTGAGGCTCGATGGATCAATGCCGACTTGTTCTTCTTGAGGTTCGGGCATGCCACGTTGCGTCATCGAGATCGTCCATTCCAGTTGATCAGACAGTAATTGTAGCGTTGTCTTCCCTACGCTTCATCATAGTAGACTGCGCTTCTGCGTCCTCCTGGGGGCTCCTCCTTCCTCCAGATGGTCGCCTGTGGATCGGAGAAATGGAGAAAGCTCTCACGAGTGAGCTATAGGTATGACAGAGCTTCAGAGGTGATCAAATCGGCAGTTCGATGAAGTCTCACCGGTGACAGAGCGGTAGATCGGAGATGGTGCAAGTGTCCGACCATTGAAGCTTGGAGTCCCTATAATCCTTAGGATAGCTGAAGAATTTGTTGTGCGTGTGAATGTGGGTGAAGTGAGTAGACTGAGGATCCATGGAGGTGATGGGAGCGAGGATCTAGGGTCTCTACCTCCGGTGAAGCGGAAGTGGAGTTGGGTGAGGTGAACAGGGTCATGGAGAAGGGAAGGTGATGTCGGAGAGGTTGGCGAAGATGCGTGATTGTTGGTGGAGGTCATCGGGGGTTAGGTGGAGGTGACGTCGAGTGAGAATGTCAGGAAAATGGTAAGAAGTATAGGAAAAAGAAAGGGGAAGGGGACCTCCTCGGAGAGGGGAATCCTGTGGAAGAGGCAGCTTGGGTGAGGCTCCTTGGGAGCCTTCGGTCGTCGCTCGGTGAGGTCAGCTGGGCCTCGGAGCTCGTGCATCCACCGGAGGGTGGAGCAAACATGGTAGGGCACCATGGATCTCACCGGGGCTCACGACGAATATTGCCTCTACACGCCCGTCCTACGCTGTCATCGGAGGGTGGAGGAAGCTAGGGAGGAGCCCCTTGGATGGTGGATGGGTTGCTCGAAGGAGGAGGGGGTGATCTTATAGGAGGGGGTGCCCGGGAGTTACAAGGTGTCGATGGGTTTTCAAACAATCGTCTTGATGCATGAGAGTGAAGGTAGGGGAAGACGGAGGATACACGAAGGTGTCAGAGGGAGGGGTTATGTGTAGATGGCATTACAATGAGGCGAGAGTGGTTGTGGTGCCTTCCAAAATAGGAAGGGGCGGAGGGCTTGTGAGGGTAACAGATGGGCAGCTGGAGGAGGACGACGATTGCTTAGCCGTTGGATCTCACGATCCAACATCCAAGACTAAGGCATTATGAAAGGGTGGAGATTAAATCCCTTGATTTAATCGGGTGGCGGATAGTGAGGAACGGGTGGACGGCTAGGATGAGATATGGAGATCTCATCCAACGGAGGGTTGTATGGGGTGATGTGGCGCAAAGGGCAGCTAAGGATGAGAAGGCATTTGACGGAGGAGATGTAGGCATGAGGGGATGGCTAAGATCTGATCAGAGATCGGATCTGATGGCTGTGAGTGGGTGAGGTTTGAATGGCAGAGATGGAGGTGTTTTTGTGGAGATGGGATGGCTCCAGAGGGGCCTGTGGCAAAAGTGGAGGCGGGCCACCTGGGCATCCCAGAGGGTGCCACGTGGCCCAATCAAAAAAACAAAAATGTAAAAATAAAGATAAATCTAAAAGAATTAGTTAGAGGCAAAATTAGGAAAAAAGTCAAAACATGAAAGTTGTAGATCTCGATGAGATCTACAAGCTTCATGTTGGTCAAAAAGCTAAACGAGGTCATTTGTAAAAAAAACTATTCTTGAGGGTATTTTTTAGGGGTTAAAATCACAGAATTCTGGTTTTGATATTTTGGTAGTTTTTAGTCTTTTTAGAGGCTAGAAACTTATATATAATTAATTAACCTAATTTTTATGGGTTTTATATAATAAAAAATATATAATAAACAATAATTATTATATACAATAATTATAGGTTAATATACCCAATATAATATAATAATGAAGAATTATTGGTGATTTTTATCGGTTTATTTAAGCTAGGGGATTAAAACTGGATTTTAGCTTGATGAATACGAGATTCATTAACTACGAGTTGTCATAGGAGGAGACTCGTTCATAGTTCAGTGAGTTGTCTGGGAAGATCTAGCAAATTCACACACATCAATGTTGCGAGAGTATGCCACTAAGAGGATGGTTCTGACCTAACTATGAATTGAACTGGATGACATGATTATGGAACCTAAGGGATGTTGCGTCACACATCCTAACCTTAACGTGGTTCCAAACGAACCAAGAATCCAAAGTTCTTAACTGACCTCTAAACTTCGATTTTATCAAGACAAGTTTAAGAGTCAAAAAATATTCTGAGTTCATTCTCTTTGTTTTCTTTGTTTTCTTTTTCTGCACTTATTAGCATAATTATTTGCTAGGGACTAGCAAAGGCAATTATAGAGGCTGATGAATCTCCATTTCATCATCTTTATTCTTTCATTTTGGCCTTAAATTCCTATCTAAATATACGTATATAATATTAATTTAATCAAAATAATATTCATTCATTGATATAAAAATTGTGTATAAAATACTGTATTTAATGCCAAAATAAAAGAATAAAGGAAATAAAAGGAAAAAATGAAGTCTCAAAGACACTGAATGACCCTAGACCTCGAGACACAGTCATCATGATATATTTGTCGACAAGGAATAAAGTACGGGGAGATAGGGCAAATCAATTGCACATAAAACAACCTAAAAACATTGATTCTTCTTGTACATGTATTGTATTTTGGGACCTATTTTATTTTCCTATTTATACCTCAAATAATAAAAACATCTATATGAAATTGTAGATAAAAAATAAAGAAAAATACAAAATTGATTTCACACAAAAATAATGCACAGCGTTCTTAGGACACACAGAATAAAAAGCTATAAAGAAAACTTCCAAGAACTGTAAGTTGTACATATTGATTCAAAATTGATCAACTCACTTTTATTATTCATAAAATTAAATTATCTATTTAATGAAGGTCATCTCATTCAATTTGGAGTTAAGATGTAGAAGTTGCCTTTTGGGTCCTCATTGTGCAATATTACCTTACAAAATAATCAATATATTTATTCTTTATATTTTCCACTACCTTATATTTTTATATATTTATAAATATTATTCAAAACACATCTAAAGAGTAAAATTAGAATAAAACAATTAAAAGTTCATAAAAATAAATAAAGTAGTAAACTACATGGATGAGATATACCTATATAATGTGTATACTTAATTATTTAAGTAAATAAATAAGTTCAAAAAAATAAAATAAAAAAAGGTAAATGTATATCGAAATAAGTTATAAATATATAAATTATGTACATAAAATAATATATTTTAAAATATGAAATAAAAATTAAAAGCATCGTATATAGGTAATTATACTTATAATCATACTTGAAAAACTTAACACATAATAAATACATCGATAAAATTAAATAAAACTTACATAAAATAGTACATAAAATAAGGAACAACTTTGATGTTTTAAAAAAATAAAAAAATCATATTTTATTTTATTTCTCTTTTCTCCTATTCTCTTCTCTATTTTGTCTTGTAGCATCTCACGTAGACTAATCATGAGCGGGCCTTGGTTGATCCCCCAGTCAACTGACCCCCCCCCCCTTACGTCCTAGGCATGTTAGCCTTGCTATCCCACCATCTTCTCCGAATTTTGACGCTTGAGACTTGCATTTTTTCAGCGTGATACCTTTACTACTTTTGTTCCTCGTTCTATGCTCTTTCACGCCCGATCGATTCCTCGAACGTTGGATCACTGAATCGAGTTGTTGCCACTGTCAAACTTCTCCTTGTACATGTATCCTCATCACCCCCATTTTTGAATTTGATCACCATTTCTGACCTTTGAACTCCTTAAATTGAGTCCTAGGTAGTTCTTCATGACAGGAGTGACGCCCGTCGAATCACAACGAGGAGAAATATTAGAGGAATCGATCCACATCTCACCAAAGCTCCTTTGTGTAATTCTTAATCCCGACCATTCTACGACATGTGTGCTCGTTTACTTGGATTTTCTATTCTTAGGATAGTCACTAGCTTGAATTAGTAACTTATTTCCCTTGATTTTGTTTAAAATCGCTAAAAATACCAAAAAGAAATAACATCAAAGCACTAGGATCTGGCCTTCATTCTGCTTGTCCAACCATCGTTCTACCTCTACAAACGCCTCATTCTCTTTTCCCTTTACTTCTGAAGCTCCAGCTCCCATCCATATAGCTTGACCTTGCACAGGTCTGGAGGTCAAGATCTCCTCCTCTGCCTTACGCCAGAGAACTCCACCCCTACTCACCTCTACCTATTTCCACTCAGAAATATTCCCAAGACCATCGCTTTTCATCAACTAATCTAATCCTGCAAGTCTTGGTAGTACACAACCTCTTTTGAGGTGATTTTGAAGCTGTATGAGGGCCCCCGTGTCACCAAAAATCCATGAGACACTTGGATGCCATCACTGAGTATTGGACATTTCTAAAATCAACGGGCATGAAGGAGCTCCAACTCCATTTTGGGCCACCTGTGAGCCTTCTAGGTAGCCGGAGTTGCATGATATCGAAGATCGAAGTAACATCATACCGTTGTTCTTCCCAGTTCGTCCAAGCATGTCCAACGTCGTTCAATCGCGCCCAATTTTCAAGTGGAGTAGCAGCCGTCAGATCCATCTACTCCACCATCAGATTGTGAGATGAGATCTAATCTCATCCCCCATGTGCAAAGCATCATCGTGCAGCAAGGGAGCGCCAAGTATATAAGTGGGACCATCTTCGTCATCCGTCAGCTACACCTCTTTTCCTGATGTATTTTTATTTTAGTCTTTGAACTTTCATTCAAGTTGTAAAACCATTGTATTATTTTCATTTGTGCCATAGGACTTAGTCCTATTTGCATTCTAGTCCAATATATGTCACCTCACTTGCAAGTGTGTGTGACAGGAGGGGGATTTTTTTCGGACCCCTTTAGGTTTGGAGTTATTATTCATTCCTTATTTTTTAGCGTTAACTGTAAAACTTCTGGGATATATTGCACCACTGACCCTGGAAGTTATTTTTATTGCAAGAATACATGTTAGTTTTGTTTATTTCTTATATACAAGTGATATTTGTATAGCGGTCCTTGGACTTCTATTATTTGTTAATTTTAGTCCCATGAACTTCCTAGAAATTGCAAAATCTTCTCTACTAGTGGAATTAATTTTATTCCTTATATTTTTATTCTTAAAAAAGTATTTTAAGCCAAAAACACTTAGGAAAATTAATCTAAATACCTTGAGACTTTATTTATATTATATATGTTTCTTAAGCTATTTTATAATATTATCATATTTTCCAAAAATAAAAAATCTTGCATTTATTCCCTCTTTGACTTAAAAATTCTAAAAAATAAAAATGTCTTAAAAAGTCAAAAAAGTTATTACTGGTATATAATTATCTTTTTTACTTACAAACATAAAATCACAAAAAATATCAAGAGAAAACCTTAAAAATTGAAAAACTGAAAATCCTTATAAAAATTAACAAAATCTATTTAAAAATCCAAAAAGAGTGTTTTCTATCTCATATTTTTATTTACTTAATATTATACATTATAAAAAAGTTCTGAGGATTTTTAAAACCTTTACCTATTTTAATTCTCAAACAATTCGGTTTATTATTAGATTCCATGTTTTACTTTATTTGGTCAATTAAAAATACCTAAAAATTAGCATAAATTACAATAAAATTAACAAAAATAAAGAAAATTAGAAAACACAAAAAAAATATTTTATTTTGAAATTTTATTATATATAGCTATATTTATAAATAGAAAATCTTATATAGACTCTGTACACGCATTACTACTATATATTTATTAATATTAATATTATTATAAGTACCTTAAATAAATTTTAAAATCCTTAAAAAAATAAAAAGATCTATACTTACGTGTATTTACAAAATTTCTACATATTTATTAGATATCTTTAGTATATTAATTATTATATATAATTATGTATAAGCATACTTTTTATATCTAAAAAAGAATTTAAAAATCAGACAAATGAAAAAATAAAATTTAAAAAATTAAAAACAAAGAATATAAAAAATTAAAAATCCATAAAATTTAAATACAATTAAAAACACACAAAAATTAAAAAAATCCTTATAAAAATACATGAAAACAATAGTTGATAGTTTGTTTTAATTGTCATTTTTTTGCCTATCCTCACTGCTTTCTATGGTTCGATCCCTACACTTTTTTGCTATATACACTTATTTGTAGGGTATAATAAATTTCACCTCATCAGATTCATTGTTCACTTATTTTGTGGGTTGATTATTGTTTTAATCGATTGTAGATGAGCTGAGTGCCGAGAGAGCGATAGACAGAACAAATTGTGAGACCCAACTTGTCGAGCACCATAGACCCTCCAAGATCGGACGTTAGGCCCCTTTGAATAATTGTATAAATAGATACATATCCTTAGCATCTCGTCGAATGTCTACCAAACAACGTATTCATCCTTGTTGAAATGTGATCCTCTACATGCGACATCTATCAGTTGTTGGCTCTCCTGATGTAATTCCCCGAAAAATCTTTGGACCCAAGAAGGACTTCAGTATCTCATAATCAGGTAACTTCTCCTAAAGATCTCAGAATTTTTCCCATGCCTCATGGAATGCTCATGGGACAACTATGAGAAGTTAGATATCATGGCTCTCATCTGGTTCAGAGGACCCATGTGATAGTACTTGTGCAAGAATGCATATTTAAGTTCTTCACAGGTTGTCACACCTTCCCCAAGTGATTTATCCAATACAAATCCTTGTCCTGAAGGTTAAACGGGAAGGCGGACATCTTCACAACCTCCAATGGTATGGTGAGATAATGCATAGTACCGTAGATGCGGATAAGTGGATGTAGGGTTCTTTATTTGTGTTGCCATGAAAAGTTGGAAGAAGAGGGAGAAGCGATGGTTTTAGTTCAAAATAACCCTGGATATGTGGTATACAAATCCACCCGGTGATCTGCCCTGCTCCAGGGTTGTATTTCTCCTTCTGAGTTGGTTTCTACTCCTCTCTCCCATAATCGTCTCCACCACGATTTCCTCTTGAGACATAATCGGCTTGATATCCTCCATGCTAATTTTCATAACCTCTTCCTCCTTGATTTTATTTCTCCCCCCCCCCATTTCCATAAGCATTTTATGGAAAGTGGCTTGGGAAGTAGCATGATCAGTCAGTTGTTGTTGGATCTCCTAGATGGAGGCAAGTATCGGATTATTCACTTCATTACAATCTACAATCTGATCTAAACTATGAGCCTTTCCTTGTCTTTGAGAAGCCATCTCAAAATAGGTTATGCAATCTAACTCAAGATTGGGCTTGTGATCTGCATTGGAAAACAAGCCTCGATCAATTCTCAGAAATAGAGTCTGAAAAGATAATTCGAGATTAGAGGTAAACTCGAACAATGGATTTATTAGCAAAAGATGAGTAGTAAAAGAAGAAAGATCATGACAAAAGTTGTCAAGACCTCCTTATGGAGTGGAGATCAGGGAGTCCAAAAAGATATTTGCAAAAGCCAAACGCAACCCTCTGAATCACCCCAAAGAGTTAAGGATGCTGGCATTGGGGATTCGATGTGGGTGCTTGTGGAGTTTGAATGAAACCCTCCCGAATATGACATTTTGATGATCTAAAGATGATATGATGATGGAGAAGGGGAGCACAGAATAGAAGAAGAATTGAAGACAAATTGACAAAAGAAGGCTCAAATCGAGCGAGATAGAATAAAAAGTAAAAGAAGAGAGGTGTAGATGAAAGGTCTTAAATGCACGAGATTTTTTATCTTGACCTGATGGAACCAAACAAACCTTAAAAAAGGTTGATTCACTAACTCAACATACGAAGTCATAAAAGTTCAGCTATCATCTTAGAAATTTTATTGTTATTTTTCAGCAATATTTTCAATATTAGTCCTTAGGGATATTCCTATATGACAGTGAGTACTGACCCGATAAGTGTCATGTACTTTCCACTTCCTTTGTAACTTGTATCATGTATGTTTTAAATGTTCCTTGTTATCATATCTAGTCCCATTACTCAGCCAAAGAAGTTGGTGGAAAGGATTCCTATATGACGAATCAAATACTTTGGACTGAATCTACAAGCAGAATCATCCCTCCTCAGACGAGGCACGATGAGACAGGACACCAATAGAAGCACCAGCACTTCGTGGACCCATGCAATAAACAAGGCAGTATCCAGGTTGGTTTTTGGCTCTGATCCTTAAAGGTCATGCCTCACTCTGTATGGATGGTACCTGAGAACAATGAGGGCTTCATGAACCCAAGACAATGATGTTTGTTAATCGGTTTTAATTATGTCAAGTTTTCTTAACAGGCCTTTTTTTGTTTTGACTTGTCTTGGGTATTTTTATGCAAAGGCCTAACTAAGTTCTCGATTTCCTTTATTTTTTCTATGTGATCAAAAATAGTAGGAGAGGCCGGGAATGTAATGCAAATCTAAATCAATGATGGATGTTGAGTCAAAAAAGATCACCTTGCTTCATATGGGATGTTAGATTAGAAATTAAATAACACTATATGCAATGCAACGATGAAATCACCCTAAGACATGAATTGATATTATGTGAAGCATCAACTAATTTGATCTAAGTCCAATCGTAGAGAATATAGGCACATGATATAATTAGGTTCGGACCTTAATTATTCGATCAAGAAAATCCTAAGTCTACGGGCTCAGCCAGAAAATATGTAAAATAAAATATGGTGAAAACACACAAATAAAGAGAACAAATGAAAACAAAGGGACAAAAGGGAGAATCAAATGGAATCTTTAAAATCACAACAAAAGTCGATAAAAATCGATGAGGTCCCTCAAGTGCACCGGCACTTGACAAAACATACCTCGAATTTATTATGTGTCAAAATATTCTAAGTATATTACAAGTTCAATAATATCTCCCTCGCTAAAGAAAGCTAAGATAATTTCTTCTCAGTACCTCTTGATCTCCTATGAAGCTCTCTCCTGCCGGCTAAGTCGAGCAACTGGCCTCCGAGTCACATGGGTGCACCACCTCTCTGAAGATCGTCTCCCTCACTCCGCAGGCTCTCCCAACAAAGTTGACAACAAGTGATGTGAAAATAATTATATAAATAATAATCAAAATAATATGAGAATAAAAGAGCCAAAGAAAAATAAAATAATCGATTAAACAGATTGGCTAATGAAACCTGGTCTACTCAAATCGTTGCCCACCCCAGCAACTACGCCATTTGATAGACATAGATTTGTGAGTGTCAACAATATCTGACAAATCAGACATGTAATCGCCATGATGGACGATATCAAATCAATGCATTCAAATTCAAACCCACAATATATACGAACAAGTAATGTAATAAGTTAGAAATTTTATTTTAACTCTACAAAATATGTATAGGTGCAAGTGTGTGTAGAGTGTGAAACCACTGAGTATGGGAAACGAGGGTAGAGATAAAAATAAGACAATTAATTATTACTAATTAATGAAGTATTTTTGGGTTTAGTTTTTATCTTTTTCATTATTTTTTATTTTAATTTTTTTGGTGTTTTATTAATATATATTAATCTGTATCTTCTTTAATTAAACCTAATTAAATATATCAATTTCCTTCCTTCGGCGTTGTATTCTATTGGTGGGGGCGATCTGGATTTGTGGGTCCCTTTCTTTTCTGTTGGTCTATAGTCTGAGCATATCAACAGTAGCTTCCTAACTTTCATGTGTTCCCTTAGTTATCTGGTTACTCAATTGATGACAGAATTTCTCTTTTCACTTCGTGACCTACTTAGCCTTCTTTATGATCATGCTTGAGTCAAATTTTACGTGTAACGTCATTCTTGAGATCTATTCTTCATTTCAGATAAGGTGGCTATGCTTCTTCTTTAGTTCTAGTGGTTTCGACTTGTCTTTGGTTGATGTAGCTTATTGAGTAGCATTTCTACCATTTCTACTTTCTTCCGCAACCATAACCCATATTTTTATTTTAGTAGTTGTAATTGGCAAATTATTTCCGTAACTTGAATATATAATCATTCCCTAAGATATGTATTGATCCTTTTTAGTTTTTATTGATATTTATCCTTTTGCTTCCAATATCAACAACTGATAATCACCCTCAACTGAAAAACTAGTGATAAGGGGTTATTATTGGCAATGAAAGACTATATTTTTACATTTTTAATTTGCCTTATAGTTTTCTATCTATTTTAAATTTTGCAAATATTTTAATTAATTTTTAAATTAAATATAATTATATATGTAGAAGATATAAAGATATATGCAAATAGTGTTTTTTATTTTTAAAATATAATAAATAAAGTCAAAATGTATAGAATTAAATATTTTTTAGCTTCAAAAAGTTTTGTTTATTTTTGGTACTTTTATAATATTTCCATGATTTTTATGGATTTTAAAAGTGTGAAATAAAAAAATTTGCACAAATTAATTTAGAAGATTGAAATAAGCCTAAAAAATATTTAATAGATCAGATAGGACCCATATAACAATTGTAATAAAAATTCATGAACTTAAATTACAATTTCTGGAGTTTGTATGATTTTATATGATTTTTTATAAGTTTTCCAGTGTTTTGTGATTTTAAAGTTTTTATTTTGTAATTTTTAATTATTTTCAATATGTGATAAAATATAGTAAATGTTGTCTTTTATATTTTTGGTATTTTTTGTATTTATAATTTTTTAAAAATTTTCTTTTTAAAATAGTAAAATAAAGCATGTTTTGTATTTTTATAAATAGGAAAATATTTTTAAATATCTTAATAAAAATATGTGTGATAAAATATAGCTTCAGATACTTAAAGTAATTTTCCTATAACGTTTGAACAGAGACATGCAATTAAAACAATTAAATCAAGCAAGTGTAATTAAAAGGCAAGCACAAGGACCTTTCTGCAATTTTTAGAAACATAACATGCATTTCAAAACCATAAAACTATAATCTAGGGGCACTTCATATAATATCCTAATAATATTCTAATTAAATACACGCTGGGAAGGACCTATTTGTAATTAAGATAAACATTTTATGCAATCAGTAACATTTCAATCAAGTCTGGGAACATTCATGTAATTTCCCTAGTTGAATCCGTTTTTAATATAAATTTTACAAGGACTCACATGAAATTATTGTTCTGAAAATGTAGGATATAAATTGCAAAAAGCCCATTGACTGCCTCACGTAGCGGACCACGTGAGGCACACAAAATCGGACTAAAATGCAAATAACAGTATCATATGGTCCAATGTGCAAATTCTCCAGAAAATATCACACTTTATTTAGCATTTATAGGACTAACTACAAAAATGAAGGGCAGAGGGGTATGGGTGCAATGTTATCCTTGGTTCATGATTCAACGGTCCACAGCTTTTCACTTAACACTCAACTGCTCCTATCATCAGATACTAGTTTGATGACCAACAAATAGGATCAGATCTGTAGACATATCTAATGATTGATGGGCTCCATCATCGAATGGCTCGCATCTAATCTTGAGTGACTCCTTCATCAGATGGATATTGCTCCCCAGCATGAATATGGAAGAACTCCTGGGAAGGGGCCCTTCAATCTAGTGTATCTCCGATCTCTAACCACCACATGAGCTCAAGAAGGGCTTAAATGGTTGTGGAGGCTCCTTTACAGGTGTCGGTAGGCTCAGACAGTTTTGATCCTCGTTAGAGGAGTCTTGAAGCTCAGTTGACAATCGGGAACCTGGAGATGGTTCCTTAAAATCGATGACCCCCCAGAAAGGGTTTTCTGAAGTTGGGTCCTACACCCAAATGATCGTGGCTCGAAGATGATACCCTTGTCCATGTTTATTAGTGTAAAGGTGTTGGGATGAGGCGTAATAATGATCTCCAGCAATGCAGTAGATGAGGAGACCTGGTGAACCTCGACCTGTGCAATATCGAGGGTGATGGGTGATCTGGATGATGGAGAAGCGATGAGGGAGGTGATGAAGGGGACAACATGGTCGAAACAGTGGCTAAACGGGTGGAATAGAGGTCAGAGCTCTAAGCTCTGATGTACTTAGATTTTGGATTTTTATGTTAAGATTGATGAAATCAAACAAAAGGAAATACATAACTAAGCTAGAAAACCAAAAAACTAAAACAACTAAGCTAAGCAGCTCACCTACCCAGACAAGCCCAGAAGTAGAGAACCACCTGGAGAAGCTACAATGATGGTTGAATCCGAACCCAAACACCTTCTCCTTGCCTTAGATTAGTGGGGCTCACCTCCTGTCAAAAGGCTCACACTCCAAGTCATGTCCTAGGTGTTATGTCAGTGGAAAAGGGATTAAAATTTCAAAATTTCTAGAGGCAAAAATATATAGGAGTGATTGAAGTGACACACTTCGATTTACAAGCCAATATACATATATTAATTTTTGTGTATTAGTGATATTTATATGTATTTAGCTAGGGATTTAATTCCTAAAATAAAAAAAATAAAGGTGCATGAATGGGAATTCATTAGCCCACCATCTCTAAGATGACGTTGATATATTTTTAATTAAACCAATCATCAATAAATGAATAATTTATGCTATGCGCAATCCAGTTTCTTATCAATAATATGATGAATAATATTGAGGTCACTATGAATACAGCTTATATCTTTCAAGAAACGAAGAGGTATGATCCATATGTGTGTGTACAATGGAGCTCTGACTATGCAGAGGCAACTACTCCATACAATACATGGCAACAATGCCCTCGCAATAACGGGAGACCATATATGTCATTATGATGTTTCCATATATGTTAAAATTGATGATTAATCATTATAATATAATTCTCATAGTTAATCCATTAAAAGAATCCAATGATTATTGGGATTTGATCAATCATTTGATTATCTTCCTTTTAATCCAGTTAAATTAAAACTAATCCAAAGGATCTATTCTAAATTTGAATATTTTACTTATGCAATCTACATTTCATTTCGAACATGATAGGTGTATATCATGTACATTCAATCCATCACATGTACACTCTCACGATTTCATTGATAAGGTTATACTCAACCCGCTCACGAGTTTCTCCACAACACATCATCACATGCCCCAATGATAGTAATAAATCATATTCATTCGAATTAGGTCGACACGTGGATCCATCACATCAAATACGAGGGTATATAGTGTTGTTTTGAAGCCTTGATTTAGGCTATGTGAGGAAATCGGTCCATTACTAGTTGTTTAACCCTAAATCATTTTAATTTTATATTTAACGATTTGGAATTGTATATTGTTTAACCCTAAATAATTTTAGTTTTATATTGAACGATTTGGAATTGTATAAGAACAACATTAACATCATGAAATATGAAATAATAATAATATAATCCAAATATAAAATAAAAAATCGAGTCCGATTTTGAATCTGCAAGTTGTCACCATTACACTTCAAATTGGAAATCATCACATAGTACAACTCAAAGTTAGTTCACAATCCTTAATATTTTGTAAATATTTCCAACTCTATATCTAGATATATCATATGTATTCACATTTTCTTTGAGTTAATAAATACAAATAAATAAGCCATCTCGATGATGGAGTCATATTCCATCCCTACTCATTGAGAAATCTAATTTCTCGAGCTATTAGGATGGGATTACATGAAATAAATATTATTGATAGAAATCATATCCATGAATTTTATTACTATTTATAATCTTTTGTGACACAAAAATTAATAACAAAAGATATTAACAATAAAGCTACAAAATTCACTATGATTTTGAATGAAATCAGTGGGAACTTTTTTCACATGTTTCTTAAACCAGACATTGCTAACCATTGGTGGATGTCGCCGGGCTGTATCTAGGATTTTAACTATTGGTGGATGCCGTCGGGTTGTATCTAGGATTTTTGGAAACCATTAATATACCAAAAATATGCTCAAAGTAGCATTTAAATAGATGAAACATCAAATGCAAAAAACCACAAAAAATATCTTCGCAGAAACGACAATGATCTCTCAACAGGGATAACATATGTCCTTCATCTTCGGATTCAGCTTTGCCTTTGAATCCTTGACTTATGGATTTGATACCACTTTAAGAAGGTTTTGAACCATGCACATCATAAAAAGCATGGAAACAAATAGATCATATATGTAGAAAAATGATTCTTGCTATATTTCATACACCACAAAAGTAGAGGATATTACCTTGGATAGCGTAAATATGGGAGAGGAGAACTGATGAATCCACATTTCATCATCTTTATTCTGTCATTTTGGCCTTAAAAACCCTAGAAATACATGTAAATACCTCTAATTATTGCATTTATGTGTATGTAAATAGTGTACAAAATACAGTTTTTAAAGCCAAAAATATAGAATAAAGAAAATAAAAGAAAAATAATAAAATATTGAAAATATTTTATGACCCGAAACCCCCCGAGACCTAGGCATCGCTATGAATAGGTCAACAAAGAATAAAGTAGGGGGAGATAAGGGCCAGAATACCAATAAAAAGACTGGTTATTTAATTCATTCTTTATGCATTTTGGGACCCATTTTTGGTTCCGCTTTTTATACCTCGAATAAAGAAACTTTGTCCATGAAAGTTCTAGATAATTAAATAAAGAAAAATACAAAATTGATTTCACACAAAAATAATGTACAGATAAAAAGTTATGATCTGAATAAATTCCCAAAACTCCAACATCCCAGACCTGTATCTCTCAAATAAAAACTTGAAATGTGTCAAACTAACCTTTAATTGTATATAATTTTAAATAAGCTATTTAATGGGTGGTTTCCTGTTTGGCGGAGTTACGGTTTGAAAGTTGAGTTTTGGAACCCTATTGTATCCTTCTACAGATTAAAATATTCATTTAATTATTCATTCATTAATTTCATAATTTAATATTGTTATAATTTTGTAAATATTGTTTATAATATATATGTACATTAAAATCAGAATAAAAGCCACAAGAAAATATGAAATAAAATACTTGCGTATAACATACCTAGGTATAATACCCGTATATATACCTACATAAGTAATACTTCTATTTTATTAAGTGTATAAAACACCTCAGAAAAATAAAATAAAAATATATTTCAGTATATAAAATTGAGTTATAAATTTATAAAATAATAAAACAAATAAATATAATTAAATACACAAAATAAAAATAAAATAATAAAATATATAGATATATGTACCAATATAGACTCAGAAAGGCAACTTTTATTTTTATACCTCATAAAAATAAATAAAAATCATGTTAAAATACTTCATAAAATAATAAATTTTTTTATTTTATACTCTAAAAATAATAAATTCATTTGCTATTTTAAAATGGTTTTTGAGATAATTTTTTGCAGGGTTTTCCCTGGTTGGTCCACGTGGACCAACCAGGTGACAGTCCACGTTGACCCGTCGGTCAACTGGTTGTCCTCCCTGCCTATCCCCTTGTCAGACCTCGGGTTTCACCAATTTTGTTGAATTTTCCCGCTCAAATCTTGCACTATTTCGTGCAACACTCTTCTTGACTTTTGCTCCTTGATCATCCCTCTTTCACGCCCTAGGCTTTCCTAGGGTCGAGGCGCGGCGATTCGAGTGATCCCCATCGATCTATGGCGCATCAGAACCACACTGTCAACTCCTCAAATACGACTCCTGACCTTCAACTCGATTTTTGAGTCCCTTTGGTCCACCTTCCTTTGTCCCTTTCAAGCTCCACGGATACCTGGAGGTGACAGCTCCGTTCCCGTGTCGTCAGCCGAGGCGAGGAAGGTCAGAGGCACCTCCACCACCTCCGCCAACTCCGGCGTCGTGGTTCCCCCTACCTCAGGTATAACCCCTTCGAGGTCTTCCCTTTTCTTCTATTTACTTCGCATTTCGTATTCCTAATTGCTTTAGGATCATATCCCCCCGATTATCTTCGCGATTCGTCCATTAAATCACGCAACCATATCCCTTCGCCGGAGTAGCTCCGACCACCTCTACCGCACTCTCGTTCCGCCGCTATGGGGCGCAGGTAATTTGCCCTTTGCCTCTTCACCATTTTTGCAGGTCTTGTGCGTCACAGCAGTGCCTGGGGGCTCATTTTGACACTCGCCGGAGATCCAGGAGCCCGTAAGCTCCGCTGCCTTCCCAAGCAAGCTCCGTCTACCGCCGGAGCATTTTGGAGCACCCAGGAGGAAGAAGACGACCCCAGGAGGCTCGCCGGCCATTTTTGGAGCTAGAAGACCACTGGAGGACGCTGATCGAGGGCAGGGAAGTTCACCTCGTCGACGCTTCTTCCCTGTTCTTGCTCCACCCTCCAGCGTCATTGGATCTTGGCCATCCTTCAGATCGCACAGGAGCCGTTGGATGTCCACACATCCCAGTCATCCGATCCATTGTTGGAGATCTAATCGTCGCCATCTGTGTTCGAACCGTCATCAGGCGTTCCTGAGCTGCCACGTGTCAAGTGAAGTGACTCCCGCCATTGGATGCTCCAAGCGTTGGTATTTTGCACCTAAGCCCTTGACGCTTTTTGTATTTAATACTTCATATTAAAACTTTCATCTGCAGTTCAAATGTTTTGTAATATTTGCATTTAGACCCCCAGACTTTTAGTATTTACAAACAGGTCCCTATCCACGTCACCTCGCGTGCCTGTGCGCGTGAGGGGACTGGGTATTTTACAAGGGACCCCTATGGGTTTTCACATTTCATTTCAGTTCAGGAATTTATTTATCTCGTGTAATATTTTTGGAAAAATTGCAAATACACCCCCAGTGTTTTTTTGTAATTACATATAGGTCCTCCCCAGGCACGTGCACACCACGTGCGTGGCGAGGAATTTTGCAGGCATACCCCTACGGGTCTTGATATTTGTGATTGGTCCTAGATTTTTGTAAGATAGTTATATATTTTTTGGGAAAATTGCACTGTGGCCCTTGGATTTCTGGATATTTACATATATGCCCTTACCAATAGTGTAGTTTCTCTTTGTTGTCTCGATTTATTTAATGCATCTATAAAATTCCAAAAAATACCAAAAAAATATCATAAGCTCTTGTTGCATTCGAGTTTTAAGGAATATTTTTATTTTGAATTTTTAACATTTTATTATTTATAAAAATTCAAAAATATGCATTTTCAGCATTATTTGCATTAGAAAATACATAAAAATTATAAAAAGATTTTGAAGAATTCTAAAAAAAATTATATTTTGATTGTTTTTGTGTGTTTTCACTTCAGACCAAAAATCATTAAAAATTTCAAAAGAAAACCCCTAAAAATTACAAAACCCCTAAAAACCTTCATAAAAATCTTAAAAACTCTACAAAAATCCTAAAAATACAATTTCAATTTCTGAATTTTCCCTAATTTTGTTACCTTTATGTTAAAATTAATTTGAGAAATTTTGGACACTGTTTGACATTTTTCATCCTCATTTTAATTTCGGCCAGCCATTTGTTTCATTGATTGCTAGTATTTTTGCCTTTAAAAATACAGAAAAAATAGGAAAAATCTAGAAAACAAATCACAAAAACATTAGAAAAATATAAAAAGCACACAAATATTTTATTTCCTGTATTTTGAGTATATTTCCTTGTTTTTATCTCTCTCTCTCTTATCTCTAATGTATATATACTCCTTATATATATTCTATCTTTATTAAAAGAAAAAGGAAATACAAAATCAGTAAATTAAAAAAACTCAAAATATAAAAATAGAAAATCAAAAATAAAAAATATATAAAATTAAAACCCACACAAAATATCACAATTGTAGGCCTTTGATCACTTTCACATTTTTGAGCATTTTGCCTTGATTTATCTTGCTTGCTCTCTGAGTTAGCTACTTGTGCTTCACGATTAATAGAAATTGCTCATCTTGGGACGGTTTTCTTCGTGCATCATATAGGTGGTTTTGTTCCATCTTTTAATTTATGCGCGGATCACCCTGCATGTAGAGTGTTGGAGCAAGGTACGCATTTCTATCTCTACATGCATCTTTGTGTTTGATCGCGCATCGGCTTTTCCGACTTCCTCCCCCGTTTTATTGGACTTAAAATAATCAGGAGATCAGAAAATTCATTAGGCATTATCTTCTATTTAGAAAAATGCCTAAAAAAATGAAAAACCATAAAATTTGGACTGCTAATGCAAACTTGACTCTAAAACTCACCTCATTCTTTCAAAATTTTTATCTTGGGGAGAGTAATCCCCTTATTGTTTGATTTATCTGCAGCGAAAGACTGGCCCGCACACTAGGCTAGAGCCACACCCGAAATCTTGGTCGACTACTGGTCTTGGTGAGTCGTTATCTAGTGAGGATCTCTCCGATAACCGGTAAAGCAGACCACGACGTCCTTAGCAGATGAAGTTGATCGGGTAGCCGGTAAACGGTCCGCAACTCCGACTGGATGGGAAAGATCTTATTTGGGATTGGGACAGTTGGCTAGGAGAGTTGGGTTCCCAAAAGCTCGCTTATGCGCTTTGATAGATTGACTCATCATCTTAATAAACTTTGACAAGAAAAAAGACCGAACCTTCATGGTCATCATCTAAGAGTTGCGTAGGTGTATTGGGAGTTTGTTTTCACATCTTGTTTGCATTCCAGATCTCATCTCTCCTTTTTCTAGATCAAAATGATGGGAAAGAGATCCCTTAGGCCACGTCTGGTGGCACCGCTATCGAGCACTCCTTCCTACTCATCTAGGTCAGCTTCGGGGAGTCCTTACACTCTCCAAGCCTGAGTTTACGTCCACCCTGTTCCCTCTCGACCATCCTTCTTCTTCCATCAGTCCAGTGGTATCAGAGTTTAGTGCAACATATAGTTCAGAGCATTTGATGACACCTGAGATGGGTTCTTTTACCTTTTCAGAGAACCAAGAAATGGTTGACATAGAGGAACACCCAGATGAGAAGGAATACCCTCCATTCATATATGACCAAGACGCCATCAACAATTCACTGTTAGCCTCCTTGGAGACCATGCAGAGACAGATCAGAGAACAGGGAGTATTCATGGGTGATATCATGAGAGAGATGGCGCAGATGCGAGAAGGTAGAGATGACATACCTAAGGGCAGTGTTGAAGACATACCAGAAGCAGGCGGCGGAGGAGGAGAACCTAACCAGGAGAGGCCGCAGCCAATGACCATGAGGCAGTTGCACAACCCAGGTGCAACCCTCACTCACCGATGGATCCAGCTTCCTCCCATTGTCGTGAACTTTGAGATTCACCCACAGACCATTCAGTTATTGCCCAAGTTTCATGGGCTAGCCATCGAGGAGCCTCATCTCCATCTGCAGCAATTTGAGATGATTTGTAGCACTATCCATGACATATTTGTGGACGAGAACACAAGATGATTGCCTTCCCATTCTCCTTAGCTGACAGAGCAGCCTATTGGCTGAAACACCTTGGGAGGTATGTCACATCTTTGGCACAGCTCCTGATTGCATACTTGAATAAGTACTATCCACTTGGCCGGACGAACGCAGTGCGAGCTATGATCAGTAACTTCACGATGGTCCCAAATGAACAATTCCATGAGGCTTGGGATCGCCTTAGAGAGCTCATTGATCGGTGTCCACATCACGATATATCAAAACCCAACTTGGTTCAAAGTTTCTTTTGTGGGCTGACACCGAAGCTGCAGGGGCTTGTAAATGCCTATTGTGGTGGGTCCTATTTTTCCAAGGGTGAAGATGATGTTTGGGCCATTTATGAAGGGATGGTAGAGAACTCTACAGCCATGGCCCAAGCCCAAGTCTACACACAGCAGAAGCCACCCCAAGGGGCAGGATCATATCAGAGGATCTCCCGCATCGATGCCGGACCCCACACTCCGTCAGCAGCCGCAGCTCAAGCCGAATCTGCCGCAGCCGACATGGGGATCATTAGCAAGAAGTTGGACCGCTTCGAGATCCTCGAGAAGAATCAGAGTCAGGGGCTGGCCCAGATGGACCAGTTGACGAAGACCATGAGTGACCTGAAGACACAAATCTTGTGTATTCATGAAGCACAGACATCCATGCAGCCCCTCAGATCGCGTGTTGATGCCAGCACTAGCAGCTCCACCCAGCCCTCTGCCCACACCGCCAGGTTCACTTCATACAGGCAGAGCCGGTCCGGCAGCTACAGTACTACCCGTCGCATCCACCAACTCAGGACACTCAGACGGTGGTCTATCAGCCACTGGCTTTTCTACCTCCACCATCTTCGAGCAAGAGCCATTTATGGAAGACAATGGGATATGACATGACCGGTAGCCACAACAGGTCGGAATTCGTCGTGATCACCCCGGATTCCGTTAGACCACTGGTGACACCTCATCCCAACAGCAGCCTCCAGCTCAGGGCCATCAGAACAGCCAGCAGCACCAACAGCAGCCCCAGTATGCCCACCAGTAATACCAGCAGGGTTCTCGTCCCTCCTATCATGGATAGCAGTGGAGGTTGCGTCAGCAGCCTCACTAGACATACTCCCAGCCTTCCCATCACTACTCTCAGCAGCAACAGCCTCATTTCCAGCAGGGGAACACTTCCGGTTCTCAGGCACCCACCTTCAAGAATCCAGCTCTAGATGACATCTCCCGCTTGCTCTCTGAACAGCAAGCAGCCTTCCGGCGGGAAATGGATGAGTTCTGGCAGGATATGAGGGATATCATCAAGGGCGAAGCCGCCATACCAGCACATATTGAGCCTAATACGAATAACTTGAAGATGAAATCTGAGCAGGTACAGTCTTCAGAGGTTACCACTCCTAGTGACTTTTTGGATGGTATGTCTTCTTTTTGTGATGATGATTTCGTGACTACTAGGAGCAGTAGGATGCCAGTCAGAGGCACCTCATCTGAGCGACAGCCACACGAGGAACCAGGAGCGCCAGCTGAGGAGAGTAGCGGTGATGATGTCGCTAATGATGTAGATGACGGTGGTGTTGATGCCACCAAGGATGTAGATCCGGATGACGGTGTTGAGGCCGTCGTGATCCCAGATTCAGGCAGTGGTGCTGATGCCACCATTTTTGATGTTGTGCCAGAACGCGGTGCTGATGCCGCGAAGTCATATGTTGTGGGTGGTACTGAGGCCACCACTTCTACTTTTTTTGAGCTCCCCCCTATTGTGTTGCCACCCTTTGTATCTCAGGACTGTGATAACAAGAAAAAGAACAAAAATATGAATAAAGGAAAGGTTTTTGTATCCACTTCAACTCCATATGTGTTGCATGATGATCATTGTACGGAGCCCATTCCTTCACAAGCACAGGGACCTATTCCTAGTCCTCCATCTGAGGAGGCCCCTACCATCCCCTTACCTCAAGCTCTCTGCCTAGCGAAGGGGAATAAAAAAGAAATTCCCAAAAAGACTCACCGGTTAAAGTTCAGCAACCATATGATTGACAGATTTCAGATCCAGCTGACTCTACAGGAGGCACTCGAGCACATCCCCCTCTTCCAAAAGAATTTGAGAGAGAAGACTACAGTCTGTAGGAAGAGGAGGAACCGTAGAGATGAGATCCATGTGCTCACCCCCTCTACTTGCTTTGCCATTCAGAACAGATTGCAAGCCAAGAGACCTTATGCAGGAGCTCCTTATGTCAGATGCGAGATTCAGGAGTAGCAGTTTGATCGTACTCTATTAGACAGCAGCTCTTCTATCAACCTCCTTCCGGCAGCCTTACTCGACCAATTCGAGGTTGGTCCTCTTCTTCGGAGCAGGACAGTGCTTCAGTTCGTTGATCAATCGATTAAGAGGCCGAAGGGGTTGTTAAGAGACGTGGTCGTTACCATTCAGGGCCTGAAATTCTCCGTGGACTTTGTTGTATTGGACATGGAGATCCCTGAGTCGGTAACAGATGCCACCATCGTACTTGGATGCCCAATCTTGGCCACTGCCAAGGCGGTGACTGACCATGATTGTGGGAATGTGTACTTTCGTGTAGAGGTCAAAAGTATACAAATAGAGACGATCGACGAGACCAGAGCAAGAGAATCAGTATGCGTAGAGCAGTCAAGTGATACCGAGCAGATGACATAGGCTGAGCGAGACGTCCACCAGGAGTGTAATTTTGTGATGACAGATGATGAATCCATTTGGACAGATCCCGTAGCACGAGCCCTCACCTTGCCCGTAGATTCAGCATACTTACAGCTTATGGCAGTTGAGAGCTTGGAGAGCACACCCCTGGCAGAGGGCAGAGTGGTGAAGCAGAATTTCATTCTTGTTCTTCTAGTTCAGATCCCTCGGATTCAGACATTGATTGGGATGACTTTGATGATTACTTGCCTTGTCTGATTCCTTCTGAGCCAACATCTAGGACGGAGCGTGACCCAATACAGTTTATAGATGATTCAGCAGGGTTCCCTTCGTCAGATCTTCATGTGCAGCGAGAGTTCTCCCATGCAGACCTGGTAGCCTTCACACAGACATATCAGAAGCCAGATCTGCCACCTCCCAATTGTCTAGAATTGAATCCCTTGCCGCAGTCGCTGAAGTACAGATTCCTTGCGAGTGAGCCAGATATGCATCCAGTCATTATCTCAGCGGATTTGACTGGAGAGCAAGAATCTTGTCTGATGGAGGTTCTTGAAAGAAACCGTAAGGTGATAGGATGGAGTATAGCTGATCTCCATGGGATTAGTCTGACTATGTGCTCCCATGACATCTATCTTGAAGAGGACGCTAAGCCATCGCGTGAGTTCCAGCGACGGCTGAACTCGAATCTCCGAGATGTGGTCATGAAGGAAATATCGAAGTGGTGGAGCGCCGATTTTATCTACCTCATCTCCGACTCCAAGTGGGTTAGTCCATTACATGTGGTACCCAAGAAAACGGGTATCACTACAGTTGTGAGTAAGTCTGGAGAGGAGATAGCTACACGAGTACCCACTTCTTGGAGGGTATGTGTGGACTACATACGATTGAATGAGGCCACCAAGAAGGATCATTTCCAATTGCCATTCATTGTTCAGATTATCGAGAGACTATATGGGAAGAGTCACTATTGTTTTCTTGACGGGTACTCCAGATATAATCAAGTGGCCATTGCGCTCGAAGACCAGGATAAAACGACATTCACTTGTCCGTTTAGGATGTATGCCTTCAAACGGATGCCCTTAGTCTATGTAATGCCCCGACGACATTCCAAATGTGCATGTTGTCCATCTTCTCAGACATGGTGGGTGATTGTTTAGAGTTCTTCATGGATGAATTCTCAGTCTATGGTGATGGGTTCGATGCTTGTCTTGATTTCCTAGACCATGTGCTTCAGCGCTGCATAGAGGTCAACCATGTCTTGCCTTGGGAGAAGAGTCACTTCATGGTGACTCAAGGGACGGTCCTTAGCCATATCATCTCCAACAGAGGCATGGAGGTTGATCCGGCTAAGGTGGATATCATTAGAAAACTCAATCCATTGTCCAATCTGCGTCAATTGCGGTCTTTTCTGGGGCATGTCTATTTCTACCGACGGTTCATTCAGGACTTCAGTCGTATTACCCGACCGATCACTGATTTGCTGACAAAAGACACCGAGTTCCTTGGAGATGATAAGTGTCTTACGTCCTTCGAGATTATCAAGAATATGGTTGTTACGGCTCCTGTCCTTCAGCCACCCGATTGGTCTCTCCCATTCGAGATCATGATGGATGCTTTTGATTTTTCCGTAAGTGCTGTGCTTGGACAGAGGAGGGATGGATTGTCATATGCCATTCACTACGCTAGCCGGACTTTGGATGTCGCTCAGCGGAATTACGCCATGATTGAGAATAAGATGCTAGTTGTAGTCTTTGCTTTGGATAAGTACAGATCATATATTCTCGGATCTAGAGTGACTATCTTTACAGATGGCACTGCAATCTGGTATCTCATGGCCAAGAAGGATGCCAAATATCGCCTTACCAGATGGATCCTTCTGCTCCAAGAGTTTGACATTGAGATTAAGGATAAGCCTGGAGTTAAGAATTTGGTGGCGGATCACCTCTCCCGCCTAGAGAACCTTGAGAAATCTAAGCCTAGCATACCTATTACCGAGACATTTCCAGATGAGGAGATCTTGGCCATCACCTTGCTCCCATGGTACGCCGACATTGTGAACTATCTTGTCGCCAAGACGGTTCCACAAGGTTGGCCCAGGCAGAAACTTGAGACCTTCCTTGCGAAGGCCAAGTTTTATCATTGGGAGGATCCCGTCCTTTATCGTGAAGGAGGGGATAGCATCTGGAGGAGGGCATTCCTCAAGAAGATCATCATAGCATCCTCACCTACTGCCACAAACTTGAGGCAGGAGGACATCATTCTGGGGACGGACAGCACAGAAGGTTCATCAATCCGGCCTTTAGTGTCCTACTCTCTTCAAGGATTCTGATGAATTTGTGAAGAGATGTACTGATTGTCAGAAGATGGGTACTTGCTGACAGAGAGACATGATGCTCATGCAGCCCATTCACTTTTGTGAGGTTTTTGATGCATGGGGGATTGATTTCATGGGACCATTTCCTAAGAGTCAGGGGTTTGAGCACATTCTGCTTGTTGTGGATTATGTGAGTCATTGGGTTGAGGTCATCCCTGCCCAAGTCGCAGATGCTAAGATTGTGTGTCATTTTTTGAGGAAAAATATCATTTCACCGTTCGGGGTACCTAGAGTTCTGATTTCAGATGGGGGGTCTCACTTTATTAACAACAAGGTTAAGACCCTTGCAGATGAGTTCGGCATTGACCATCGTGTTGCCACTCCATATCACCCTCAAACTAATGGTCTTGCCGAAGTATCGAACAGGGAGATCAAGACTATCTTACAGAAGGTTGTCCGCCCAGACCGAAAGGATTGGTCACAGCTTTTGGACTCGGTCTTGTGGGCCTATCGGATGTCCTTCAAGACACCATTAGGGACATCTCCCTTTCGTCTCGTCTATGGCAAGCCATGCCATTTGCCAGTGGAGATCAAGCACAAGTCACTATGGGCAATTACTGAGTTATTATTGGATCCCGAGAGTATAGGAGAACAGAGGAAAGCAGAGTTGGCAGCCCTGGAGGAACTGAGAGAGACAGCCTTTTCTAGCAACCTACCGTATAAGGAAAAAGTGAAGACATGGCACGATTCTCATATCAGCCATAAACAGTTTGAGCCCGATCATTGTGTATGGTTGTTTGATTCTAGGCTGAAACTATTTCCAGGGAAATTGCAGAGTAAGTGGAAAGGATTGTATGTGGTCAGGAAGGTACATGACAATGGTAGTATTGATATATCCGAGTTGTCATCTTCCTCTACCTTTCTCGTTAATGGTCAGTGCCTGAAGCTATATCTAGATCATGATCCACCGATCGTTGACGTTGCCCCCATCCATTCGGTATGAGATGTACTCTTTGACTCACATCACTTGCATTTTATACAAGATATCACTTCTATTTCCCACTATATAGATCCATTTGTCCATATCATTCATTCTTTCTTCCATATGTCTGCCACCCCATTGTCATCTTATAACTTTGTTAGACTACAAACGCACTTTGTCCTAAGTATAGGGGGTGCACACATTGAGTTGTGATCTGTATATTTTCTTTTCGTCTTTTCTCCTTTTCCTCTTATATCTTCTTTATCTATTAAAAAGGTGTCGCCCCTTTTTGACAGTCTTCTATACTTAGGACGTACTTTGTCCTAAGTAAAGGGGGGGGTGTACACCCCGAGTTGATTTTATTTCTTTGATCCTCTCCACTCTCTCCTCTTCTTGTTTATACTTAGGGATATCTTACCCTAAGTATAAGAGGAGACAGTCTGAGTACGATCTATTCATTCCCACCCTTGACCCTCCCTGCTTTATGTACAGTCTGTTATACTTAGGATTATCTGATCCTATGTATAGGGGGCACGGTCGACTTCTCATTCGTTTATTCATTCATATCGTATTCCTCATTCTTTAGACTTGTCTATGCTCAGTACGAGTTATGTCTTCTATGTTCTCTCTGATCTATGAGGACATAGCTCAAGCTAAGTATAGGGGGGTCGTATATATTGCGTATATACTTTAGCCATAACTCGTACATTCATATTTTCTTAAAAAATATGGCTAATGATTCTTTTAAAATTCATTAAAAAGATGTTTATTATTCCTCAAATTCTTTTTGTGCTTACTGATTAATAAATCAGGTGAAAATATTTTTTGCAAATGTTTGAAAAATAGTTTGAATATCCTTGTGAAAAATCTTTTGGAAAATTATTTGGGAAAACATTTTGTTACATGTTTTCAACCTTTGTAAAAACATTTTGATTGTAAAATTTATTTTCTGTGTGAAATAAAAGGTTTGAAAAATGATTTGCAAATGGTTGAAAAATGGTTGCAAAAATATGTGAAAAATCTATATATACCGTTTGAAAAACCTTTGCAAAATGATTGTCAAATGTGTACATGTTTGTAAAACTGCTTGTAAAAAGTATTTTGGACTATAATTTTCAAAATTGTTTGAAAAACCTTTGTCAAATAAGTTTGATGAATACATACATCACACTTAAAAATAATTATTATACATACCTATAAAATCAACCACTTACCCTTGTAGATTCTTAAAACCCACTTCTTGTAAATACAAGATGCATCCCCGTGTAAATATTTGTACCTAATTTTTAGCCAAATTCTTTTGTTTTCAAAAATCCCAAAAAAATTTGCAAAATTATAACCAAAAAATATTTTAAAAATCTTTTTGAAAAATATAAAAAAATATGCATAATTTTTTCAAAAATCCATAAAAAGTTCAAAATCTTTGAAAATTGCATCACAAAAAAATTTTGCATAGCATTTGCATATCATGAGCATTTTTTCAGATTGATTTTTATAGTTGAACGAGTCTAAGTAAAATCCGAAGGTTGGAGCTTGGTTGGACCTTAAAATCTACCTAATTAAAAGGAACCTTATAGGAGCTGGAATTGAGGTACTTCAGGTCTAGTTGACTTAATTCTTTGAGGATCACGAGACTTGGTTCAATGGATTCTTGACTGCCTAAGTAGAGTATTTTGGAGCATAGGCACGACTCTTGTTGATAATGACCTAACTCGGACACCCGCATCTTTCACTTGGCTCAACTCAGTTGGAGTGGTGAGGAGGTTGGATTTGCCGGTATGTGACGCACACAAGTGGAGACATTTGTCCTCCTCTAGGGAGAGAAGTGCACCCCAACCCGTCCGGTGATGATGAGTTTTGAGGACAGGAGATTGTGGGTTGCAATAAAGCTTCAGGAGAGGGATAGTCTACTGGCTCAAGAGGAAAAACTCCTTATGTAAATGTTGTTGTATATAGTATTCAAAAAAATGCAAAAAGCTTCAAAAAAGTGGACTGGCCTGTACAAAAATAAAAATGCCTGCTGGAGTGTACATTTGTGTGTAGTCAAATAAGCAGGCTTGAGTTTCAAAGTCAAATCATGTGAGCTTGCAGCTGGATGACTTGACTACACTGTTCTTGCATCCTAGGATAGGTAGCTACACTGGCTACCGTCCATTCTTCTCTTCACCCCCTCCTCTTGGGATGGTTTCCACTTGAACTTAGAAGGGAATACCCTACTCCTTGAGGAATGAGTTGTTGGATTGGGGAATCATTGGGTTGTCATATTGGAGAAGTCAGCCCCTTTGTCATTCTAATTGGGGAGAGCCACTATCACTTACACTGTACGAGACATTCATAGTCGTAAGGGTTTGCGTATGAATTGAAGTACTTCTGACCTGGATATTGAGGAGACTTGAGCAGAGTTTTGGGATTTGCAGAGACTGTTGGATTTCAAATCCGGTTCTCATTAAGGTTCTGCCCGCACTAAAATTCCAAGGGTCCGACTTAAGCTCCAAAGTTTGATTTTGTGAAGACAAGTTCGAAAGTTAAACTTAATCCATTTTTCTTCTTTTTCTTTTCTTTGTTTTTCTTTCTGCACTTATTTCATAAGTGTTTGCTAGGGGCTAGCAAAGGAAAAGTATAGGGGGATGATGAATCCACATTTCATCATCTTTATTCTGTCATTTTGGCCTTAAAAACCCTAGAAAAACATGTAAATACCTCTAATTATTGCATTTAAGCATTCATGCATGTGTGTAAATAGTGTACAAAATACAGTTTTTAAAGCCAAAATTATAGAATAAAGAAAAGAACAGAAAAGGAATAAAATATTGTAAATATTTTATGACCCGAAACCCCGAGACCTAGGCATCGTGATGAATAGGTCGACAAAGAATAATGTAGGGGAGATAAGGGCCAGAATACCAATAAAAAGACTGGTTATTAAATTCATTCTTTATTCATTTTAAGACCCATTTTTGGTTCCGCTTTTTATACCTCTAATAAAGAAACTTTGTCCCAAAACTCCAATTTCCCAGACCTGTATCTCTCAAATAAAAACTTGAAACGCGTCGAACTCACCTTTGATTGTATATAATTTTAAATAAGTTAAATAATGAAGGTGGTTTCGCGTTTTGCAGAGCTACGGTTTGAAAGTTGAGTTTTGGACCCCTATTGTATCCTTGTACATATTAAAATATTCATTTAATTATTCATTCATTATTTTCTTAATTTTATATTATTATAATTTTGTAAATATTATTTATAATATATATGTACATTAAAATCAGAATCAAAGCCGCAAGAAAATATGAAATAAAATACTTGTGTATAACGTACCTAGGTATAATACATGTATATATACCTACATAATTAATACTTCTATTTTATTAAGTGTATAAAACACCTTAGAAAAATAAAATAAAATATATTTCAGTATATAAAATGAGTTATAAATTTATAAAATAATAAAAAATTAAATAAATTAAATACACAAAATAAAAATAAAATAATAAAATATATAGATATATGTACCCTATATAGACCCCGAAAGGCAACTTGTATTTTTATTTCTCATAAAAATAAATAAAATCATTATAAAATACTTCATAAAATAATAAATATTTTTTATGTCATACTCTAAAAATAATAAATTCATTTGATACTTTAAAATGATTTTTGCTGGTTGGTCCACGTGGACCAACTAGGTGACAGTCCACGTTGACCCGTCGGTCAACTCGTTCTCCTCCCTGCCTGTCCCCTTGTCAGACCTCGAGTTTCACCAATTTTATCGAATTTTTCTGCTCAAATCTTGCACTATTTCGAGCAACACTCTTCTTGACTTTTGCTCCTCGATCATCCCTCTTGCACGCCCGAGGCTCTCCTAGGGCTGAGGCGCGACGATTCGAGTGATCCCCATCGATATTTGGAGCATCAGAAATACAGTGTCAACTCCTCAAATTCGACCTCCGACCTTCAACTCTATTTTTTAGTCCCTTTGGTCCACCTTCCTTCGTCCCTTTCGAGCTCCACGGATACCTGGAGGTGACAACTCTGTTCTCGTGTCATCAGCCGAGGCGAGGAAGGTCAAAGGCACCTCCACCACTGATGAATCTGTGATTTATCACTCTAAAAGTCGAAAATAGAGCTTTGTTCCCGAGTAATTAGACGCATATTTTCACTTATATTACATAATTAGCATTCATGCATGCAAGCATAATATCTGCATGTTGGAATTCATATTCTCATAAAATAAGAAGCCAATTCACTTGTAAATATTCACTTGTATATTAGATAAAATACCTTATTTGTATATATTTCATACTAACTCCGAATCTAATAAAACCAACTCTATTGTGCAAATATTAGTAATATTAATTAAAGAAAAATATTAAAAAAATACTAACTTCTAAAATTGACCAATAAAACCACAATCCAAGTTTGAAACTAGGAGCCTTAAAATGCGCATATCTCTCTCACACAGCCTCCAAATTAGGTCTACTCACTTTTAAAGTAATATACATTCAGATACCTTCGAAACAAGACTAATTTCATTAAAATCGGATCTCGTATGCAAAACTTGGGTTTTGGGCCCCTTTTGTATATTGTACATATTGACCATTTTGCCCCTCATTTATTTTCTTCATTATAAAAATCCAAAAATATTGATTAAGTTGTAAATATTCTTTTCATATTTTTTCTAACTTTATTTTGATTTCTTTCTCTTTTAAAAATGACAAAAAAATTATAAAAGATAAAATGGTATTTTATACCTATAAGGTACCACCCAAAAACACGTTTTTGTACAGATGATCTCGTTTGATTTTTGGCCCTTCATGAAAGTTGTAGATCTCGTCAAGACGAGCAATATTTGTGTTGACCACTTTCTGATCTAACCTCTTTTATTATTTTTTTTATTTTTCTTTACATTTAGTTGCGGATTTTTCTCGGAGCGACATGTGGCAACTCTTGGAGCCGCCATGTGTCGCCTCCTCATTCACCCACTTAACCCTTTCTCTCCTTTATCAGGGGCCGTTGGATGAGGGATTCTCCATCGATGGCTCATGCCCATTCCTCTCCCACTCTTCCTTGATTTAAGGGAGAAGCCACCCTTCGACACCTCAACTTCTAACCCATCTCCTCCACCTTCTCCATCTCTTCTCCAACCTCCTCCTCCTCTTTATAATCACATCCCCTACTCCATTGTCAATCATCTGCCATTCCCACTGTGAGAGAGGAGAGCTCCTATAAACTTAGGTGACAGCTAGGGAGTGCAATAGTTGAGCGAAGACCCATCTCTTCTAGGTGAGATCCGGTGGCCCTCCGTCCACCGCCGCAGCCGCAAACCGCCGCTGCCCGAGCTCCGCCCCAGCCGTGGTGTCGAGAAAAGATCAGAGCTCTCCACAGAGCAACCTCCCAGGCATCCAATCCTCCATCCAGGTAATATCTTTTCTTCCTCATATCTTTCTCTCTCATCATTTCTCCATCTTTCATCATCCAAATCGCAAAACCAATTCCACTTCAACAGGAAAATCACACGTTGCAAACCCAACGGTGATTTTTCTTAAATTTTTCGACGAACTTTCATCAACCGATTAATAGTTTATTCGTGCCCGCTAAACAAATGCATGTGAAACATGAGATTTTGTTAAATCCCCCGTGCCCTCCCCAACGTCTCTTCTTCCTTACTCCACCGCAGTCGAGCCCAGCTTGAGCTCTTCTCTTCATTACAGGTATCTCCTCTGCCCCGACGACCCTTGGCCGTGTGTCAGCTGTCCCCCCTCGCCGTCAACGACGTCGGCCACTTCAACAGCAGCTGGCCGCGCACAACCCCTATCACTCGTGATCTTCAGCAAGGATGTGTGTTCGCCTATCTCCCGCTCCAAACACCGTCGCTGAGCAGCCCAGGCAGTTGTTCAAATCCAGAGATGTGTGTCACCATTGGTCGGTAGTCCCCTCGCCACCTTCTCATCATCGACCCGTGCCACAACCGCCACTCCTTCAGACCACCTCCGCAGCAGCCAAGTCGCCGCCCTCCTCGCGCGCCACCTCCTCCTGACTCCTCCGCACGCGCGTGCCAGCTGGGCGCCTCCACCACCGCACGCGCGTGCCAGCTGGCCCCCCCCATCGATGTCAGTCACAGCCGCCGGCCCCTATCACGCGCCTCCACCACCGCGCATGCGCATCCAAGTGCCACCGCCCCTCGTCACTCGTCCTCCGCGCGCCGACCAACCACTCCAACGCCGGTCGCCGTCCCTCATGCTCCCTCCTCAGTCCGCCGCGTGAAGCTTCATCAACATCCCCTGTTTGGGGAAGCAAAATAGGGGAGGGCTATCGGATAATAAGGACAAAGTGGGCATTTGCAAAGGGGACACTTGCACCCCTTTGCAAGTTTTTAAAAAAAATTCAGCTTTCCGATAATTGCATGTAAGTTCGTATGTTCTTCATTTGAGCTCATATTTCTTTTTTCTGTATTGCATTCACACCCTTGCATTTGCACATTTATTTAGTCATCATTTTGTCATCCATTTTTTATTCCAAAAGTTGCATTGTGTAGTATGACTCTTGTTCTACCATTTTAGCATTTATTTGTATTTTTCAGATTTGCAGAATATTTATGGAAATTAATTTGGTGAGAAATTGCACCATTTTGCCCATGTTGATTGATTAATTTATTGTGTATTGTCTGCTTATCGAAAAATCTCTGAAAAATCACCATTGGTAGATCTAAAAAGTCTACGCTACAACATATCCAAAAATCATCCCATTTGTACATATAGTTTGTCTTAGAAAAATCATTTAGTGGAAACGTTAATCGATTTTTAATTAATCTACCGTGAAGTATTTTAATGAAATTCAAGTTGATTTGTATAGCTCTTAATTAGATCTATTTGGATTAATTTTATTTCTAAGAAATATCAATGTTGGTCATTATTAAAATTGATTTAGTCATTTTAACTAAAGTCTGCATATTTTATTATCCGTGCAACTAAAAATTACAAAAAAATTATTGTAGCTTAATTTCACCATATTTCATCATCTGGCCAAGTTTCATAATTTTTGGAATTAATTTGACCATATTTCTAATTTAGCTTGTAAGTTGGCCTGATTTTACATGAGTCTTGCATAAAAAATCGAAAAAGACCAAAAATATTCCCTCTGAAAATCGAACATTGGAAATTTACTTCGAATCTACCTAAGGAGACAGCTGCCTCCCTGAGTTCAACCTTGGACTTCCAACCAAGTAAAAACATTTGTCGTTCGAGATTAACTTGCTTTAATTAAAAGTGGTTTTTGATCTGCTCTCATTATCCGATTGCAACGAACATAATCAATTAATTTGAACATTAATTTGCTTGAATTAAGAAGGGTAGTGGGAGACGCGCTTATCAAAATGGCACCGTTGCCAGGGAGGCAAGGCTTACGTTAATTTGCAGTGAAATTTTGATTGTTTGATTTTCTATCCCCGGGCAGTCTGACCCCCGATTTTTCTTGTGAATATTTATCTGTCTTTTAAATTTTTTTGCATTTCCTGTGTCATTCTCTGACCTCGAGTTATTTTTGTGCGAGAAACGCGAGGAGTCGAAGACGCATCGAGGAATCGACATTTTAATTTCTTGAGTGATTTGAGAGATTTCGTACTTTTATTCATTTCCTTATCTTTTCGCATCATTTCTAGTGGTTCCCGTTTGGGTTCTCGTGTGTGTAAAGATAGTGGAACTGTGTCTCCGTGTGCTGTGTGGTTTGAATTGTAACTTAGGCTTGCACTAGCGGATCCTCGAGCCACTCTAGGGTTTGCTTGTGCTCGTAATTTTTAGGACCACACAATACACTTAAAAGACGCACCTAGACCACAGATCTAGTCAAATCAACATGTTTTTCACTCGCTAATAGAACTGCCTGTATAGGAGCGGATTTTGTCGCATGCATTTGCATGTAGTGTAAAAATTTCAATTATGTTTTGCATCCTGCATAAAAGCGAAGGGATCACTGTAAGTCTTCCTAACTCGGCATACGCATCATCATTTTTTGTGCATCGGCTTTTCTCGATTTCCCCCTCTATTTTTCACACTTAAATTAAACGGAAATTGCGACTGAACAATAGGCGTGCTGTGTGGTTGGACTAACAAGTGATAACTGATCTTAAAATCGGGACTGCTAACATTATTGACCAAAAAATTCAATAAAATTGGAAAAACTGTTTGCGGGAGACTAATCCCCGACCTTGTTTTCAGGCTAAGTGAGGGTACTTGAGTATGTGTGAACACCTTAAGGCAGAGCCCAAATCCCCTCCTTCCATATCACGGGCCAACTAATCCTAGAAAATATCACGAGTTGAATATTTTTAGATTCACTTATTAGTACCAAGTAGCCTCCGCCTGTTCGCGGGTAGTCAGGGGTGAACCAGCGGTACTTCGCGACAAGTTGCTAGTAACCCTTCGGGGCAAAGTTCCAGCCTTGTCAGCCTCCGCCTGCTTGCAGGTAGATAGGGGCATGGTCTTTGAGTCCATCAACTTGGGATAGGAGCGAAGAAAGGAAGGACCGGCGGTATCTTAGGCGACAGGTTAAACAGGGAAGACGCATCCGGCTCTAAGCCGACTTCCCTATAGACCGCGTAAATCCTTGCTATCTTGCTCGAATAATCACACTTAAAATTAACAAGATTAATTGGACTCGATTTCGAGTCCTTCACCGTGTTGAGTGTGAACTCAGGATTTGCTCTTGTGTTTGTTTTTGTGTATGTCCGTGTGTGTTATCCTGCGTAATTGCGCATTTTCTACCTCTCTCTACTTACATTCATCATTTCCACCTCAAGATGTCGGGATATTGATCCCCATACCCTGTGACCTCTGGTCATTCCTCCTCGACCATATATAGCTCATCTTCACCTTCTCCTTCTTCCATGTATCCTCTGCCATCCACGGGAGACCCGTATCCGTAGTCGGTTCCACCTCGACCCAATTATGAAGTCAGAACTTCGACTGATTTCTCCATTTCTTCGCATTTCTCACCTACTCCATATTCTAGCACCCCGGATCCACTTCCACCTTGGGCTGACTGTCCTTATTCTCGAGTGCTTGCAGGAATGAAAGAATCAAATGAAGAGCAAGCCACTGCTGAGACAGATGATTGGCAAAACTATATGCCCCCGCATACTTCATTCTCACCTCAAGTAGGGACCATACAACAATTTACACATCCGACTTGACCTTAGGGCATAACTTGGTCGATCGAACAAACCGAATGGAGAGGCATTGTTTAACCCAAAAATCGGTGATCTTAAGTTCCTCACAAGGCTGGAACTCAGTCGCTGAATCGACCACGCGAAATTCGGACAAAAAAAAACAATTAACCCACGACAATCAAGTAAAGCAGTGAGAGTGTGTGGAGTTAAAATTTATTATAACTCTACAACAAGATGTGTATAGTGCAAGTATGTGTAGAGGTCGAACACAGGGAGCAGAAAGGCTAGATCGGGGCACGAAGGCACAAAAATGTGTGAATGTGATCAAGTGTCTACTATGTTAATTTTTTGTGGGTTTTTAATTTTATATTTTTTTATTTAATTTTCAATTTTGTATTTTTGTATTTTGATTTTATAATTTAATTTTCTGATTTTATATTTTCTTTTTATATTTTATATTTTTTTTCTTTTTCAATATTGGAATATAAAAGCAATGTAATAAAGGGAGAAAGAGATATTTATAAAAATAGATAAAAATGTTCAAAAATTAGCAAATAAAGTCTTTTTGGTCTTTTTATATTTTTCTACTGTTCTTGTGATTTTTGGGTAATTTTTAGAATGTTTTTGGTATTTTTAATTAGCAAAATAAAGCAAAACAGTGAATAAAAGTTGCTGGCCGAAATTAAATTGAGGATTAAAAATAGTAAACAGTGTCAAAAATTCCTCAAATTAATTTTTCATAAAAGAGATTAAAATAAAGAAACTACAGGAACTGAGTTTATATTCTTAGGATTTTTCTAGGATTATTTAGATTTTTAGGAAGGTTTTTGGGCTTTTCTAATTTATAGGAGTTTTGTTGTGTATTTTTTAATGATTTTTGGAATGGAGTTAGAACACAACAAGATAAGCAAAATATATTTTTTGGGAATTTTCTGATGTGTTTTTATATTTTTTTGGTATTTTATGACGCAAACAGTGATGAAAATGAGTATTTTTTATTTTTAATAAATACTAAAATGCAATAATTATGAAAAATAAAAATATGTGATAAACTACACTACATCAGGAGCTTAATGTAATTTTTGGAGAATTTTTTTGGTTTTTATAGACACATGCAAAAATTACTAGAAGCAAAAAGAAAAGGCACACATACAGGGGCTTTTTCACAATATTCAAAAAGCACAGGGGGCTGATTGTAAATCTCCAGAGAATATATATATGAAGTGAAAACTTGCTGGGCTGAGTTAATAACAAAATTGCTCGCGGGCTTGTATGCAAAAACGCCAGGGCCACGTGCGTACGCACGTGCCTGGCGGGGATATAACAATGATATCAGAAAGAGCAAGGGGCATTCATGTAAAGTTTACCAGAAATATAACAAGGGCAATAAAAAGTTTCTGCAGTGAATATAAAATAAGAAAACCCCTGGGTTGATAGCGCAAAATGCCCAGGCGGAGTGATCCAACGGCAGCGCGGCCTTTACTTACGCCACGTGTCGCGCGCGGATCGCGCGATACCCCTTCATCGTGCGGTCTCGATTAGATTGGAGTTGGGTAATCAGAGGCTGAGATAATCTTCATCCAACGGCGCCTGTAGCGCGCCCCCTCCCCCTCGTTCTTGTTCTGCACAGGCGCGCGCGGCAGCGGCGTCCTTCTCCTCCGGCGAGCTTCAAGGTACTTTCCCCCAGATGGTGAGGCGTCAAAGTCCAGTACCTGCAAGATGCAAAAAGGGCTCGAGAGCAGCGTCTCGGCAGGTTTGTTCAACGCGTGGGTGGTAAAGGTAGCCCGAGCTCAAGAGCTCCAGCAACGTGGTTGGTTGCGAAAAGAAGGCGAAATACTCGGTGATTCAATGGGATGAAAGTGCGAAATGGATCATGAGATGACCAGCGGATGAATCGACGGAGAAATGCACGAAATATCATAAAAAATGGACCTCAATGGCTGTCAAAGTCAGAGGTGGGAACCTCGACGGCCTTTTGGCCGGAGATGATGGAACTTGGCCAATGACCACGCCAAGACGCTCTAGATGGCTGGAGACCACGCTGTCACCATGGTCGATCCGGAGCACATCCTAAGGAGCCAAAACGAAGTCAAAAGGGGCTCAAAGGGCTATGGGAAGTGACAGGTGGTTTTTGAATAGTTGGTCGAGTGGGCTCCTTCAACGAGGCGCACGAGGCGCGTCAGTGATCCATTCCCCGAGCAATTCAATGGGCGAGTAAGAGGACATCTCGAGGAGAAAAAGTTGTTTAGGACGCATCATGAGTAGATGCAAGGTGCGGCCCCCAAAAAGGAGCGAAAACCAAGAAAAATTCATTTCTGACAAGCTGCAGGAGAAGGCCAGGAAGTTGACCAGTGGGTCAACTTTCCAGCCACCTGGTTGGTCCACGTGGACCAACCAGGAAAATTCGCAGGAAAAAATACTTCTAAAATCTATAAAAAAAATAGATAAAGATTTTATTGATTTTTAATTATAAAATGAAAATTGTTTATTTTTTTATAAATTATTTTATAGTGATTTTTATTTATTTTTATGAAGTATATTTTTACAAGTTTGCATTTATGCCCTTTATAGGTATATTATCTATATGTTTTATTACTTTATTTTTATTTTGTGTATTTTAATGTTATTAATTATGTTAATTAATTTATATAATTATAACATACTTTTATGCACATAATCATATTTTTATTTTATTTTTCTGAGATGTTTTGTATATTAAATAAAATACAAGAGTATGTTATATAGGTATGTATATAAGTATTGTATCTATGTATTGTGTATACATGTATTTTATTTTATGTTTTATTTAGGTTTTTATTCCAATTTTAATGTACATAATTATTACAAGTATTATTTACAACATTATAAAAATATAAAATTATAAAAATAATAAATAAATAATAAATTGAATATTTTAATATGTACAAGTATACAATAGGGGTCCAAAACTCAACTTTCAAACCGTAGCTCCGCCAAATGCGAAACCACCGCCATTAAATAGCTTATTTTCTTATATATACAATTAAAGGTGAGTACGCTGCATTTGGAGTTGTCGTTTGTGAGATACGGGTCTGGGAAGTTGGGATTCTGGAATTATATTCATACCATAACTTTTTATCTGTACATTATTTTTCTGTGAAATCAATTTTGTATTTTTCTTTATGAAATTATCTACAACTTTCATGTACAAAGTTTTTTTATTTGATGTATAAAAAGTGGAACCAAAAATAGGTCCCAAAAAGAATAAAGAATGAAGAAAATAACATAGGTATTTGACCCTTATCTCCCCCTACTTTATTCCTGGTCGACCTATTCATCAAGATGCCTAGGTCTCGGGGTTTCGGGTCATAAAATATTTACAATATTTTATTCTTTTTCTTTTCTTTTCTTTATTTTATAATTTTGTCTTTAAAAATCGCATTTTATACAATATTTACACACATATGCATGAATGCTAAAATACATGAATTAGCTCTATTTACACGCATTTACTAGGGTTTTTAAGGCCAAAATGATAGAATAAAGATGATGAAACGCGGCTTCATCATCCCCCTATACTTTACCTTTGCTAGTCCCTAGCAAACACTTATGCAATAAGTGCAAAAAGAAAAAGAAAGAAAAGAAAAAGAAGAAAATTAGATTAAGTTTAATTATCGAACTTGTCTTCGCAAAATCAAAGTTTGGAGCTTAAGTCGGACCTTTGGAATTTTAGTGCGGTCGGAACCTTAATGAGAACCAAGTTTGAAATCCAACAGTCCTTGAGAATCCCAAAACTCTACTCAAGTCTCCTCAATAGCCAGGTCAAAAATATTTCAACTCATACGCAAACTCTTACGACTATGAATCTGACTCGTACTGTGTAAGTGATATGTAGCTCCCCACCTCAGAAGTAACAAAGAAACAACCTCCCCCAACCTGGTAACTCTAATGCCTCGGTCTAGCAACTCTTTCCTCGAGAAGCGGGGTATTCCCTTCTAAGTTCAAGTGCAACCGGCTCAAGAAGAGGGGGAATAAGAGGTATAGACTTTTGGGAGCTCAACCAGTGTAGCTAAGTCTCCCGCTGCAAGCTTCATGAGATGTAACATGGATACCATAAGCTTTTGCTTTATTGGACTATATACACTCCGGTGGGGTTTATTGGACTATATACACTCCGGTGGGGTTATTAAATTTTCAATCCGACCCACCACTTTTTTGGAGTTCTTCTTTTTTTTCTCTTTTTTTTCAATTGCATCTGTACAACATATCTACATGGTGCAACATATATACAAGAAATTTTTCTTCTTGAACCAGTAGACTATCCCTCTTTTGAAGCTTTATTGCAACCCACGGCTTCTGTCTTTAGCCTTCATCACCACTAGACCAAGTTGAGGTGCACTTCCTTCACTATAAGAAGAAGAGAGGTTCTGCCTAGAAGTACTACCCTCATATGCTACCCCAAGCCAAAGGAAACTGCCTCCTCACCACCTCATCCGTGGAGAGCTATGTGAAAGGTGCAGGTGTCCAAGTTAGGTCATTATCAACAAGAGTCGTGCATGTGCTCCGAAATACTCTACTTAGGCAGTCAAGAATACATTTAACCAAGTCCCGTGATCCTCAAAGAATTAAGTCAACTAGACCCGAAGTACCTCAAACCCAGTTCCTATAAGGTTCCTGTTATTAGGTAGATTATAAGGTCCAATCAAGCTCCAATCTCCGGATTTTATTTAGACTTGTTCAACTATCAAACTCAATCCGAAAAATGCTCATGCTATGCTATGCAAGAAATATTTTTGTGATGCAATTTTCAAGATTTTGAACTTTTTATGGATTTTTGAAAAGATGATGCATGCGCATGCAGATGCAATTTTTTGTATTTTTCAAAAAGATCTTTCAAATGTTTTTGGATTTTAGTTTTTGCAAATGTTTTTGGGATTTTTGAAAAGAAAAAGTTTTGGCTGAAAACTAGGTGAAAACTATGTACACGGGAGTGCTTCTTATATATACAAGAAGTGGATTTTAAGAATTTACAAGGGTAAGAGGTCAGTTTTATACATATATAGTGGATTTCAGTGTGATGTAAATATTCCTCAAACTTATTTTACACAAGCTTTTTCACACAATTTTTGAAAACTATAGTCCAACATAGTTTTTACAAACATTTTACAAACATGTACACACATTTGAAAATCATTTTGCAAAGGCTTTCAAAACAGTATATATAGGTTTTTCAAATATTTTTGCAATCATTTTTCAAACCATTTGCAAATCATTTTTCAAACATTTTATTTCACACAAAGAAAATAAATTTTACAAACCACACATTTTTACAAAGGTTGAAAACATGTAACAAAATATTTTCAAAATAGTTTTCAATAGATGTTCACAAAGATTTTCAAACTATTTTTCAAACATTTTGCAAAAAAAACATTTTCACCTGATTTATGAATCAGTATATACAAAAAGAATTTTGAGGAACAAAAACACCTTTTTATTAGGGATTTTTAATGAATTTTAATGAATTATTAGCCATATTAGGAAAATACGAAAGTACGAGTTATGGCTAAAGTATATACACAGTATATACGACCCCCCTATACTTAGCTTGAGCTATGTCCTCATAGATCAGAGAGAAAAGAAAAGACATAACTCGTACTAAGTATAGGCAAGTCTAAAGAATAAAGGAATAAATAAAGGAATGAATGAATGAATGAGAAGTTGATCGTCCCCCTATACTTAGGATCAAATAATCCTAAGTATAGCAGACTGTACACAAGGCAGGGAGGGTCAAGGGTGGGAATGAACAGATCGTACTCAGATTGTCTCCCCCTATACTTAGGGTAAGATATCCCTAAGTATAGACAAGAAGAGGAGACAATGGAGAGGATCGAAAATAATAGAACAACTCGAGGTGCACGTCCCCCTATACTTAGGACAAAGTACGTCCTAAGTATAGAAGACTGTCTACAAGGGGCGGCACCTTTTCGGTAGATGAAGAAGATAGAAGAGGAAAAGAAGAAAAGAAGAAAAGAAGAAAATAAATCGGAAGATGGCAGAAGATAGAGAAGGATATACACATCACTCCCCCTATACTTAGGGTGAAAGAAGCCCTAAGTATAGGCAACGACAGGAGTGATGACAAGGAACGATGAAAGAACACTCGGTTCGTCCACCCCCCTATACTTAGGACAAAGTACGTCCTAAGCAAGGCAAACACGAGAATGGGTGGTCGAGCAAAACGGGAGAAGGACGAAAATAATCAGAAGAGGATATACAACAGAGGCGGATGTACACATGATCAAGAAGGTTGAAAGCGGACCTTCTTGCGGGACCGCTGAGGAATAGATCTGGTGTGATGCAGGTCGACATCGGGGTCCACAGTGGACGGGAACCGATCAGGGTCGACAGAGTGTACGTCCTCAGGGGCCCTAAGGTGTGAAGGCACAGACTGGTGAGTGGAAGAAGTGTGACTAGGTCCGGCCTTGGGAGTCTCGCTGATGTCAAAGTGGAATGGGACGAACTCATCATCATCGGAAGTAGTGTACTCAGAGTCGTCCTGCGAGGAGTCATCCAGGTCAAAACCAAAAGGCACGATCTCATCGGTGGAAGTAGTCGAACTCTGGTCGTCCTCTATAATTTCAACTGGATCATCTTTCTCATCAAAAGGCCCGAATTTCTGAAGAAAAGCAACTAAATCAAATTCGGCCTTAGTCTCATTAGTATCTACATGGACAGGAGTGGACTCATCAGTGGAAGTAGTCAGAGCATGTACGTCCTGTATAGTCTCTAAATCTGCCCTCCGCTCAATGGTATCGATCGTGTAAATCTCACGGATTTCATCAACACATCGCCAATCACAGGAAGCAGCAACACCAAGGTCTATGTTTTCCGAGCTTTCCTCCTTGGAGAGGAATTCTCGGGTCTCATCATCGGTCATGAAGAAGGTCTCTCTGATATCCTCATATAGATCATAGTCCTCGGGGTCAGCCAAGATAGGTGAAGTCATGTCAGGTGCAGGTCTCTGGTCAGCAGTGGGTGCGGTGATCAATGCTTCGCTCTCGTCAGCGGAACGGAAGGGAATCTCTCCTGATCCGTAATCAATAACGACCCTCGCAGAGGCGAGGAATGGTCGTCCCAAGATGATTGGAGAGTGCTCCCCTGTGGAGGTATCCATGGGCAATACGATAAAATCAACGGTGTAGCTCGTGCCCTGAATCGAGATGACGGCGTTTTCAAGGATACCCTTCGGCCACTTTATTGATCCATCAGCAAACTGTACGATCATCCTGGTCTTCTTGAGAGGCCCTAAGTGAAAAGACTGTACCAGCGAGAAGGGTATGATACTGATTGATGCACCGCCGTCTAGGAGAGTGTGATCACATGTGTGGTCAGAGATGGTGCAGCTAATGAATGGTGTGGCAGTGTTCTTCTCCCGAGGAATGGGACGGTGTGTGATGGCGTGGGCAGTGGCCATGGTCAAGATGTGTCGCTCAGATCTGCTCCTCCGCTTTCTCTTTTTGGGAAGAGGAGCAGACATATGGGTCATGGCCTGCTGAAGTGGGGCACGGATGATCTCATGAATAGTAGCCACCACTTCGGGTTCAGATAACATTTTTTTTGAATTTTTGGACCTCCTCCATACAAGGGAGAAGGTCGGAATCAGCATATACACGAGGCTTGCCAAGAGCAGTCTGTACAACGGCATCCTCGGGGTCAAAAGTGGGACAAAGTGTGAGAGGCTGTGTGGTCAAAGGATCTGGCAAGTGGTACCTCTCCTCATAGTCTGACTCGATCAAAAGTCTCCCAATCTCTTTTTGTGTTTTTAAATTTTTCTCATTTTTTTGTATTTTGGGCGATTGCAAGCTTTCATGGAAATCCTCGAGTGAACCCATATCATCAAATGGTGGAATATCATGGTCGCTCTTATTTGCACTAGTGAGGGTGTCAATCCTCTGCCTCATATGATCCATCATCTGGGTCAAGTGCTCAAGGGTGGACTCCATGAAAGGTGACTCCAACAGCTCGGCCTCGGGTGGATGTGAAGGTGGAGAATACGGAAGTGGAGGTGGGTGTGAATAGAAATCCAAGGTCTGATACTGTGGCTGAGGCGGATATGTACAAAAGTCAGGAGCAAAGTCCTCCTGGAAAAAAGGAGGTGGACCAGCTGGAGTGAACGAATGATCCGCAAAGTCCGGATAAAATACACTCCAGTCGGCCATCTCGAAACAAAAGAAAATGATCGGGAGAGCACGATGGTCAAGTCAAGAGAAGTGAGAAGAAAGGCGCAAGTGCGCAGTGACGATCTAGGATACACACAAAACAATCACAAACACAAATGAAAATAATGCAAACCGTCAATTCACCTACTCAACTCGGTAGAGACCGCAAAGAGCGGTCTTTTTATCTTGTCTTGTTTTTAGAGTTAGGTGAGAAGTCAAGAAGTTGCGCAAACACTTAGGGGGCTGAATGGGATTTGGGCACTAACCTTAGTGTGTGCGCGAGCAATGTAAAACAAAGACAATGAGGGGATTACTCGCCCCAATACAAGATTTTCTTTTTGGTGGATTTTAGGGCCAAGTAATATTAGCAGTCCCAATTTTATTTGGTTATCACTTTTTTTGGATTTTTAGTAAAAATGCACGTTCCTATCGGGGAATCAATTTTACTTAGCACCTAGGTGATCAAAATCTGAGGTAGAGAGTCGGAAAAGCAATGCAAGCGGCAAATCAATGATGTATGCTAAAGCGTAAAGGCTCACCTTGCCTCCAGCACTCTACATGCAGGGATGCTCAGCAGAATTGAAACCTAATCTATATGTAGATGCAAAGCCGATGAAATCGCCCTAAGTTCAGAAATTGCTATTATCGTGAAGAACCACAAGTCGGTCACCAATCCTCAATCCAAAAAGTCCGGTCTAGACTCACCCCTCCTCTTCTCGACAAATCGAGTTCAGGAGTAGCGCTTGATGGGGTGGGCTCGCGGCACGGTGGATCTAAGATGATGAAACGACTGTTTAAAATTTGACTAAGTCCAAACGCGGCTATAGGTACATGCAAGATATATTAGGTGTTTGGCCTTAATCTATCGCAAGCAATCCTAAAACTAGGGGCTCAATCACACAAATTAAGGAAAACAAAACCGAAAAAACAAAGGGGAAAATGCGAAGAAAACACGAGAAAAACCACGGTGAGCCCCCAAGTGTACAAACACTTGGAAAGTAGGCTCAAGAGTCCAAGTCCGGGGGTACCTGTATTATTACAATTAATAGTCTCTCTCTCTCTCACTACAAATTACAAAAATAAAGGCAGGAAATAAATTCTGCAAGTAAGGGTGGAGCTCGGTCTTCAAAAATCTCTCCTTGTCTCCTCGGTGCTAAGCTGGCAAAAGCCGGCTTCACGTGGGTGCGTAGGCGCCTAGGGTGGAGCGCCTCCCTCGATCCGCAGTTCCTCGCACGAAGTCAACAAAGAGAGGGGTTAGACAGCTCAAAATATATATCAAATAAAAAGCAAAGATAAAAGCCGTGAAATAGATAAGCAATCACAAGCACAAGCAAGAACCCGAACTACGCGTTGTTGCTCCCCGGCAACGGCGCCATTTGTTTAACCCAAAAATCGGTGATCTTAAGTTCCTCACAAGGCGGGAACTCAGTCGCTGAATCGACCACGCGAAATTCGGATTAAAACAACAATTAACCCACGACAATCAAGTAAAGCAGTGAAAGTGTGTGGAGTTAAAATTTATTATAACTCTACAACAAGATGTGTATAGTGCAAGTATGTGTAGAGGTCGAACACAGGGAGCAGAAAGGCTAGATCGGGGCACGAAGGCACAAAAATGTGTGAATGTGATCAAGTGTCTACTATGCTAATTTTCTGTGGGTTTTTAATTTTATATTTTTTTATTTAATTTCAATTTTGTATTTTTGTATTTTGATTTTATAATTTAATTTTCTGATTTTATATTTTCTTTTTATATTTTATATTTTTTTATTTTCTTTTTCAATATTGGAATATAAAAGCAATGTAATAAAGGGAGAAAGAGATATTTATAAAAATAGATAAAAATGTTCAAAAATTAGCAAATAAAGTCTTTTTGGTCTTTTTATATTTTTCTACTGTTCTTGTGATTTTTGGGTAATTTTTAGAATGTTTTTGGTATTTTTAATTAGCAAAATAAAGCAAAACAGTGAATAAAAGTTGCTGGCCGAAATTAAATTGAGGATGAAAAATAGTAAACAGTGTCAAAAATTCCTCAAATTAATTTTCCATAAAAGAGAATAAAATAAAGAAACTACAGGAACTGAGTTTATATTCTTAGGATTTTTCTAGGATTTTTTAGATTTTTAGGAAGGTTTTTGGGCTTTTCTAATTTTTAGGAGTTTTGTTTTGTATTTTTTAATGATTTTTGGACTGGAGTTAGAACACAATAAGATAAGCAAAATATATTTTTTTGGAATTTTCTGATGTGTATTTATATTTTTTTTGGTATTTTATGACGCAAACAGTGCTGAAAATGAGTATTTTTGATTTTTAGTAAATACTAAAATGCAATAATTATGAAAAATAAAAATATGTTGATAAACTACACTACAGCAGGAGCTTAATGTGATTTTTGGAGAATTTTTTTTGGTTTTTATAGACACATGCAAAAATTACTAGAAGCAAAAAGAAAAGGCACACGTACAGGGGCTTCTTCGTAATATTCAAAAAGCGCAGGGTGCTGATTGTAAATCTCCAGAGAATATATATATGAAGTGAAAACTTGCTGGGCTGAGTTAATAACAAAATTGCTCGCGGGCTTGTATGCAAAAACGCCAGGGCCACGTGCGTACGCACGTGCCTGGCGGGGATATAACAATGATATCAGAAAGAGCAAGGGGCATTCATGTAAAGTTTACCAGAAATATAACAAGGGCAATAAAAAGTTTCTGCAGTGAATATAAAATAACAAAACCCCTGGGCTGATAGCGCAAAATACCCAGGCGGAGTGATCCAACGGCAGCGCGGCCTTTACATACGCCATGTGTCACGCGCGGATCGCGTGATACCCCTTCATCGTGCGGTCTCGATTAGATTGGAGTTGGGTAATCAGACGGCTGAGATAATCTTCATCCAACGGCGCCTGTAGTGCGCCCCCTCCCCCTCGTTCTTGTTCTGCACAGGCGCGCGCGGCAGCGGCGTCCTTCTCCTCCGGCGAGCTTCAAGGTACTTTCCCCCAGATGGTGAGGCGTCAAAGTCCAGTACCTGCAAGATGCAAAAAGGGCTCGAGAGCAGCGTCTCTGCAGGTTTGTTCAGCGCGTGGGTGGTGAAGGTAGCCGGAGCTCAAGAGCTCTGGCAACGTGGTTGGTTGCGAAAAGAAGGCGAAATATTCGGTGATTCAATGGGATGAAAGTACGAAATGGATCATGAGATGACCAGCTGATGAATCGGCAGAGAAATGCACGAAATATCATAAAAAATGGACCTCAATGGTTGTCAAAGTCAGAGGTGGGAACCTCGACGGCCTTTTGGCCGGAGATGATAGAACTTGGCCAATGACCACGCCAAGACCCGCTCTAGATGGCTGGAGACCACGCTGTCACCATCGTCGATCCGGAGCACATCCTAAGGAGCCAAAACGAAGTCAAAAGGGGTTCAAAGGGCTATGGGAAGTTACGGGTGGTTTTTGAATAGTTGGTCGAGTGGGCTCCTTCAACGAGGCGCACGAGGCGCGTTAGTGATCCATTCCCCGAGCAATTCAATGGGCGAGTAAGAGGACATCTCGAGGAGAAAAAGTTGTTTAGGACGCATCATGAGTAGATGCAAGGTGTGGCCCCCAAAAAGGGGCGAAAACCAAGAAAAAGACATTTCTGACAAGCTGCAGGAGAAGGCCAGGAAGTTGACCAGTGGGTCAACTTTCCAGCCACCTGGTTGGTCCACGTGGACCAACCAGGAAAATCCGCAGGAAAAAATACTTCTAAAATCTATAAAAAAAAATAGATAAAGATTTTATTGATTTTTAATTATAAAATGAAAATTGTTTATTTTTTTATAAATTATTTTATAGTGATTTTTATTTATTTTTATGAAGTATATTTTTACAAGTTTGCATTTATGCCCTTTATAGGTATATTATCTATATGTATTATTACTTTATTTTTATTTTGTGTATTTTAATGTTATTAATTATGTTAATTAATTTATATAATTATAACATACTTTTATGCACATAACCATATTTTTATTTTATTTTTCTGAGATGTTTTGTATATTAAATAAAATACAAGAGTATGTTATATAGGTATGTATATAAGTATTGTATCTATGTATTGTGTATACATGTATTTTATTTTATGTTTTATTTAGGTTTTTATTCCAATTTTAATGTACATAATTATTACAAGTATTATTTACAACATTATAAAAATATAAAATTATAAAAATAATAAATAAATAATAAATTGAATATTTTAATATGTACAACTATACAATAGGGGTCCAAAACTCAACTTTCAAACTGTAGCTCCGCCAAATGCGAAACCACCGCCATTAAATAGCTTATTTTCTTCTATATACAATTAAAGGTGTACGCTGCATTTGGAGTTGTCGTTTGTGAGATACGGGTCTGGGAAGTTGGGATTCTGGAATTATATTCATACCATAACTTTTTATCTATACATTATTTTTCTGTGAAATCAATTTTGTATTTTTCTTTATGAAATTATCTACAACTTTCATGTACAAAGTTTCTTTATTTGATGTATAAAAAGTGGAACCAAAAATAGGTCCCAAAAAGAATAAAGAATGAAGAAAATAACATAGGTATTTGACCCTTATCTCCCCCTACTTTATTCCTGGTCGACCTATTCATCAAGATGCCTAGGTCTCGGGGTTTTGGGTCATAAAATATTTACAATATTTTATTATTTTTCTTTTCTTTTCTTTATTCTATAAATTTGTCTTATAAAACCGCATTTTATACAATATTTACACACATATGCATGAATGCTAAAATACATGAATTAGCTCTATTTACACGCATTTACTAGGGTTTTTAAGGCCAAAATGATAGAATAAAGATGATGAAACGTGGCTTCATCAGGCATCATGATCTCCCAGACTTGATTGACTTTAGTGATCAAGCCTCCATTAATCAGCCTTCATTCGGTGAGCCTATACATTCGCAAGATTTCATGAGCTAGACTTATCAGTCCCCGAATCATCATATGAGGCTCCGACCAATATTTGCCATCTAGATGGTCCATACTCGCCCCAGCATTACATGCCACAGTCTAGCTATGTTGAGTATGAGACCCCAATATCTCAGCAGTATCCTCTAGTTGATCATAACTCTCCCATGATTTGTCATGAGAATTTTGTGGAGGATGACATCTCTAGACTTATTAAGAAAAATGAATCATTTGGTAACGAGTTGAGAGATGTCATGAGAATAATACACTCAATTTCTGCCAGCCTAGGTATAAAAATGAGAAAAGACATGAGTAGTTTTGAGGTTGAAAACAAAGCAAACATTAGGGAACCCACACATCATGTACAGAATGGAGTCCATGCTATCTCCCTCTTCTACCAAACACTTACCCTCCAATCCAGAGTCTGATTATTCATCCATCAAAAATACCAAAAAAATTGAAAAACCAAAAATCCACATAAAAATTGAAAATGAAAAAGACCTAAAAAAATTGGATCCTGTCATAAGGGAAGCACTCGATGAAGAATTGATTTTCAATCTTCCCTTAATAAAGGTCATAGATCACTTCCCCGACCTCAAGAGATTTGTAAAGAGTAAATTGATGACCAAGAGGTCGGGTAAGAAGAGAACAAGGACTGAGAGACACATAGTGTCTATGGCCACTTCCTTGGTGATGGGGAGAAAGACTAAGAGCCGCAGAGTGAAGCGGTTGCCTAGGGTTGAATGTGAGATCAAGGACACTATCTTTACCCATGCAAGAATCGATGATGACTCTCCGATAAATATCCTCCCGACCTCTGTGTTTGACAAGCTCAAACTCAGGCCAATCAGGAAGTCAAGAGAGATCGTTCAGATGGCTGATCGATCCATCAAACGGTCTAGAGGAAATATTTCAGTCATCGTTACTTTCCAAGGTGCTCTACTCTAGGTGGACTTCAGGATCATTGACATCGAGCACCGAGGAGAGTTTACCCAGTCTCCGATTATTCTCAGGAAGCCGTTCTTAGCCTTAGCTAAGACGATTATAGATTGCGAGACTCGGGAGATCGATTTTTCAGCATTAGGAGCACTCCGACCTCACCCATTCTTTGATACACTTTACTCTAAGGTGACCTGCACATCCGTTGACTGTCATGACCATCAAGAGGTAAATGAGTCCCACATGTCCGCTACACCTGAGTTCGACCTTGGACTTCCACTAAGTAAAAAAATTTATCGCTCGAGATTAACTTGAATATAATTGAAAGTGGTTTTTGATCTGCTCTCATTATCCGACTGCAACGAACATTAGTAATTAATTTAAACATTAATTTGCTTGAATTAACAAGGGTAGTGGGAGCCAGTTATCAAAATGGCACCGTTGCCGGGGAGACACAGCTTAGGTTAATTTGCAGTGAAATTTCGATTGTTTGATTTTCTATCCCCGGGTAGTCTGACCCCCGATTTTTCTTATGAATATTTCTCTGTCTTTTAAATTTTTTTGCATTTTCTGTGTCATTCTCTGACCTCAAGTTATTTTTGTGCGAGAAACGTGAGGAGTCGAAGACGTATCGAGGAATCGACATTTTAATTTCTTGAGTGATTTGAGAGATCTTGTACTTTTATTCATTTCCTTATCTTTTCGCATCATTTCTAGCGGTTCCCGTTTGGGTTCTCGCGTGTGTAAAGATAGTGGAATTGTGTCTCCTTGTGCTATGTGGTTTGAATTGTAACTTAGGCTTGCACTAGCGGCTCCTCGAGACAGATTCAGCAGATACACCTCGAGCCGCGCAGGAGACCTTGCAGCAGTGAGCTCCAGCCATCAGCAGCATCTTGAAAGATTCAGACCAACTCACTTGTATATACCATCATTCCTGTACATTCTGTCCTTTCTCCTCCCGCAACTCTAGTAGCTCATCCCAGCTTCATCTATCTCTATCTTGGACTATACTTAGGATGATCAGATCCTAAGTATAGGGGGGACGAGCCACCTGAGTCTGCTCTCTATACATCCTCCAGATCACATCGGTTCTCATACTTACTCCTATTATAACTTAGGCTGACCAGAGCCTAAGTATGGGGGACCGATGCCCGTTTGTATATAATCATCCATTTCCCCTCTTGCTCTCGTCCGCCCCATTTTTGATCTTCTTCTACACTTAGGCTGCCAGAGCCTAAGTATAGGGGGCGGTGCGACTTCTATACATTTCGTAATCTTAGCTCTCCTACGCTTAGCCTGAGCTATGTCTTTTTCCTCGCTTTTCATGCTCTGAGGACATAGCACACGCTAAGTATAGGGGGCGTGTATATATTACATATATACTTTACCCATAACTCGTACTTTCGTGTATTTCCGCGTATTTTTGTATATATGATGCAATAATTACAGGGTGGGTAAAAATTGAAAAAAATTGTATAATTTTGTACTATATGTAAAATTCTTGTAAAATTTGTTGTAAAATAGGATGTATACCAAAAAAAAACTTGTATACTATGTATATTATTACAAACTAAAAATTGTCGTAAAAATTGTTGTATAATAGAAAATAAAATGAAAATGTTGAAAATAAAGGCTTCTTATTTACTTTTGCATCCTTGCATTTAAAAAAAGAGTCTTGCATTTCATTCATAGCATGTCATCTATACATCATCTGCATATCATGCATATGCAAAGTGAAAAGCTAGTGGGTTCTGAACCAAGTTATGAGTAGATATTGAGGATGGACTTGATTTGACCTTAATCCACCTCATTTCAGAAGAATCTTATAGGAACTGGAGTTAAGATTTTTCAGGTCAAGTGACTTAATTCTTTGAGTCCGCAAGTCTATATTCACATGTCATCTTGATTAGTCTAAGTAGAATATCTCGTGCACACGCATGATTCTTTTAGACAGTGACCTAACTTGGACAAAGCACAATGCGCGTAGCTCTTCATTGATGAGGTGTTGAGGAAGTAGAATCCTTTAGCTTGGAGTAGCACACGGGTGGAAACATCTATCCTCCTCTAGAGAGGGTAGTGCATCTCAACCTAGTCTGGTGGTGTTGAAGTCTAAGGACAGGATGCTGTGGGTTGCAATAATGCTTCAAAAGAGGGATAGTCTACTGGCTCAAGAGGAAAAAAACTCATGATGTACATGCTGCACCTTGTGTATAGTTCCAAAAAAAGAAGTAAAAAAGAGAAAAAAATACAAGAACTCCACCAAAAAAATAGACAGGCCAAAAAAAATTGCATGTCGGAGAATGTATATTAGCAAGAAGTTTACAACTGAATGACTTGTCTACACTGGTCAGGCATCTTGGGATAGGTAGCTACACTGGCTACCATCCATTCTTTTCTCCACCCCCTCCTCTTGAGTTGGTCGCACTTGAACTTAGAAGGGAATACCTCGCTCCTCGAGGAAAGAGTTACTGGATCGGGTTATTGAGTTACCTTGTTAGAGGAGGCTGGTTCTGAGCCATTTCTGATGTGGAGAGCTATTTTACACTTACACAGTACAAGTAAGAATCATAGTCATCAGAAATGTGCGTCTGAGGCTTTGTTCTGATCTGACTGTTGAGGCATCTTGAATAAAAGACTTGTGGAACTTGAAGTCTGTTAGGTCTTAAGTTCAGGTCCCAATGAGTTTCCGCCACACAATTAATCCAAAGGTCGAGTTAAGCTCCATTTTCAACTTTTGTTCATGACCTTGGTATGGAACCCAATCTCATTTCACTTCTGCATTTTATTTTAGTTGCTCGGGGACGAGCAAGATTTAAGTATAGGGGGTTGATGAATCTGTGATTCATCACTCTAAAAGTTGAAAATAGAGCTTTATTCCTGAGTAATTAGACGCATATTTTCATTTATATTGCATAATTAGCATTCATGCATGCAAGCATAATATCTACATGTTAGCATTCATATTCGCATAAAATAAGAAGCCAATTCACTTGTAAATATTCACCTGTATATAAGATAAAATACCTTATTTGTATATATTTTATATTAACTCCGAATCTAATAAAACCAACTCTATTGTGTATATATTACTAATACTAATTAAAGAAAAATATTAAAAAAATACTAACTTCTAAAATTGACCAATAAAACCACAATCCAAGTTTGAAACTAAGAGCCTTAAAATGCGCATATCTCTCTCATACAGCCTCCGAATTAGGTCTACTCACTTTTAAAGTAACATACATTCAGAGACCTTCGAAACAAGACCAATTTAATTAAAAGCGGAGCTCGTATGAAAAATTTGGGTTTTGGGCCCCTTTTGTATATTGTACATATTGACCGTTTTGCCCCTCATTTATTTTCTTCATTATAAAAATCCAAAAAAATAGATTAAGTTGTAAATATTCTTTTCATATTTTTTTCTAACTTTATTTTGATTTCTCTCTTTTAAAAATTACAAAAAAATTATAAAAGATAAAATGGTATTTTATACCTATAAGGTACCACCGAAAAATACGTTTTAGTACAGATGATCTCATTTGATTTTTGACCCTTCACAAAAGTTGTAGATCTCGTCGAGACAAGCAATATTTGTGTTGACCACTTTCTGATCTAACCTCTTTTATTATTTCTTTTTTATTTTTCTTTGCATTTAGTTGCGGATTTTTCTCGAAGCGACACGTGGCAACTCCTGGAGCCGCCATGTGTCGCCTCCTCATTCACCCACTTAACCCTTTCTCTCCTTTGTCAGGGGCCGTTGGAAGAGGGGTTCTCCATCGACGGCCCATGCCCATTACTCTCCCACTCTTCCTTGATTTAAGGGAGAAGCCACCCTTCGACACCTCAACTTCTAACCCATCTCCTCCACCTTCTCCATCTCTTCTCCAACCTCCTCCTCCTCTTTATAATCCCCTCCCCTATTCCATTGTCAATCATCCTCCATTCCCACCGTGAGAGAGGAGAGCTCCTATAACCTTAGGTGACAGCTAGGGAGTGCAATATTTGAGCGAAGACCCATGTCTTCTAGGCGAGATCTGGTGGCCCTCCGTCCACCGCCGCAGCCGCAAACCGCCGCTGCCCGAGATCCACCCCAGCCGAGGTATCGAGCAAAGATCAGAGCACTCCACAGAGCTCCCTCCCAGGCATCCAATCCTCCATCCAGGTAATATCTTTTCTTCCTTATATCTTTCTCTCTCATCATTTCTCCATCTTCCATCATCCAAATCGCAAAACCAATTCCACTTCAATAGGCAAATCACACGTTGTGGACGCAGCGGTGATTTTTCTTATATTTTTTGGCGAACTTTCATCAACCGATTAATAGTTTATTCGCGCCCGCTAAACAAATGCATCTAAACAAATGCATGTGAAACTGGGGATTTTGTGAAATCCCTAGTGCCCTCCCCAACGTCTCTTCTTCCTTCCTCCACCACGGCCGAGCCCAGCTCGAGCTCTTCTCTTCATTGCAGGTATCTCCTCTGCCCCGACGACCCTTGGTCGTGTGTCGGCCGTCCCCCCTCACCGTCAACGACGCTGGCAACTTCAGCAGCAGCTGGCCGCGCACAGCCCCTATCACCCGTGATCTTCAGCAAGGCCGTGTGTTCCCCTATCTCCCACTCCAAACACAGTCGCTGAGCAGCCCAGGCAGTTGTTCAAATCCAGAGACGTGTGGCACCATTGGTCGGTAGTCCCCTCGCCACCTTCTCATCACTGACCCGCGCCACAACCGCCGCTCCTTCAGACCACCTCCGCAGAAGCCAAGCCGCCGCCCTCCTAGCGTGCCACCTCCTCCTGACTCCTCCGCACGCGCGCGCCAGCTGGGTGCCTCCACCACCGCACGCGCGCGCCAGCTAGGCGCCCCCCCCCCCCCATCGACGCCAGTCACAGCCGCCGGCCTCTCTCGCGCGCCTCTGCCACCGCGTGTGCGCATCCAAGTGCCGCCGCCCCTCGTCAACCATCCTCCGCACGCCGATCAACCACTCCAACTCCGGTCGCCGTCCCTCGTGCTCCCTCCTCAGTCCGCCGCGTGAAGCTTCATCAACATCCCCTGTTTGGGGAAGCAAAACAGGGGAGAGCTATCGGATAATAAGTAACAAGGACAAAGTGGGCATTTGCAAGGGGACACTTGCACCCTTTGCAAGTTTTTAAAAAAAAATCAACTTTCCGATAATTGCATGTAAGTCCTTATTCTTCATTTGAGCTCATATTTCTTTTTTTGTATTGCATTCACACCCTTGCATTTTCACATTTATTTAGTCATCATTTTGTCATCCATTTTTAATTCCAAAAGTTGCATTGTGTAGCATAACTCTTCTTCTACCATTTTAGCATTTTATTTGTATTTTTCTGATTTGCATAATATTTATGGAAATTAATTTGGTGAGAAATTGCATCATTTTACCCATGATGATTGATTAATTTATTGTGCATTGTCTGCTTATCGAAAAAACTCTGAAAAATCAGCATTGGTACATCTAAGTCTATGCTACAACATATCCAAAAATCATCCCATTTGTACGTATAGTTTGTCTTAGAAAAATCATTTAGTGAAAACCTTAATTGATTTTTAATTAATCGACCGTAAAATGTTTTAATGAAATTCAAGTTGATTTGGATAGCTCGTAACTAGATCTATTAGGATTAATTTTATTTCTGAGAAATATCATCGTTTGGTAATTATTAAGATTTATTTAATCATTTTCACTAAATTCTGCATATTTTATTATCCGTGCATCTAGAAATTACAAAAAAATTTATTATAGCTTAATTTCACCATATTTCATCATCTGGCCAAGTTTTATAATTTTTGGAATTAATTTGACCATATTTCTGATTTAACTTGTAAGTTGGCCTGATTTTACATGAGTCTTGCATAAAAAAATCGAAAAAGACCAAAAATATCTCTGAAAATCGAACATTGGAAATTTGCTTTGAATCTACCTAAGGAGGCAGCTGCCTCCCTGAGTTCGACCTTGGACTTCCAACCAAGTAAGAAAAATTGCCGTTTGAGATTAACTTGCTTTAATTAAAAGTGGTTTTTGATCTGCTCTCATTATCCGACTGCAACGAACAAAATCAATTAATTTGAACATTAATTTGCTTGAATTAAGAAGGGTAGTGGGAGACGCGGTTAACCACCTCCACCAACTCCGGCTTCGAGGTTCCCCCTACCTCAGGTATAACCCCTTCGAGGTCTTCCCTTTTCTTCTATTTACTTCGCATTTCGTATTCCCAATAGCTTTAGGATCATATCCCCTGATTATCTTCACGATTCGTCCACTAAATCACGCAACCATATCCCTTCGCCAGAGTAGCTCCGACCATCTCTACCGCGCCGTCATTATGCACTCTCATTCCGCCGCTACGGGGCCCAGGCAATTTGCCCTTGGCCTCTTCTCCATTTTTGTAGGTCTTGTGCGTCACAGTAGTGCCTGGGGCTCGTTTTGACACTCACCGGAGATCCAGGAGCCCGTTAGCTCCGCCGCCTTCTCCAGTGAGATCCGGCTACCGCTGGAGCATTTTGGAGCACCTAGGAGGAAGAAGAAGACCCCAGGAGGCTCGCTGGCCATTTTTGGAGCTAGAAGACTGCTGGAGGACGTTGATCGAGGGAAGGGAAGTTCGCCTCGCCGGCGCTTCTTTCCTGTTCTTGCTCCACCCTCCAGCGTCGTTGGATCTTGGCCATCCTCTAGATCGCACAGGAGTTGTTGGATCTCCACGCATCCCAACCATCTGATCCATCGTTGGAGATCTAATCGTCGCCATCCGTGTCCGAACCATCATTGGGCGTTCCTAAGCCTCTACATGTCAAGTGAAGCGACTCCCGTCGTTGGATGCGCCAGGCGTGGGTATTTTGCACCTAAGCCCTCGCCGCTTTTGTATTTAATATTTCGTATTCAAACTTTCATCTGCAGTTCAAATGTTTTGTAATATTTACATTTAGACCCCAGACTTTTAGTATTTGCAAACAAGTCCCTATCCACGTCACCTCATGTGCTTGTGCGCGTGAGGGGACTGGGTATTTTTCAAGGGACCCCCTGTGTGTTTTCATATTTCGTTTCAGTCCAGGAATTTATTTATCTCGTGTAATATTTTGGAAAAATTGCAAATATACACCTAGTGTTTTTTGGTAATTACATATAGGCCCTCCCCAGGCACGTGCACACCACGTACCCCTACGGGTCTTGATATTTGTGATTAGTCTGGATTTTTGTAAGATGGTTATATATTTTGTATGAAAATTGCACTGTGACTCTTGGAATTCTGGATATACATATATGCCCTTGCTAGTAGTGTAGTTTCTCTTTGTTATCTCAATTTATATAATGCATCTATAAAATCCCAAAAAATACCAAAAAATATCATAAGCTCCTGTTGCATTCTAGTTTCACGGTATATTTTTATTTTCTGTTTTTATTGCATTTTATTATTTATAAAAATTCAAAAATATGCATTTTCAGCACTGTTTGCATTAGAAAATACCTAAAATTTATAAAAAGTTTTTGAAAAATTACAAAAAAATATATTTTCGTGTATTTTCACTTCAGACCAAAAATCATTAAAAATTCAAAAGAAAACTCCTAAAAGTTACAAAACCCCTAAAAACCTTCATAAAAATCTTAAAAATTCTAAAAAATCCTAAAAATACAATTTCAGTTTTTGAATTTTTCCTTTTTTTTCATCATTATGTTAAAATTAATTTGAGGAATTTTGGACACTGTTTGACATTTTTCATCCTCATTTTAATTTCGGCTAGCCATTTGTTTCACTGATTGCTAGTATTTTTGCCTTTAAAAATACCAAAAAAATTAGGAAAAATCTATAAAAAAAGAAAAAAAACATTAGAAAAAAATAAAAAGCACAAAAATATTTTATTTTCTGTATTTTGAGTATTTTCCCTTGTTTTTATCTCTCTGATATCTCTAGTGTATATATACTCTTATATATATTATATTTTCATTAAAAGAAAAGGAAAATACAAAATCAATAAATTAAAAAACTCAAAATATAAAAATATAAAATCAAAAATAAAAAAATATAAAATTAAAACCCACAAAAATAGCACAATTGTTAGGCATTAAATTATTTTCACGTTTTTTAGCATTTTTGCCTTGATCTATCTTGCTTGCTCCCTGAGTTTGACACTCTACACATACTTGCACCTATACACACTTATTGTAGAGTTATAATAAATTTTAACTCCATATTTGCTTCTCGTTGTTTGATTGTTATTGTAGGTTAACTGTTGACTTAGTCGGGATTTATAGAGGGTCGCCACAGCGACTTTGTCCTCCGCCTTGTGTGAGACATTTAGACCCTCATAGTTCTCGTTAATCAAGAACGACCGTGCAGTGGGGAAGAGTAGAGATTTTCCTTATTCTCTTATTAGGAGGAATATGTATGAATAATTGATTTCCATCTGTTATTCGATTTGTAGGAATATGCTTTCATATATTTGAATGGTAGATTTTCATATTCTCTACAAAAAAATTAATTTAATTCATACAACGCCAATAATAAATGTAAATCATATTTACATTTATTAGTTGGTGAATATGAATCAAATTAACATTCTTGTTGATTAATATGTGACTCATATTTGCATTATTCCTAACTGATGTGAATTCGTATTTATTTACATAAATAGAATATAATTCATATTTTTCCCAATATATAAGCCATGAAACCTATTCACGTTATTTAATTAGTGAATCATATTTGCATCATTCCCCATAGAAATGAATCATATGTAGATTAGCCTATGATTCATATTCACAAATCAATCCTTAATTTCCCATATTGTACAAGTCCTAATCCTATTAGAATATTGATGCATCACTTGTGAGACTTGAAGAAAATTTCAGAAGATTGTATGGACCATATACAGAGACTAGACATTAGATAGGATGTAATATCTAGGTCCAAACCATCTTGAGCTATCTAATTGAGTCAGATAATGAACGAAACCTCTAATTGACTCTGAACACTTTTAGATCTATTTCCAACTCTTTGGATCTAGATTTGGTTTTATGATCCAAGATCAAATTTTATTCATTCACACTCAAATATGGAGCCACTAAAATCCATTGGGCCTATCATTGTCTTGAAGTGGAAGCAACATGACATACATTCTTTTATGATCGCATCAACCCAAAGTACTCCCAATACTCGTGTATCCTACATACTTGAAATGTTCTGATTATCTCGAATTTCTAACACTTGTTTTGGATGTCTCCTTCCAGGGTTTATCTAGAAGATTTCTCAATCAATTATTGGGTAACCATGTTAATCATATACTTTCTAAAGGCATAAATTGATATTTTGATTATGCTTCCCAAGCAGGATGACCACCGATGGAATTTGTTTTGACCTCAACGAATCATGAGCAAGTTCATGTCTTCCGGTTCATTAAGAATGAACATATATGATGCCTTTGAGAGATCTTACATCCCAACGAATCATGAACTTTTTGAAAACAAGGAAACTTTCCTAATAATGTTGACTTCAACAAAATTGGTCAAAGGCAATGGATAATTCAACATTCGTTGCCAGATCGTTCATAGTTATAGTTATATATATATATATATATATATATATATATATATATACACACACACATACCCATATATATATATTAACAATGATTAATTGTGTTACTTGCTTCTTTAAATTTATAACGAGTATTGTATGCGTTGTTAAATTTCTAGCAATGAATCAGATAACATCGGTTATCCGTTAACGTTTTCTTCAAATGGTTGGTAAATTTAGCAACGATTTGTACAAGTTTTGATGAATAACCCAATGATAAATCATTGTTATATATAAGAAATATTAGAAACAAATATAACATTTGTTGTTAATTACAAGAGTGAAATCCAGTTTAGAACGAATAGTATTCGTTATTAATATATTTAGCATCGGAAGATATGACAACGAATATTCAAATTATCCGTTGCTTTAATTCAAATTTCTCGTAGTATGTTACTAAGGTTTTAAAAAATTAGACAAGAACAAGTGGTTTGTCCGACAATGAAAAATTAACATGGATCCCTAAGTATGGAGGTTGGATTTTTCTAATTTTAAGATAATAAAATGACGGTTCTATAAAACTCAATATATTAAGTGTACTCGTAAACAGAAAGATCGCAAGGATACACTTAAATGATAAGTACTTCTAAAGGAGCATCCATATGTGAAAGTCCACAGAATAATTTGGGATGATATTAAAGAGTAGGGAGACATAAAATCGTGCAAACTCCACGCGGGATATTTGACAGGTCGAAGACATGGATAACAATAATTCGAAGGAGCTCGAGACAAGTCTCTATCACAATTGGTTTAGTGATCTAAGTGGCGGTTTAGGATGTAGTTGATGGACCTTAGAAGAGCCCATAGGATAGACCTGCACATAGTTTCAATTGATCTATATATTGATCAGAGATTAGGAAAAGTATAAAAGATGTCTCTATCAAAACTTAGTATCTTATATAACGAGCTTAATTTGGTTCTCAAACTTCTGTTGTTAGTGATATTGATTTGCAGCAATTATGATATATCCTGATGCGTGAGATCTGCGGATGATATTATTATCTTGGTGGAAACTTGAGCATTATGTATTTGCTCGTTTCAGAACCAATATCCAAACACGAACATGGACACAACATAGTTAACATAGTTTTTTTACTTCTATGAAGTATAGAGATATTTTTGCATACAAGTATGCGAAATAATCATCTTAATGAATTATATGAGACTGAGATTGTCAGGTTGCATGGTGTCACTGCTTCGATTGTATCAAATCATGTCCCAAGGTTCACATATATATTTTTAACGATATTTATTTAGAATATGGTATAAGCTATGGGTCGCACCAATCTGAAGTTTAGTGCAACCAACATCTTGATTTTGAGCTAACGTATGGTTAGTCAGAAACGACCAAAGGACCATCCAGAATTAAAAACAATATAACGATTTTGTAAAAGTATACACTGCACATTGTAAAAAAATGGTGTTGGAAAATACAGCATCCATGTTTAAAATAAGATTTTCGTCTAATATAATATTATTTTAATAAGTATATGTCACTATGTATGTTATGTTAATATATTATTAAATCAATGGAATAAGTAATTGTAAAATACATAGGAAAGATGTCTAAATTTACGGTGGCTCGTCATATACATGGTGAGACCCCAACTCATTTGAAGGTTCTCATATATATAAAGTTGATAGCAGGAATTTTATTAAGGAGGGGACAAGTATACATATATCATATATGCTCAAAAGTGAAAAAATTATTGTATTTCAAATGATGTTTTTAAATAGAATTCATATTTTAAAGTGATATATTTTTTTCAAACTCTGATAAACTGAAAACTTAAATTTTATTTAAATCTATTAATAAGTAGAATTTTCAAAAAGATTAATAACTTCGATGATGATTTTTAATATTTGATCAATCTAATAATTTAAACCTTTCTAAATCCATCGTTAAGGATTCAAGTAAAATTTTGAAACAAAAATTCCATGGTTAAAAGGAAAATATATATAATTCAACTATTGGAGTACTAGAACTAATGGAAGAGAAAAAATAAATTTGAATCTCATTTAGCATCAAATTATAATTTTAATATTTTTGAATTTATTGATTTAAATGACCTATCATATGTTCAAAAATTAGAAAAAAAATTATTTCTAATGATATTTTGTAAATAGAGTTAATATTTTAAACGGATTTTTTTAATCATGATAAAAATAAATTTTAAATTTGATTTAAATCTATTAGTACGTTGAATTTTCAAATACATTATTAAATTATAAAGTAATTTTTAATTTTTGATAAATCTAATAATTTAAATATTTCTAAGTACATTCAATTTTTAAAATTAATATCAAAATTTAGTTCATCTACAAGATAATGGAAGAGATAAATGAGATTGAATCGCATTTTATTAAATTATATAAAAATTAAATATTTAAAAGTTTGTATTTCAAATGAGATATCATATATATTCAAAAATGAAAATTTATTATAATTCAAATGAAATTTTTAAATAGATTCAATAGTTTAAAATAAGGTTTTTTTAATTTTGATAAACATAAATTTTAAATCTCCTTATAAGTTGAATTTTCAAATAGACACACGATAGTTTTTTTTATTTTTGTTAAATCTAATGATTTCAAACATTTATAAATCTATCTCTAAGGCTAGCTAACTTATTAAATGAAATTTTCAAATGAAATAATCATGGTTAAAAAGGAAAAAAACAAAATTAAATCATTTATGGAGAGTTTGAGAAATAATGAGAGAGATAAATGAACTTGAATCCCATTTTATATCAAATTATACTTATAATCTTAATATTTATATAGATTATTAACTTCGATGGTTATTTTTTATTTTTTTTCAATAAGTATACTAATTTAAACATTTTTAAATCAGTCCATAAAGGTAACTTATCAAGTTAATTTTTGGAACAAAAAAATGCATGGTCAAAAGAAAATAACAAAATTAAACCATTTATAATGAGTAATAGAATAATAGGAGAGATAAGAGAGTTAAAATCTCATTCTATATCAATAATATAAAAGTTAAATCATGTTCAATATCGATGGTATTTAATATTTGAAAAATAACTGGATTTAATTCAAACCCTGCTTTGTGCACCCATATATAACACCGCTACCACTAGACCATTACAAGGGTTTTTTCATTTATTTTTAAAATTTTAAATATTTAATATTGAAGGAGGGTTCGAATTATAAAATAAAGATATTATACAAGACAAATATAAGAATCAAGGAGGGGCATGGCACCCCTATGAGATATACCGGGTCAGCCCTGTATAGAGACATACACACATCCATGTGTGTGTGTTTGTGTGTGCATGTGTTTAATTGTTTGTGTGTGTGTGTGAGTGTTTCTATATATATGTATGTGTATGTATACACTACAACAAAAATAACATACACCGACATTCTACTACTAAGAATGTCAGCCTATATTGTGTCATTAGTGGAAGTTCTTAAACAACATCAAGTAATTTCCATTTTTTGTCCACATTTGGAAGAAAAATATTAGAGCATTTAATAGCTTGATCTAATATGCAGTGCGAAATTTATCTTAGGTGTACTCTTGAAGTAAATCAAAATATGGGACCAGTGTGAAGAGTTTATAGGGATTTTATTCTCGATTACATGCATTTGTGCAATTAGATGTTTTTATGCTAACTATGATATGGGCTTGGTGGTACACATATAGGGAAGGTACTCAAAATTATCCCTCTTCATTTTAAAGAATGGCTATGTTTAGTTGCAGTATTAGAATTGATACAGATTACTTGATAAAACTGATCCTTTATATTTGTAAACAAGGACATACTGAGCATGAAGTATTCCCTTATCCGATTACTTTTGTTTAACCTTCACTTCCATCAATATATATAGACACACACCCCAAATTGGGGGAGCAGTTCTCAGAAGGATGAATGTGCAGAAGGGTGAATGTGTAGGATTACCGTCACAAGATATGACTAGTCATTAAGGGCAAATTGTATTTGGATATTACAACATGAAAAGGAATCATGGTTCTAAATGATCTATTAAGATATGGAAGAATTTCAAGAAAGCATTTGTTCTATGAGTGTCTAGGAAATTCAACTTTGGATGATTCTGTTACAATATTGAAAAATACCATTGATCACAAGAGCATCAGGAACCGGAAATGGTGGATCAGCAATCTATGTTACATATCAGATCAATGAGCCTAGTTGGTTAATAAGAATCGACAACAATTAATATTGTGCTGGTCATGGTGACCTTTACACCTGACCGCACGAGGGCGCAGTGACCCTCAACTGGGCGGAGGAAAGGAAGCCCAGTTCGAGCAGCGGCCACCAAGTGCGCTGGTTTAGGATCCTAGTCCCTTCACGATTTTACGCGAGCTTGCGGTATTTTTACGTCTCGTTGGGATCCCAACTTTTGACCAATTCCGTTGACCCTCTACTTTAGGACACCCATGCGGGGGATCTTCGGTTTTATTTTTCCGTACGAGCTCGTTTGCCCCTACTAGTCAGGCCATTTTCTAGAGTGACTTTTCCGTAGAGTCTCTCTCACCCGTCTCTGTGGCGTAGTTTTCGAGTAGACATTTCCCTCTATTGGATCGCACTTCCAATTAGAAGGCGAGACGGACGAGCCTCTTAGGATGCTACCTCACTGCTTGAGTTTTTGGTTACTTTTCACAAACAGGCTTAGCGATGCTACGTCTAAATCATTAGGATTACACCTAAGTCAGTTACATTTGAGGTTTGGTGGAGTTTCAATCAAGTTAATTGAGTTATAATGAATATGAGTTAAGAGATGAAATCAATGAAGTTGGATGGAGATCATAGGTATAGGTCGATATTCCAATTTATATAATGTCAAACTAGAGTTATTTTGGATGACATAAAAAATAACGTCCACATGTGATTTTCATTTTTTTTCCAAATATCCTGCCAAAACTGCCTCTCCACGGATGCCTTAAACACAATACTCTCCACGAATACTCTAAAACCTCCCGCCAAAGTGCCTCTCCATGGATGCCCTAAAACATTGTAAGGCAATCGATTCCCCATCCTTTCTTTCTGTTTTGGGTCACCTCCCTCCTTGCAAGATTTCGTCTCTAGAAGGATGACTCGACCATTCCCTAGTCTCTGCTCGATCGCTCCTCAAGACTCGGTCCTTTCTCCAGCCATATCATCTGGCCTCCGTTGACCGCAAACATGATTGAGGTCGGCTTGCCCCTTCTTCGGCCTAGGGAGGATCGTCTGTTGTAGCCCTGCTGCAGCATACTCTGCAGTAGGGGCTGGTGCCGCTCGATATTGATCAAGCGATTCGCACAGATTTGCACTTTTTGTGAGCTCCTACTGTGCAAATCCATGCGAACCGCTCGATCAACATCGAGCGGCTCCGGTCCCTACCTGCAGAGTCTATTGCAGTAGGGGCTACAGCAGACGATCCTTCTCCTCTCCAACCTCCGCTCGCTCCAATCATTATCCGCCTCTCCAAGTAATATGTATGCAAATTTTTCTACATGCAAACGGTCGGATACATATACGGATATAGGTATTAACGTCACGGATATTAAAACTATCTTACCATATCCTTAAAAACCGGATACGGATGTAAAACGAATACTGATCACACACGAGTAATGTTAGAAATATTTTATAGAATCGACTTAAATATACAAGAATTGGATGGAAAACACAAGATATTAATTTACTAAATGTGTATGTATCATAAGAATTATATAGATATGGCAAAAGGAGGTAGAGAATAATGTTATATAGGGTTAAAAATCAATCTATGACTATATTTATATACGAAAACGGATATACAGATACGGATACGGATGTTTGCGGATACCAAAATGATATCCATATCCGTATCCATTTTAAAACGGATATGAATACGAATGTCAAAATATGTATAAAACGAATACGGTGATGGATTGGATACAGATATATCTGTATCCGTTTGCATCACTAATATAGACTCTTGAACGAGTTTTTTTTATTTGGATGGAAATAATATTTAAAAGGTTAAGGCTTAAATTCTGGTTCTTTATAGGACAGAAATATTCCTCCATAATCGGACAATTTTAATGGTTTATTTTTAATGGTGATTAAGGACAAGATTTCATAAACAGCAAGTTACTGCAGTTATGGAATCATCTACGCTTGTTGATGATTTTCCGTTGGAAATTTATCTTTGTTTCTCTCGTTATCCTTCAGTTGGATAATCTTCTACATGATGAGAAGCATATATGTTTTAAAGATTTTTGTTACAAGTAGCATCTTAATTAGTCATTATCTGGTCTTTATATTAGTGCTAGAAGCTACACATGTACGAGAAAGTACTTCACGTATATATTATTATTCAAATGTTATAGAGGTTCAATCAAACTGAAGTGTGTTATTATATGAGGATAGGGAGTATGCACCCAGGTGCAAGTAATTTTACATGCACCCGGGTCTATAACTCTCACATTTTTATTTTTCCGAAAAATACCGCAATGTATATTCATCTATATATCCCTCTAGATGTCATTCCAATTTCATTAGAAACAGAGATCCCTAAGTCCTCCATCCAGAACAGCTCGATTACAACAATTCTAAGACCGTTAAAATAATATATTCTAGATGGAGGACGTAGGGGTCTCTGTTTCTGATGAAATTGGAATGACATATAGGAGGGATATATAGATGAATATACATGGCGGTATTTTTCAGAAAAATAAAAAAATGTGGGAGTTATAGGCCCGGGTGCATGTAGAATTACATACATCTGACATCTGGGTGCATACCCCCTATCCTCATATAAGAGGATAGGGGACATCTGGGTGCATACCCCCTATCCTCATATAAGAGGATAGGGGGTATGCACCCAGGTGCATGTAATTCTACATGCACCCGGGCCTATAACTCTCACATTTTTTATTTTTCCGAAAAATACCGCAATGTATATTCATCTATATATCCCTCTTAGATGTCATTCCAATTTCATCAGAAACAGAGATCCCTAAGTCCTCCATCCAGAACAGGTCGATTACAGCAATTCTAAGACCGTTAAAATAATATATTCTAGATGGAGGACGTAGGGGTCTCTGTTTCTGATGAAATTGGAATGACATATAGGAGGGATATATACATGAATATACGTGATGGTATTTTTCGGAAAAGTAAAAAAATGTGGGAGTTATAGGCCCGGGTGCATGTAGAATTACATACATCTGACATCTGGGTGCATACCCTCTATTCTCATATAAGAGGATAGGGGGTATGCACCCAGATGTCAGATGTATGTAATTCTACATGCACCCGGGCCTATAACTCCCACATTTTTTATTTTTCCGAAAAATACCGTCACGTATATTCATCTATATATCCCTCCTAGATGTCATTCCAATTTCATCAGAAACAGAGATCCCTAAGTCTTCCATCCATAACAGGTCGATTACAGCAATTCTAAGACCATTAAAATAATGTATTCTAGATGGAGGACGTAGGGGTCTCTGTTTCTAATGAAATTGGAATGACATATAGGAGGGATATATAGATGAATATACATGATGGTATTTTTCGGAAAAGTAAAAAAAATGTGGGAATTATAGGCCCGAGTGCATGTGGAATTACATACACCTGGCTGCATACCCCCTATCCTCTTATATGAGGATAGGGAGTATGCACCCAGGTGCTTGTAATTCTACATGCACCCGGGCCTATAACCCTCACATTTTTTATTTTTCCGAAAAATACCGCCATGTATATTCATCTATATATCCTCATAGATGTCATTCCAATTTCATCAGAAACAGAGATCCCTAAGTCCTCCATCCAGAACAGGTCGATTACAGCAATTCTAAGACCGTTAAAATAATATATTCTAGATGGAGGACGTAGGGGTCTCTGTTTCTGATGAAATTGAAATGACATATGGGAGGGATATATAGATGAATATACATGGCGATATTTTTCGGAAAAGTAAAAAAATGTGGGAGTTATAGACTCGAGTGCATGTAAAATTAAATACACATGGGTGCATACCCCCTATCCTCTTATTATATTTAGATATAGTTGTCACCGTATTAAATGTTCTTTGCTCACTTTGTTCCATCTGCATCGTATCCTTGATTTTTTTTCGTGACTTGTTGTATATGTACCCAGATGATCCATTATTTGAACAATGTTTATGGGATTATGCTGTTATCCTATTGTCTAGCTAGAGCAACTCCAATCAATGATGGATCACTTAATACAGTACTCTAATTTAAAAAACAAGCTTAAAGTACTGGCTGATGTTTCTTCAATTAAATATTAAGATGGACACTGTCTATCTACCTGGTGATTAAACGTTATCCGACAATGTTAATAATATTAATTAATCAGAATCAAGCTAATAGATCTCAACGAAGAGAACTTGATTTAATTTAATCTGGATAAGTTCAAGATCTAACACAAGGATACAAGCTCTATAAATACCTAAGTAATTAAGAGTGTGACTTGATTAGATTTATAACACAATGTGAATGTATGCTTTTTTATAATGCTTTGTAAATGCAAGTCAAATCAATTATATGTGATAGAATGGCAAGCAAATCACTACACACATTACACAAATAACAATACAAAGAGACCAATTTCTCCTAATTAGATTCTAGTCAGGGCATCTAATTGAACAATTCAACACCTGATAAATGGAATAAGTGAAAGATATTGAAAAATCCTTAAGCGCATCATGGAAAGCGTGAGGATCGCATCGTATGCAATCACGAGCGACTGGTCGTATTAGTCACTCGAGGCGGCAGATTCTAAAAGTTTTAGTATGATGAAATCACATGATCCAAGAACATTTCTCGGATCGTTTCATCTAAACCACAAATAAGTATTAAGATTACCTCTTGAAGCATGGTTGCGATCAAGTCTCTGAACGAAGAGACCTCCCATCTCAAGTCCGATCCGACGGAGGAGACGCTTGCGAGCGCATTGATGAGACACGTGCTCCTCGCAATCCATGTTGATGATCCAAGCGATGAATTCATGATCTTGTCACACAAGAACCGGCGTCTTCTTCACAACGAGTCGCACCAAAGGAGATGGAGATCCACAAGCAAACAATCCGGCAGCATAACGATGATGTTGCGGCGATGGCAACTCTCTCAAGGGCTCCATGGTGGAAGGTTACAATGAGAGGGATAGAGAGAGATTTGGCGTGTAGAGAGTGAGAGAGAGAGCAATTATTGATGATTTCATGTGAAGAGCAAGGGGTGCCTCTTCTTATATAGTATTTTGGGATCCATGGATCTCAATCCATGGATAACCCAAGATCAATGGATGAGATTGATTTGTGTTTATTTCAATGGCCATGATTTTATTGTAAAAATACAACAATTCATTTCATTAAATTAAATATATATTGAATAATCAATGTAAATTAATTCCTAATAAAATCAATTATCTTGGAGATAATTGGAAGGAGATAATCCTCTACCAATCAAGGGGGAACAACCACCCAATCTTTTTGGGACTTGGTGGTCGTCCACCACCTTTATGGAAATCTTTTCCGTGAAATTACATTATCTCATTCCAACATTAGCTCATAATAATAATTCTCATTTATCTTGAGAATATTGTAATCATGTCATTGGAAATTTGTGAATCTCATTCACAATCCAAAATAAAATGTAAATTATATTTTGAATTAATTATCCAATGTTAATTCAATTCACATCAATAATTAATAAACAAAAATAAATCATAATAGGCTCTCTTTTATATATTATAAATCACATTTATAATATATATGATTAATATGGATAATATTATCCACGTTATTCATATCCATGATAATTAAATCACATTTAATCATCTTGGATCTCTAGTCTCATGTGCCCAAATAATATGAAACACATTCACATTATTCTCATCTTTGATAATTAAATCACATTTATTTATCTCAGATAACTCTCCTTAAAATATGAATCAAATTCATATTATTCATGATAATTATATCACATTTAATTATCCATTTTTCTCAATGCTCGGATACATGTATCAAAAACGAAATTATCCTTGAACTCTTTGAAGGATAATGTGCTTTCTCCGCAGATACTTGGAGATAAGGATATGGCGATTGTATTGTTCCACGTATAGTGACTTGGATATTGAGATCACATCTCAAATTCAGATCTTGCGGACCACTCATAGATGCTTGATTAAATCAAGATCGTAAATCTAATCTTCATATTGCATCTGAATCGCATTCAGATCGTTGTCTAATATTTAGACCTAAGATTAGATTACTTCTTTACTAAGAGGAGTCACTAAAATCCAGACATGTTTCATCACTCCCTCGAAATGGAAGCATCATGGTTATACAATCGTTTATGATCACATCACCCTTAGGTACTCCTAATACATGTACGTCATGTATACTAGAAGATCTAGAATAAACCTGAAGTTTTAGATCTCTTCTAAACTGTCTCCTTCGGGATTTATCATCAAGTTTCTCATTTGATTATTGGGAGTTGGTATCGATCATATACTTTCCAAAAGCACATATCATACCTAGATGTTGATCATATACTTTCCAAAAGCATATATCAAACCTTATAAATTCAGTCAAGCTTCCAAAGTGAGATGACTGTGTACGGAATTTGATCATACCAATATCTCATGAGTGAGCTCATGTCTTCCGGTTCAGTATTTGAACATGTGATCCCTTTGAGAGATCGTATTACTCATCATGCACTCCAACGCGCCAGTGTATAGATCTTGATTAGGTCATCAACCTATTGGTCTGTCACATGTACATACTCTGACATATAGTAACACATATGTCTTCGTTCAAAGGAAGTGTGCTTATATCGTACAGCATATGACATAGGTCTTCAGTTATCTCGATCTCTTTAAGTCAACTCTTTGACCTAACTAATCTAACACCTCCAAATCTTTATTCCTATGCATAGGACCTGCATCAAGAGGTCAGTCAGATATCAGCCTTTAGAGAAAAATTGCCATCTCCTTCTCAGGCTGGAGGTCCTTTCTAAATAATCATTTGACAGTGCTTGATGAGTCATCAATCTAACTCTTTAGATATTCATCCCAGCACAAGCCAATATGATTCACTAATTGAATCAACAGTTGTAAGATCATTAAGATGGTCATGGTACATAAACCTAATTATACTAAGGGAATTATTATGCAAATTAATTATTCTTCATTTCAGATCAGGGAATGATATTTACAATAACATTTATTTCACAATGGCTCACCGTGAGCTCGCATGTCCAACAATAAACTCCTATTGCAATGACGAAGAATAAGCACCTTTTATAAACAACTCCTACATCACTTAATTCATATGAGATACTTAATCAGGAGTTTAATACTTCTAAATCAGAGAATAATATGTCTAAATCAAATCTACATTAATTAATTTTATAGGAGATCATTCAAATTACAAAGAGATGCAACAAATGGTTATTAAACGGCATCACTTTGAACAACATAATTCTCTTAATTTTTATTTAACAATTACTGAACATCACAAAAATTAATCATTCCTTTTGAAGATAATCACAAGAGCTTTCCAATGAGACCAAAATTGTATTAATTGGATTCAAGATGTAAAAGATAATAATTAATTAATTCAGAGACTTATTTGCAATAAAACATGAATTAAAATATAATAAAACATCACAAACATGTCCATCAAGGTCTAAATACAATAATAAATATTCACAAAGGGCTTATCTGTAAAACATCAAGCATGTGGGGACAGTTGTGAATAGCTAGAACCCAACGAGTGTTTTCTGTAAAACACCCGCGGCAGGCATGTGCGCCACGCGCATGCGGTTCTAGGTCCAAGATAGATAGAATTCTCTGATGCTCCGAGCATGGCTTGGATCTACCCAAGCCTGCAGATATGAAGTGTTGGCTCAGATTTCCTCTAGATGATCAAGAGGATCCTATGGTAGCTACTATCTGATGTGTAACCCCTTTTCCTCCGCAAGTTAGCTTGAAGGTTGCTCTTTGATGATCCAAACCTTACTCTTTTGTGCTCATTTGACTATCCTGAAGATCAAATAAGCTTTGCAATGCATGGGTGAAGGAGAAGGACAACTGAGAGACCTACTATTCGAAGAACTGTCTAACGATGAGGCTTCACTGAGCAATAAATCAAGATCTGAGTGGCTTCAAAATTTCAATCAATGATGAACTTGCAAGGTTAGATCACAATAGCAGAAGCAAAGGGGATTATTTGGGGGTGAACTAGAGTGGATGGAAGGTTGACAAAGATGTGTGTATGTGTGTGTGGAGACCTAAATGGGTTCAGCTCATGTTCAAGGAGATGAATTGGACGAATGTGGAGGAGGTTGTATAGAAGGGAAATGAATCTCTGAAGGGCTAGCATGAGTGGTTGATGAATCATGAAGATGGAAGTGTTCTCAGGTGAAGGTGATATTATGTGAATTAGGGTACAAAACTGAGAGAAATCAAAAGGGGGAAGAGTGAGGACCAACCTAGAATTTGAAGAAGAACAAAACAAAGTGGATAGAAGTATGTGATTTGAGCTCTTAAACTCATGGTCTTCGCTCAAAGCCTTTGTAAATGGTTAAGCTCGAGCAGTGCTTCAGATGGGGCTATGACAAGGAGAGTTTGCCTTGGATCTCGTTAAAGAATATAACCCTTTCTTCGCTTATAATCTCTCTCAATTTATGTCACTAGGAGGAGGAATGGCTCAGACGCTTCTCATGTGAAGGGAGGATGATTGGAAATGGAAGTTGGAAGAGGGTTTTTGTTCATTATCCAAGCAGTTGATGGAGGTACCTTCAACAATTTTTAGAGGTCGCACATGAGGTAGAGGTTAGAGATAGGTTAGGTGAGGATGAGGGATGAAGAGGCTGCAAATTAATACTAGAATCATGGGTAAAACCCATGTCAAATGGCTGGAAGAAAAAGGAGAAGTTGGGCCGATGAAGAGACGCATCTCTTCGCCGGCCCAACCATTAAAAGAAGAAGTGCGACATCTGTTGGATCAGGTGATCCAATGGCTGATGTTTAGGCATGGTTGGGGGTATATGAGCTGCTTGATCAAAATGATCAAGAGGTCACCAATTAGGTGGGACTAGCTCGATCAGTGTCATCTGATAAAATGTTAAGACGACCCAAATCAAAGGCGAAAGCTTACAAAGGGCCGACCAGGTGGTTGGCTATGATTGGGCCAAGAAAATAAAGAAATGAATAAGATTTTATAAAATCAAAATAAAATATTAAATATAGTCAAATTAAAATGTTTTTACATGAAAGTTGTGTAATTTAACAAGATTTACAACTTTCATATATTACCTAAAAAATATATCATATATACATACATAATATTTTTGTAAGTATGTTTAATGATTTAAAAATACTTCCTTTATTTATTTGTTAGTTTTTGATATTTTTATTTAATGAATAATGTATAATATAGTATAAACAATATTATTCTAGTTTTTATTGGTTTTTTTATTATTAAGAAATATAGAAAATAAAGGAATCTTAAACACATATCTTATGTATTTATTTATATATATTAATTAGATTTATGTATTTAAAAAGGTTTAAATGTTAAATATAATTATTTAATTATTAAATGAACTGTTATTTTAATATAGAGGAATAATTAATGGAAATAAAGATTATAAATCTAGGATCCATCAAGCTCCTATACTTAAACTTTGCTCATCCTCGAGAAAATAAAGAATGAATAAGTTAGTCGAATCCCTTACTATGCACGTGATGTACAAAACTTGACATTCATGACACAAGTTTCATGTGACTCTCAAATTATGAGTTTAACCAAGTCTTATTCAAAAGGGATCTAACTTCCCTAATTATTAGACTCTCAATATACTTATATATAAGAGGTATGCCATTTAATGTCGATTACATAAATAAGTGTAGAGTTTAAGCTTCGCTTGAGGTTCTAGTTTAAAAGGTCTTCCTTATGATCCAACCCTCAACTTTAGGGAATAATAAAGTCCCACTTCATTCCACCATCTTTTTAGTTGTCAGGCTGAAAACTGACAGATGGAATGGACAAGTTTGTATCATTTTTTTTCTCCTCACATGGAAACAAGGATTTCTCAAGTTCCTTATTAACACACACTTGTGGTTTTGGTGTTAATAAATATGTTCCTCGAGAATGCTAAGTCATATGCACTTGTTTTTTAGATAAACTGGGGTGTGTATCTTTTGAATATCTAGTGTACCATCAATATCCAGACTTGTATCACTAATAATGTAGATCCCTTTTATCATACTCGTCCAACTCATAAGGCCTAATTGATTTGGTTCAAATGGACACTTTGTAAAGGTTGGGGGTGCTACCCATTGACATAAGCTCTTGGAATTTACCTTTGGAATGTATGAGCTTTCTGTTCAATATTTTTTCCTGTTTACTTTTCTTTTCGGCTAGTGCCACTACTTTTACCAAGTTGGCTCATACTAATAAACAATTTAATAGTTTTACACACATCGGCACTTAGGTCTAAATCAAGATAGTATAAGAACATTGTTCCCATACTAGCTAAAATGCGGACACTTGGATTTCATGAAGTAATTCTTAATCTTTTCACATCCTTGAGCATCGTTAAAACAGACTCAAACTCAAACCTCTCGTCCTAATTCCTCAGGAGAAACAACGACTCATCGTAAAGTCTATGCAATCATGCAAGTGAAGTGCTGGTCATATTCTTTTGAGAATAGAGAATCTACATGCAATATAGCCTATATATATTTCAAACTAGGGAGTTCAAGTTATTAAGTCTTAAAACCCTAATGACCAAGAATGGTTAAACTCATATTCAAGTATCACTCTAAACCAAGTATCATTAACTACACAAATCTTGTGTGTTGCGAAAGTGTCATGGATAAGAAACACTTATTAGTTAGTATTTTTAGAGTTTACAATTTTCTCAAATAATTTTGTAAGATATGAAAAAATAATGTGTTAAAACAATTTATACCTTTTTGCAAACAATATGTAAAAATTTTCTACACGAACATGTCACACATATATAAAGATTTTCAAAACATTTTACAAATCATTTTGTAAAAAATAGTTTTGATTCCCCATACCCTTATCCCAATATTATGTAAAAAAAATTTTAGAGTACGAGCTATGGATAAATTATACATAAAATATATATTATACGTAAAATATATACATACACCCTCATATACTTAGCTTGTGCTATATCATCATGGATCAAAGTGAAATAAAGAATGTTGCTTGTACTATACATAAAGAGAGAGGAAATTACAAGAACTATAATGGGTATGACTCTCCTATACTTAGGCTTCAAATAGACTAAGTGCAGGAATGAATTACAAAAGAATAGGTAGTAAAGAATGGAAGAATCAAGTAGAATATACAGAAAAGGGCTTTCCCCCATACTTAGGCTGAAAATAGCTTAAAAATAAAGACATAATGAAAGGGGTTGAGAAAATAAGGGTTGTACATAGTTAGGATCGAAAGAAGAAAGAATCTAAACTCACGAAAAGAATAGAATAGATCAAGTGAGGAATTAGCGTTAGAAAGAAAGGTGTGAATCTGCAAAGATGTCAAATCTACTCAGATGTGAATTTTTCAACGGTGGCTTCATGTTGAGAGCTATGAGATGTCATTTTGTTAATCACACTGCATGAATTCAATCTTCTCAACTTGGACTAGCCGTTCATTTGATTCAACAAAGTACTTCAACAGTTGTCCATTCACAAAAAAGGATCGTTTACCATCGGTGAGATCGGATATATCTACACTTACATTGATATGTACTTCTTTCACTATATAGGGACTCATCCATCTTGACTTTAATTTCGCATGGAAGACCTTTATATTTGTGTTGAACAACCATACCTTTTGTCCCGAGAGAAAGTTCTTGCACCTAATGTGTTGATCATGCCACTTCTTAACTATGTGCTTATAAATCACATTGTTATCATATGTATCGTTCATGATCTCAATGAGTGCATTCAAGTTCAAGTCATGACAAAACTTCCCTAGATTACAAATCCATTTATCTTCTTTATTTCCCATTCAGATTTATGAACTAACTCAGCAGGTAAATGGCATGGATTGTCATAAATCATCCTAAAAGGTGAAGTTTCGAGTGGTGTCTTGTATACCACAGAACTTGGTCAATAATTGAGATAAATTCTTCCTATCAGGAAGAACTAACTTTTGAAGAATACTCTATTTAAAACTTTTGCCATGTTGTTAGATTGTAGGTGGTAAGGACTAGTCGCTCAATGATCAAATCCTCAGTCTTTAGCCAAAATTTTCATTTCATGGTTCATGAAATGGATACCCCTATCTAAAATCAATACCTTGAGGATCCCAAACATAGGAATAATATGATCTTTCACAAACTTACCAATAGTCTTATTGTCTGCATCTCGGGTTGGGATAGCCTCCGCCCACCTTGATAAATAGTCGATTACTAACAAGATGTGCTCATGTCCATGGCTATTGGGAAAGGGACTAATAAAAGCAATGCTTCATGCATCAAAAACATCACAAAATGTAAATGGCTACATGAGCATTTCGTCTCTGATCCAATTGTTCCTTCTATTCTCTGACAAATATGGCAGGACATGCGACCTTACAAAATCAATTGCATCACAAAACATGGTCAGCCAGTAGAATCCACACTGGAGCACCTTGTGCGTGGTTCGCTTTCCCGAGTGGTGTCATTTGCCTCTAGAGTATGGTAGTGAGGACACTCTGGTATTCCTCCTGAGGAATACATCTTATCCAGACACAATTCGATCCTTCGAAGAAAAGAAACGGATCTTCCCACCGATATCTTCTCTAGTCCGACTTCAGTCGGTCAATATTGCCCCTAGGTCATCCTTGGGAAACTTGCTTGGAGACAAGGTTGTTCACCATGTTTGCATACTAATGGAGTGAGTCAATAATACAAATTGACTTGTCAGGGAAAGTCTCTCTAATAGGTTCAGTCTTAGAAGAATACTTATGTTCAATCTTGGAGAGGTTATCGGCCACAACATTCTTGTCTCCATATTTATGTTTTATCTTCAAATTAAACTCCTAGTGTAATAAAATCTACTTAAGAAGACATGTCTTTGCATTCTTTTCCATTAAGTAATGAAGAGATGTGTGATCCGTGTAAATTATCACCTTAGATCCCAAAATATAGGATCCGAACTTCTCCAAGGTCCAAACTGCTGCGAACATTTCTTTTTCAGTAATTGTATAGTTCTTTTGTGCAGGATCTAAAACCTTACTCGCATAGTGCAAAGAAAACCCAATCGTCCCTCCTTGTATAAGGTCTCTCCACCCAAGATAAGATGTCCATGAAGCATAGATAGGAGACTGCATGTTATCCGGAAAGCTCTATCTAGAACTACGGTGACCAACTATCATTGAACCAAGCATCACAAATTCATAATCGACAATACACAGCTATATCGATTAGGAAAATGACCAAAGAGAGCCCCCTGACCAACCCAATCATCCATTGTGAAGTAGAAATCATGCCTTGGACAAAGGCAAGGTCTAAAGAAAGAAGAAACATGAGGAAGAATTGACAAATCCACCTCCGGAAGTTATAAGGCATGAGCACCTGACCGGACCTCCAATAAGGAGCCCCTAAAACACCATAGATATTCCGCAACAAGGAACAAATCATGTCCTCCTCAGCAAGAACAACTTCCTTCCACCCAACTAGGGGCACTCCATGGGACTCCCCGATACCTGACTAGAAAAATCGTCCCATCGGAATCTCCAAACGTCTACAAATCCCCACTGTAGCAGTGTAGAAATGAAAAAAAATGGAATGACTAGCAAAATGATATTCAAGTGGACTAAGTATCCTCGTGAGAAATAAGCGGAGTGCCATCTCGCAAATCTCTTCTTAATCCACTCCACCACGTCTACACAGTCTGATTGTCAAAGCCATCACATACCAAAGGTAATTTCAAACATGTAATGAGGAGGGTGCCACAGTGAGATCGTATAGTCTCACCACATGACATTACCTCCTCATCAGATAAGTTAAAAGAGACAAAAATAAAAAAATTTTCATCAATCCTAAGGCCTTATATATCACTAGAAAGTTACAGTACCATAGCAACCCATGGCACCTCCTGACTACCTCCCTCTACAAAGAAAATCGTGTCATCAGCATATTGAAGTATAGGGATAAATATATCATTCAATCTATAACAAGCACAGAAGTCACCATCCACTGATATGGAAACCATCATGACAATGCATCTTCCACGAAAATGAAAAGTAGAGGAGCGAGAGGACACACTTGTCGGACCCCACTCTGTGGTTGGAAGAAAACCCCCTCTTGGCAATCATTCACCAACATCGAGCAAGAGTTTGTGGTTACACATCTCTTCATCCAACTAATCCACTCATCTAGAAAGCCACGACATGAAAGAGATGCCCAAATGAAGCTCTAATTAACACAGTAGTAGGACTTAGAAAAGTCAAAAAGTCAACACTCCAAAGCAAGCTCTTAATCTTCTTCCATTCGCAATCTGCAACGATCTCTGATGCAATAACCACCACATCTATCAAATGTCTCCCAAGAGTGAAATTCAATTGCAAAACTGCTATAATAGAATCCAAAACCTCTTGTAGCATGTTTTCCAGTACCTTAGACACAATGAGGTAGAAGGCATTTGATAGGACAGTGGGGTAGAAGTCCTCCACACATCTAGTATTGTTCTTCTTTGGAAGTATAGATATTAGGGAATGCTTTAGTCGCTCAAAGCTTTAATTTTTCATCCATACATAACTACCACGTCTTGCTTCACCGTATCCCAGAACTCATGGAAGAAGAAGAAGATAGGAATACCATCTGGACCTGGGATTCATATGGGTTCAGACTGAAGGTAGCTACATGAACCTCTGTTGGCATGAACGGACGAGCCAACCAGAAGCTTGGGGCTAAGATAGATTGGGAATGTCTCTGCCCAACAAACGCAACCCCCTTGACCCGAACCCTTCTATTCACCTCCTTGAATGGATTAACCATAGCGGCCCCAATGACTCGTCACCATCTAGTTATGTTCATCTATCCTCAATGAAATGACTAAGGTTACATCATATTCTACAACTGGCCATAGTATGAAAGAAGCGCGTTCTTACATCACATTCTTTCAACCAAGTGTGTCTTACGGAATAACTAGTGTCGGTATGTACTTTGAATGAATAAATATATAAAACATAACAAAATGCATAGTCTCCAAAATTGTTCAATGTTAATGTCATATAACAAAAATCTATTGAAAATATGTGTTCAAATTTTTACTATAATTACTTAACTTTCCATCCAAAAGTAAATCATTTTTGTTGCAAAAATAGAATATTTAAAAACTCAGCTTGAAAGACCAACAACAATATCACTTTAATCGTAGTGGAGATATTTTGTATTTTTTTTCAAATCAAATACATTTTGAAAATGGATGAGCATCATTCATCCTTTTAATAAAATTTCCATTTAAAATAAATTTTAAAAAATACAATTACGATCTAAACCCTAAAAATTGCCTAAAAGTAGATATTTTCTTTCAAGATTAATAAAATTATTTGGTATTTAAAGATTTATGAAGATAACTTTGCAATTGCGTTGAAGTTGATAATTTTGAAAATGTATTATTATTTTTAAACTCTTTAAGTGGAAGGAAAATGTTGAAATTTTCAGACAAAATTTAAAACAAATATAAAAATATGATTCTTGTCCTAAATCGTTAACATTCACCTTAATATATATAGATATATAAGATCGATCCTATGAGATGGACTTTTGTTAGATGGTGAGATGAGAAATTCAACCGCTCGTTTTATCATAACTCTTGCCATGAAACCATGGGGGGATTTAGATTACTATATATCAACACTGCCTCATTCAAAATTCATTTTAATCCGAAACTTCTATCTATTGGACATGCGAGCCCACGGAGATCCATTATGCAATAAATGTTATTGCAAATATCATTCCCTGATCTGAAATGAAGAATAACTAATTTGCATAATAGGTCCCTTAGTATGATTACGATTATATACCATGACCATCTTAATGATAATACAACTATTGATTCAATTGTAGAATCATATAGGCTAGTGCGTGGATGAATATCGAAAGATTTAGATTGTGGACCCATCAAGCACCGTCAAATGATTGTTAAGAGAGAATCTCCAGCTTGAGAAGGAGATGGCCATCCTTTCTCTAAAGGTTGATACATGACCAACCTCTTGATGCAGGTTCTCTGCATAGGAATAGAGATTCGAAGGTGTCGGATCAGTTACATCAAAGAGTTGACTTAACGAGATCGAGATAACAAAAGTCCTATGTCGTATGCAGCCATGATATAGGCATGCATCCTATGATCGGAGACATATTTATCACTATATGTCTATGTATGTACATTTGGCAGACCAATAGGTAGGTGACCTAACCAAGGTCTATACACAGGCACGCTGGTGTACATGTAAGCGTATATGAGTAATACGATCTCTCAAAGGGATCATACAAGTTCATTTATTGAACCGGAAGACATGAGCTCACTCATTAGATATTGGGATGAATCAAATTCCATGCACGGTCGTCTCGCTTTGGAAGCTTGACTGAATTTATAAGTTTGATATATACTTTTAGAAAGTATATGATCAACACCTCGGTATGATATATGCTTTTGGAAAGTATATGATCGACACCAACTCCCAATAGTTAATGAGAAACTCAATGATAAAACCCTAAAGTAGACAGTGAAAAGAGATCTAATACTTTGGGTTTATTCTGGATATTTCCAGTATGCAGGATGTACAAGTATTAAGAATACATGAGGGTGATGTGAAATAACCATGACGCTTCCATTCCTAGGGAGTGATGAAATGGGTCTAGATTTTAGTGACTCCTCTCAGTAGAAAAGTGATGTGATCTTGGTCCAAATATTGGACATTACTTTGAATGTAATTCAGATGCAATGAGAAGATTAGATTTATGGTCTTGATTTAAATAGGCATCTATGAGAGGTCCGTAAGATATGGATTTGAGATGTGATCTCAATGTCCAAGTCACTGTATGTGGAATAATACAATCTCCCCGTCCTTTTCTCCAGGTATACACGGAGAAAGAGTATTATCCTTGAAAGAGTTCGTGGATAATTTCATTGTTGATATTATATATCCGAGCATTGAGAAAATTGATAATTAAATGTGCTTTGATTAGCATGAATAATACGAATTCGATTCATACTATAAGGAGAGTTTAAGATAAATAAATGTAATTTAATTATCAAATATGAGAATAATGTGAATGTGATTCATATTATTTGGGCACATGAGAATAGAGGTCCAGATGATTAAATGTGATTTAATTATCATGGATGTGAACAATGTGGATAGCACTATCCATATTATTCAGATATACTATAAATGTGGTTTATAAAATATAAGAGAGAGACTAATGTGATTTACATTTATTAATTAATTATTGATGTGAATTGGATTCACATTGGATGATTAATTGAAAATATAATTTATATTTTATTTTAGGATGTGAATGTGATTCACTTTTTTCCAACGGCATGATTGCAATATTCACAAGATAATTATGAGTTATTTTTGTGAAGTAATTTACAACAATTGTTATTGTAAATCTTGAAGATATCATGAGATAATGGTATCTCATGAGAAATTGAGGAGATAGACTCATTTCACCCCAAGAAGGTGGAAGACCACTTATCTCCATGAGGAGAAGGGTGGTCCTCCCCCCCCCTTTGGGGATGAGCTTTGTCTCCTCATTATTTCAAGACTAGTCAAATGATTTTGATTTAGAATTAATTACATTAATTTATTAATATAAATTAATTTAAATTAAATTGATTGTTGTTGTGTTTTTTACAACAACATCATGGCCATTGAAAGAAACACAAATCAATCTCACGCATTGATTAAGTGATGTCCATGGATTGGGATCCATGAACTCCTAAAACCCTATATAAGAAGAGACACCCCCTTGATCTTTAAGTATCTATATTATTAATCCATAAGATCTCACTCTCTCTACATGCCAAAGGTCCTCTTCTCCCTCTCAATGTGGTCGTCCACCATGGAGCCCTTGAGAAAGTCGCCATCGTCGCAGCATCGTCGTTATGTTGTCGGATTTCTTGTTCGTGGATCTTCGTCTCCTTCGGTGCGCTTCGCTTGTGAAGATGATGTCGGATCTCATGCAACGAGATCAGGAGATTTGTTGTGTGGATCATCAACATGGATTGTGAGGAGAACGCGTCTCATCAACGCGCTCACAAGTGTCTCTTCCGTTGGATCAGACTTGAGACAGGAGGTATCTTCATTTAGAGACTCGATCTCAACCATACTTCAAGAGGTAAATATTATACTTGTTTGTGATTTATATGAAATGATCCGAGAAGTGTTCTTGGATCATGTAGTTTCATCGGATTAAAATTTTTAAATTCTGTTGCCCGGAGCAACTAGTGTGACTAGTCTCTCCCAATCGCATCCGATGTGATACTCATACTTCCGTGATGATTTTAAGGATCTTCAAATCCTTCAAGTGGTATCAGAGCCAGGTTGGAGGTTTTGGATACGATACATAAATCTAAGAAGACTTGGGTTCATTAGGGATTGTGAAAATTTTATCGCATTTCATTTTTGCGGCCATGTTTTTTATTATTTTTTACCCTATTTAAAATATTTAAGCATAAAATTATCACTTGGATAATATTCTTCATTAAATAACAAAACTGTAGGATTTGAATTTGCATGATTTGGAATCCAATAACTCTAACTATGGTCATTTTAATGAACATATATCCATTGTTTCGGGGATGGCGAATCATGAAGTAATTAAGGTGTTAGTTACTATTTTGAAATGACTAGAAATGCATTCTAATCACTTGGATTCTGTTTAAAATCAAATTAGCAAGTTGAAAACTGATTTTGCATGATTTGGATTTAAAATGATTGAGATATGCAAATTTTAGTAAGTAAGGGTCACTGTTGGAAATTACATACTTCATCATGAACCTTGTGATTGTCATTCAATTAATTTAATGAAAATTAATGGTTAATTTCATGATATAATTATTTCCTTGAATAACTTTGTTCACATTCAGTAATTGATTAGATATGATCTAGATCTCAAATTTGTTACATCATATACTTTCCAACAAACAATGTTGCTTGAATGGGTTTGGGATTTTTTTAGAAAATTTCCTTATAATCAAAATGGTTTTGATCATTATTATATGGTATAACTTAGGTTGAAAAACCGATTATAGTCTCAGGTATAAAGTGATCAACTTTGCATTATCCCTTCCCGAGGCGGATATGGTGTTTAGTTGGGGAGCGTTGGGGTAGCTGGGTTGCACCATGTGCGGTCTGTCTCACTCCCGTCGATATTGGCCATGACAACATGTAGGGTAGGTATAATTCTTGAGATATCATGGTATATTTTCTGATTATTAAAATTTGAAATAAAACGTACTTTGAGATAATATCATATTTTAGTTAACAATAAAGAACTTTTGCTGGATATTAATTAGATCATTGCTTCAATATGATTAGATTAATTAGAGTCTAATTAAAATTAAAACACTTTATTATGAATAGAGTTATATTTCCCTTGGAAGAATTAATCATAATGAATATGATTCATAATGATTAATTAGAATTTGATCATGATATGGAGGATCACATTAGTGACATCCATGGTCTCTCATCAAGGTGAAGGGTTACATCAACAGGGATTGTATGTAGGATACGCATGTCTGAAGTGGCAGATCCTGCATACAAGCGCAACTGGATCGTGCTCTTTGCTTCTCGAAAGAGTAAGGTCGTATGCGTAGCGACCCCAATATCGGGTCCTCATATTATTGGGACAATATTGGATTGCGCATAGCGAGTTCTATTCAAGTCAACGGTTGGTTCAATTAACGACGGGTCAACATCACCTTAGGGGTGGTGGGCTCAAATGTTAAAAACCGAATTGGGAATGCAAGTTGCACTTGCAAGGAGGAATGTATTCTCGCTTCTTTTTATTGGAGTTACAGGTTCTCATATTATTGAAAGATAAGGAAGGAGATCCCAAATCTTGCTTCAGATATAATGGTAAGTATATCTCTTACATTGAAAGTAAATAAGGGAATGAACTTTGAGTATTGACAAGGAAAGACAACTTGGATATAAAAATTCCTAAATCAAAGTAAAATATATATATATATATGTGTGATTTTTTTATTTTAGATAATCCTTCATTAAACCCACTCAATTCAATTTTCAGTAATGACCAATAAACTATCATGAATTTGATTCATGATCAAGATATTACACGTGCAGTTGGACACATAATGTTTGTGGTTGCAGTGTGCAAGTTTCCTCATAATAATAAGGAATGATAACTAAATAGACAATAGGACTAAAACCCTAGGGTTTGTGTGTCTCTATAGTCTTGATTTATCATCAAATGTAGTTTGGAAGGTACATGTCGATGATGATCGTAATTGTCAAATAATCCTTATAAAATCGAAGAAGATGTTCTAGCAAACATATGTGCTCTCGATATTTAATCATGAATGACATGGTTCATTGCGTTATGCAATAATGGTGGCTCTGTAAGAGATAATGTATTCAAAATGTTTGAGTACCTACCTGAACCTAATTCTTTAAGAGTTAAGATGTATGTAGATACGATGAGTGTCGTCGTTTTACTGTCTATACTCAAGTCATTCATGAAGTTTCATAATATTCATATTGTATGAATTGAATGAAGCATGTATAAATGTCGAAGTACTCTTATATTGATATCTCTTGTATTCAATATAAGAGATTCTTTGTCTTGAGAAATGGTTGTTTAAAAATGAAGAGAGCGTAGTAGAAGCATAGGTCTGACCCATGTGAGAAGGAAAGTCAAAGAGTTTATTGTACTTCCGTGACTTCCATATGACATCCAAAGAGTTGGATGCAATAGGTTGATGTGTTTATAGTGTGATTATCAAGACTATCTAGAATCCTTAGAGGACTTGGATAGTGCATCGAAATAATCTACTTATAATCATTGATATTGACTTGCTAATTGGATAAGATTAAAAGTCTAATAATTATATCTCATTCTTCTAATAACACTTGAAATTGGTTGTGTATGTATTAGAAGACTAGAAATTTGATCTTAAAGTTTAATAGTCATCCATGGATATTGATGCAATGCTTGCAAAAATCTCTATTGGATAGATAGACTTTATATTTTCAATAGGAGAATCCCTTAGTCTTAGAGAATGTCTCTATGACCTAGACATTAGAATACACTCATTGTTTATTTCTAAAGAGGAAATAAACATGAATTCTGGAATACACCTATCATAAAGAGTTATGATGGATATATTTCAGATAGTAATCTGACATCTGGAGGACTCTAAATTAGAAAATTAATGAATGGTTCATTAACATTTCTAATACTGAACATTGAACCTTTAAAAATCAATAGGAGGATAAAGATCATTTGGCAATGATCTGGCATCAAGCCATGGACATATGTCTATTTATCAATAAAGTAGTAAGAGATGAAACTTTATAATGTCTGAAATTTCAAATCTTGCATACTTCTGAATATTGTATTCAAAGTAAAATATCCAATACACCCTTCTCTAGGAATAGGTGCTAGATACCAAGGTATTCAAGATCTCATACATATTGATGTATGTGGATCATATGTATTATAATAAACATTGATGATACGCGATACCATTTGATGATTATTTATGATATGAGATTTCTTCCCTCCACCTGTGAAAGCTTTGAAGTGTTCAAAGATTTCACAATTTTGGTTTAAAACCAAAGTTTGAGGGAAGATGAAAATGAATTTTGATCTAGTCCAGGTAGTTAGTACCTATTAGATGAATTCATGGAATTTCTTATGAAGAAAGGAATATAATTCCTATCTCACTCCTCCTAATTCACCTTAACGTAATGGAGTTGTAGGGAGATACAGTTGATCATGTGTGACATGATTTGATCAATGATGAATATTAGCATAATTACCTCTTTGTTTCCAAAGAATATATGTACTAGAGACTGCAATTCGTATCTTTAATAAGATTCCATGCAAGTGAGCTGGAATCTAGTACCAGAGAATGTTGCTTCATTAGGAAAATAAAGAATGTTACTGGATACCTACTTTATGACCATAAGATTCTTAAAAGATTTCATCTCTAAGGATATGATTCTTAGAATTTGAGACTCTTGAGATTCAAGATGAAAATGAAGTGAAGGAATTCATTTAATATTGAGAAGATAATGATGCTCTTGAAATCAGAAACTAAAAGGATAACTAAAGATAAAATACTCATACCATTTCAAATGAGTTTGAGGATGGACTCCATGTGTCAGTTAAGTCTGACAATGATCTGACTTCATGTGATGAAGCTTCTGAAGATCATAACATGAAAAGATGGATGGTAGCAATAAAGTCTGAAGTAGACTTCATATACAAGTGTTGTATATGGACCCTCTAGGATCCACCTATATGTGTAAGAGCCGTTAATGTGTAAATGGATATTCAAGAGAAAGAGGAAACCTGATGAGAAGGTAGAGACCTTCAAAGCACAACTCGTATCCTCAAGATACACACCGAAGAGAAGACATCGCTTGCGATGACACTTGCTCTGCAGTGACCATGCTTAAACGCATCAGAATATTGCTAACTATAGCTATATAACTTGACTTTGACATCGTCATGATGGAAGTCAAGATTGCATTCCTCTATGAATACCTCTTTGAGGATATTTACATGGAGTATCCTCAGGTATTCATGGTTGAGGAAAGCAAGGTGTGTATGCTAAAGAATTCCATCTATGGAATCAAATAAGCTTCTTGTAGTTGAAACATAAGATTTAATGAAATTATAAATGTTATGATTTCAGATAGAATCTTGATGTACCATGTGAAGCTTAGTGGGAGTGTCATTGTGTTCATTATGCTAAATGTAGATGATATCCTAATCATTTGGAATGATACAAGGATAATAATAAGTGTTTTAAAATCTAGTTGTTCCTTAATTTGAGATATGATCTCAAGGATACCTCTTGGATCTTAGTTCTGAAGGTGTTCAGAACCAAGAGAAGAGGGTATTGGGATCGTCACATTAGTGATACACCTTGGACATTTCCATATTCCAGAAAATTCCAAGAAAGGATTCCTTCCCTTAAGATATGGTATTGACCTATCTAAAGGGATAACACCTCAAGGAGTTGAGGAAGTGAATGCTAAAACTGCTTACCCATGTACGCCAATTACGAGAAGTCGAGTGTATGCTAAATGTGTACAAAAGCTAGATGTCTGCCATGCAGTGGGAGTAGTAAACTACTATTAATCCTACTATAAAAATAAATTACTTGATTGCAGTAATAACAATATCTTAAAAGAGGACAAGACTTTTGAGATAGTTATCTCTAAGTCATACCTTCAAGAACTTAAGGCTTTACAGATAGTGATATAAAAGTCTTAACCGCAGATACCTTAGGAGATAGAAATCTTCATGAATAAGGGTATTCTGATAAGGATTATGGAAATACTGGTTATAATAATTGTTGAGCGGTAGTGTCAAGGACACTATAACTTCTTTAACAAAATTGAGTATTGGTTGCATAAGATGCAACATTCGTATTGGATGCGAGCACTGTTGCTGGGGGGTATACAAGTATCGTAAAAGGACTTGGCGTAGCCTCTTGGGCATAAAGTGGTTGATAAGCTTACCTAGCTATTTTTCTAAATAGCATATAATTTTCACAAGAGTGTGAGTTTAAATATTAGCTCATTAATGGCTCCTTGGGCTAGTGGGAGATTGTTGGACATGCGAGACCACGGCGAGCCATTATGCATAAATGTTATTGCAAATATCATTCCCAGATCTGAAATGAAGAATAACTAATTTACATAATAGGTCCCTTAGTACGATTAGAGTTATGTACCATGGCCATCTTAATGATCATACAGCTGTTGATTCAATTGTTGAATCATAGAGACTAGTGCTTGTATGAATATCTAAAGAGTTAGATTGAAGACTCATCAAGCACTGTCAAATGATTGTTAAGAGAGGATTTGCAACCTGAGAAAGAGATGGCAATTCATTCTCTAAAGGTTGATATCTGACCAACCTCTTGATGCAGATCCTCTATATAGGAATAGAGATTTGGAGGTGTCAGATTAGTTAGGTCAAAGAGTTGACTTAACGAGATCGAGATAACCAAAGTTTTATGTTGTATGCTATCATGATATAGTCACGCATCCTCTGGGCAGAGACAGATGTGTTACTATATGTCTAAGTATGTACATTTGGCAGACCAATAGGTCGATGACCTAACCAAGGTTTATACATTGGCACGCTAGTGTGCATGTAAGGGCAGATGAGTAATACGATCTCTCAAAGGGATCATATAGGTTCATTACTGAACTGGAAGACATGCCCTCGCTCATGAGATATTGGGAAGAATTAAATTCTGTGCACGATCGTCTAGCTTTGGAAGCTTGACTGAATTTGTAGATTTGATATATACTTTTGGAAAGTATATGATCAACATCTAGGTATGATATATGCTTTTGGAAAGTATATGATCGATACCAACTCCCAATAGTCAAATGAGAAACTTAATGATAGAACCCTGAAGTAGACAGTGAAAAGAAATCTAATACTTTGGGTTTATTCTGGGTCTTCTAGTACGTAGGATGTATAGATATTAGGAAGACATGAGGGTAATGTGATCATAAACGATTGTATAACCATGACGCTTCCATTCCTAGGGAGTGATGAAACAGGTCTGGATTTTAGTGACTCCTCTTAGTAGAGAAGTGAACTGATCTTGGTCCGAATATTGGACATTGATCTCAATGTGATTCAGATCCAATGAGAAGTCTAGATTTACGGTCTTGATTTAATCATGCATCTATGAGAGGTCCGTAAGGCCTGGATTTGAGATGTGATCTCAATATCCAAGTCACTATACACGGGTCATTATGCTACCGGGTTGTTTGCCCGTGGATCTCCATCTCCTTTGGTGTGCTTCTCTCGTGAAGAAGACGTCAGATCTTGTGCGACGAGATCAGCAGATTCGTCACTTGGATCATCAACTTGGATTGCAAGGAGTACACGTCTCATCAACGTGTTCGAAAGCGTATCCTCCGTTGGATCGGACTTGAGACAAGAGGTCTCTTCGTTTAGAGACTCGTTCGCAACCATGCTTCAAGAGATAAACCTTATACTTGTTTGTGGTTAGATGAAATGATCTGAGAAGTGTTCTTGGATCATGTGGTTTCATCAGATTAAAATTTTTAAATTCCATTGCTCGAAGCGACTAGTGCAACTAGTCGCTTTCGATCGCATTCGATGTGATCCTCATGTTTTCATGATGCGCTTAAGGATCTTACCATATCCTTCACTATCTCCTTCATCAAGACTGTCAAATTTTAATGGTCTCAGAATTATTGAAATTGATCCCCTCTAGATGGACATGTTAAAGGTTTTTTCATGAAATTTGAAATACACGTTGCACTCTTTATTTTGTGTAAATATTCTGAAGTTTCATGGCATGAATGATGGTAAAATGAGCAGTTAAAATTTCTCATCTCACCATTTCACAAAAACCCATCCCACAGGATCTCTCTCTCTCTATATATATATATATATATATATAGAGAGAGAGAGAGAGAGAGAGAGAGGAGATATATCCAATAATGTGCACCTTTTCTGGGTGCAAGGAAAGCCCTCCATCTCATCGCTATGTAATTAATATGATGTTTACAATTAATTCCTTTTTAATATTATTTCTTTTAATGTTGAAAACCCATTTTAGTATTTTTGTCTTATTCTAAAAATAGAATGTGTCAACCCACATTCTATTCTTAGTCAATTCGTTGGGAATCCCTTGCTAGAGTTTTCCCTTCCCAGAACAAATGGTGGCGGCTTGAGTTCCACGTGGTGGAGCACAACGGCGGTGGAGTTGGTGGTAGCGCATGTGGCGGAGCTCGACAGCGGTGGAGGAAGTGGTGGCGCACATGGTGGAGCACGATTGAACATGGAATGAGGTCCTTTTATTTGTGTTTTTTATTTGTGTTTTTTATTTATGCTTTTTATTTGTGTTTTTTATGTGTGAGAGAGAGATTGAGAATTTGTTTGGCAATTATGACTACTTATTGGTTAACTATTGAGGATCTATAAGTCTGCATTTATATAGAAAGAAACACATGGCGGGTGGACAAACCATCAGCAAATGTTTTTGTTTGGTGACTAGGAAATATTTTTTTCTTCCAAAAAGACTGGACAAACCTGTCAAGAAATTTATGTTAAAAAATCTAGCTATTACAGAGAGAGATTGATGAGAGACGGGTTGTGCTGCCAATCTCTTTTGGATGGCAAATCTAATAGGCTTGTTAGAAAAGGATTTCTGCTACACCATAATAGCATGCCTAATTTCTGATAATTTTGATTTGCCAGGAAAGTCTAGCTCATTTTTATTAAATATTGTAAAGATTTATATAATTTCTTATATTATTGTGTTATCATTAGTTTTGAAATACTAGAAGTATGAAAGTAAAAACTCCTTTTTATTTTACTTGATTTTAAATTAAATTTCTCATAAAATAGTTAATGTTTACAAAATATCTCCAAGCCTCTTACGAATGAGACATAAGAAATAAGGTGGTAAAAACTCCAAAGGATAAGTGGATTCATCATTTTTTTTTCGGTTGGTTTGAGAGACATGTAATATCGACAAAGATATAATCGGTGAGATGATCATGATTTAACCACTTATCTTCTGAGAACCATCTTAGATAAAAGTCACTTTATGCAAGGATAAATGAATGCAAATTATTTAAAAAAATAGCTCTCGATGCAACATATTAAAATGGATACTCATGTAAATACAATGTTATAAGGATGCTCCCCAACCCCTAATCTTGGAATGAAAAAAAGGAGGCATATAAGTGCGTGAACTCCAAGTTATAATAGTGATACGTCATATCATGAAGTTGAAGACATGGATAAGAATAATTGAAAGGAGATTGTGACTAAGTTCCTATCCAAAATGATTTGGCTTACTAAGTGCTGCTTTCATAATTGGAGAGATATGCGACATATGCCTTGTTAGACTAGTTGATGGACTTCTTGGAGGCAAGAGCAAAGGCCTACACATAATATTCAATGATTTATATATTGATCTAGAGTAGGGAAAGTCTAGAAATAATGTCAAAAAATGTGAGAAGAGAGGGATAGGCACTTAACTATCGATCTTACAAGAATGTCTTTATCAACTAGTATATAAAGACTTTAATTTGGCTTTCATACTTATTCGCTGGAGATGTTGATTTTCAAAAATTATCAACCATGAATCTAAATTTTTTTTAGCTTGGTTATGGGAGGGTTGAGAAAGCACATCGATGACGAGGTATCTTGATGTATGCAATTTGCAGTGGTGGACATTTACTTAGCAGGAGCTTCCTGAAGGAATAAAGAGGGGTGCATGTGGCATTACAATGAACTAGAGCTATAACGATGAATAACCGATGAGTCATTGTTGTATATTTTGATGATCATTGGTAACAAATGAATACTATTGTTTGTTAAATTATCTTTGACTTTTGAAATTCACGATGACTGTCGTATTTGTTACTATATTGCTAGCTAGGTAGAACGATGGTTGCCCATTTACATTAAGAAAAAATAGTCCTTTTTGAATAGATTAGCTAAAATATCAATGAAAAAGTAAAAACATAATAATTTTGCGTCCAACTATTAGATAGATCATGAGGATCTCCATTTCTCCTTTACCCTCTACCTTTTATTAGTCCAATGCTCCTTTATAATTCTTCAAATATGTTTATTTTTCCTTTCCTCCACAATAAAGCTTTCCACATGCAGTTTCTAAAAACCATTACAAAGCAGAGAGGGTGATTGATGTGTTTAGGGAAAATTTGTTAAAATAAGAAAAAAAATATCTAGACTTCATTCAACCAATGCATGCAGTCAATCCACCGTCATTTTTCTCACTCAACTGTAGCTCCAAATCCCACTTTTGACTCCCACCAACCAGTTTTTTTAATTTACCTTTTAATCCAAGAGAAGAAAAGTTCCCACAAAAGTACAACATGCAAAATGAAATCTGCACATTCTAGAACCTTACATTATTTATTGTCAGTAATAGTGACAGTTGCACGTTCCAAATTTAGGTCACATCATACAACCCTTTCCATCAGAGGAATCCTACTTTGGTACCATTCGTAATGTGTCGAATTTACATGAAAGCTCTCAAGATGTGACATTTCTCTCTAAAATTTATATGCACTGATTGTACTTGGGAGGTTTGGAAAACTTGAATTTATATCCCAATGGATATATTGGTAAAATAAGAATGATACCGATTAAAATTTTCCATATTTGAGCATGTGGTTGATCAATCAAAACTATAGGATTGTGAATTATATGATTTTATTATAGACGTTTTGCCCAATCAAAACGAAGAAGTCACTCAGTAAACATTACACTTATGTGAAATTTTTTTGGGAAAACTAAGAGAATGATCAAAATCAAAATAAATTATCGATGGATCGAATTGAATTTTTGATTAAATTTTGAATTAAAGTGATGCAATCCATCAGCAACAAAGATCGGCCTAGGTCGGTTTTTTAGGCGTCGGCCAAGCCACTCAGATGCTTTTAAACGTCGACCATGTTCACTTTAGGTTGATGTTGTATCGACGAGGCTTGATAGACAAAATGTCTAAAACATTGATTTAGAACTAGGTCGACGTTAATTGAGATCTTGGTCGACATTAAGAATGTGGACCTAACCAGCTTCTGTAACAATGACATATAGCAAATCACAAGTTCATGAGAGACTACAACATGGAAATTAAAAAAGTTAGAAATCACTACCTAAGCTATTCCAAGTAGAGGATTTGCCAAGTGATATTTTTCGGTGAATCCTATCTCAGATTACAATTCCTCGGATGCCAACAAGATCCTTAAGTAAAGGTTCCAAACAATAAGCTAATTAAAAGTACAAATGTGCATATGCATAGTATAGGACTCAAAAGAATATCCAAATATGAAAATGGAAACTGAGCATGAAAGATCCCCCAACTGGGTGTCAAATGAAGCGTGTGAAGAATGAGAGCTTCTTTGATCCATGAATTGTTATGAGAACAAGTGGGAGAGAGCCTTCTGCACTCATTCACAAGATAGGGCAATATCAGGGACTTCACCTTCACCTTCGACAAGATTGGGATCCTAGCCAATGGCTCGATCTATATACAAAAAGCGACAGGATGGGACACTACTACGTTAGGTATGAAGAGAGATGAGACTGACGCCCTTGGGCAAGAACCAGAAGATCAATGAAAAAAGTGAATTTGTCAAATGCACCTTATGAGGCACAATGCGTAGTAGAGCGTGCTTACATGAGGCTAGTATTCACACGATGCTATTATTCATAGGTATTCTCTTGATTTCACGAGGCTTATTTCTCTCTAGAATATATTAGCTTAGTCAATTCTACATCTCTAATAGCTAATAATCCACATGTCTAGGTCATTTTCGCTAACCCAACATGTTGTCAATTCGAGGATAATACCAAGGAAAGGAATCCTATCTCCCAGAATAGAATAGTATGAACCTCGCCAGTAGGCATGCATCAACTCCTTTAGCTCTTCCTCTCTAGTCTTCGATACTTCTGGGAATCCATAATACCATAAACCTCGGAACCATATGAGGTAAAAGCTCCACGTATGGTTATCGAGCCTCCTAACATAATTGTTGAAGCATAGCAAGAGAGGAATACAAAAGCAAGAGCTAGGCTCGGTATGAAGAACCAACCAGGTGAGATAATGGGGAAGTAGACCTATGAAGCCTTGGTTGTTGCCAAGACCACACTCTCCTTCGTCAACTCCTAGCTCACTGTCAGGATATAAAAAATGGGCTAAGATAATTAAGCCCCTAAAAATATGTGTAGGTCTTCCCTTGATTTGTCGAAAGATGATGTGAAAGAGGAAAACAAATTGATCGATCTCCACATCAGGAAGGGGAAGCAAAGGACGATGTAAGGGAGAGTTGCTTCTCCAGTAAGTGCATCAAATCAATCAATGTATATGCATGCATGATCATTCACGATCCATATTTACTCCAACAAGGAATGCAAGTATCGTATAAAGAAAGCGGTGAAGGTTCTTTATCTAAGCGACTGAGTCACTCGGTTAGTGAAGTTGTTTAATCTGAAGGCTAGGAGAGTCCTCATCCCCCCTTCCCATTCTTGTTGAGGACTTGGGATTCTTATAACCAAGTATTCTTATATAGTTTTGTATTAGCCTGTGGACTATCTCTAAAGCGAGAAGGATTTTCGTCAGCCCCCTTAAGGTGTGGGCGATGCGTCTTACATGCAGTAAATCCCAACAAATAAATTGGTCAAGTAGTAAAAACAACTGGAAAATTGTAATCGTCGAAGGTATTATCTGAAGATCGACGAATATAATAATCATAAGATTGTATTATAGATACTTCAGTTGATCAAGATAAATTGCAAATAAAATATCCGATGAACACTAGGTACAGATGAATATTGGTAAATAACTTGTGGTCAAGATAATGGATGAAAATAATGTCTCGATCAATCAAATTGACGTTCTACTGAAAATTTGAACTAAAGTGGAAAGCCAATCATAAACAAAAATGATCAATGAACCATTTGGTTAATGAATGAAGCACACAGGTGAGATCTAAGATGAGAGAGATGCTCCAAGAGTACTATGTCCAATATGTAATATGTAAGAAAGTTACACATGCATCTCGAGTAGGGATGAAAACGGAAAGGATATGGATCGGATATGGCTATTTCCATATCCATATTTGACTCATCTTTATTGAATACAAATATACATATGGATACGAGTAGAATGTGAATTTTGTCGAACCATATCCTAATATAATCAGATATAAATTCAGATCAAATATTCATCAAATACGAATCTGGATAAAGAGAGGATATGAATACTAATCGACTTTATGATAGGATAAAAATACAATCGAGGAAAGATAAATTACAAATTTGAATAGAATTACTATAAAGTATGAAGTGTTTTGAAAGATACCATTATAATGCATACACATCATCATAAAATATTTAGCCAATCAATAAAGTTATAATTGCATAGGAATCTCCTATATATATAGTCATCGAGGGATGAAAGCATGCTCGAGGCTTCTCCTATCACTATTCTTATGAAGTTGTTCAGATAGAGACGTAGTGGTTGTTGGAAATGAGGAAATGTATGAAGATAGGTTTAGCTTAGTTGTTTACTAAACACAATATTATATGAATGTATTAATTTGTGTTCAGATATTCGGATCCAAATCGATCTTTTTATTTTTACCATATCCACATTCAAAAAATTACAATTGATATCCATGTTCAATTAATATTGAATTAGGATATCCCTTTTTCATATTTTTTTAATAAACGGTATATCCATATCCATTTCCCCCCATAATCTCGTGGTTTCTTATATGATTCCATAAAACTACAAGAAATATAACTTTTGTTTTCCTGGATATCATACCTCTTGTCTTCTTATAACTCTTGCACGTTATTGTTCACATTCATTAGCTTTTGTTTTTTTCCTTGCATCCGGTTATTGAACTTGTTTATTATATATATAAGCTGCTATCTGTTATCAGATGCAGCAACTGCACGTGTTGGCAATGTACTCCACCAACCTCAGCATATCTCCGCAAGCATCCTCCATAATTATGCTCCAGTTATCGTCAACATATTCTCGTCTTGATTGGCTTCTTCAATAACGACGAGCAGGAGACAACCTCTTCGTGGCGCTACAAGTTCTAACACAGATATTGTTAGTTGAGGGGTAATTAGGCATGCAGGTACCTGTTGACCAATTTATCTGATATAATGCAGCTTGGAGTCCCCAAATCAGAAATATACCCTGAAGAACATACAGGTCAATGAAGACTGATAGAGAACATAGAGGAATGACATGGTAGATAGTCAGAGGCACCTGCCTATCGAGGATGATTTTCACATTATTCTGCACGCAATCATAATAAAATTGACGAAACATCCATGTCATTCATATCAACTATCCACCTATGTACATCAAAATACTTATCGTAACACTACAATTAAACATCCTCCTCTATTACTAAATTAGAAAGGAATGTGGATACAAGAAACAGCCAAACCTTGTAAATATTTGATGTTCAGGCATTTGAAGAGCAGCACTTGCTATCTAGACCAACCAAAGTTGTTGCTTGCCCATCTGCTCAAGGCGTCCTCAATGATCTCCAGATTTTCCACCTGCTTTTGAATAGGCGACTAGATCTAATTTTTTATCTTCCAGACAATGATAATTAGCTCGACAGATGGTCGTGATACAAGGATCAATTATTTTTCCTTAGAATTTTTTTACCAATGTAGCTAAACATTATAGGAGATTGCTGTATACCAAAAGAGAAAAAAAGTCACCATTAAGAAGGCAACATATAATATTCACATTAAAACGAAGTACTTCAAAATAACAAAGAGAGATTAATCCTTGAAGAATTAAATTACTACTTACAAACATAAACTAAATTGGGAGAAAAAGGTGTGACAAATAGTGTACATTAGATGTTGGTGACCATGTGCTTTTAAGATTCTACATCCGACAAGAATGAGTCAGGTTTAGATTTTCATATTCAATATATTTGCATTCTGAATTATGCCACAGAATCAAAAGTTGTCACCTTGTTTATGGAGAGGACGCCCATAAATGTGGAAATGCTTCAACGGCCTGCCGGAAAGAATACACAGTAACTTGTAGCTCCCACTCTGTCATTCTCTTTGCCATCACACTTGTGTTCATGAAATACGTACCCTACTAAACTGCCTGAATCCCACTGCAAGGTCTTAGGTCTTGGCAATAGACATATTTATCGATGCAAATTTGCCGTTTATGAATGTACATATCAAGGTAAAATAGTCCTTGAGAAATATGGTCAGATTTTAAGGCATAAAAGAGAGCTGTTAGAAATTAATAATTGAATATATAGAACCAAAGAGTAATTGCATCAAAACATGTATATCATGCCTTCAGCAAAAAAGCTGACTATATTTGCCAATGAATCAGGCACGCATGTGCAACACCTTCAGAATGGGGAAACAATGTACAGTGACATGTCACAAGTTGGAGTACAAAGGAGTCTCCTCAAATGGGAGGCCAGTTTGAGTTGTAAAGTTGTAGCAAATTAGTCACCTGAAATTAATGATTAAAAACGTCAGTGGAAGCAATAAAGCCATCATATGACATACATGACTGCAAAGTTTACAACTTTTATTGGTTCTCAATAAGCTCATGAATCCCAATTTCAGAATAGCTGGTTACTAATTGATGTTTTTATGCGGAGCATCAGATCACTCGGATCGGTTCAGAGACTCGGACTTTTTTTGCCAACTTCAACTATTAAATAATATCAAGAAGAAAGTTTAAATCGTGAAACACCAATCACGGAGTTCGTGTAAATCGAAGAGAAAGTGCCAAACAGCAGTACTGAGCAACTCCTCTCTCCCCCAAACCCCCCAACAACACACTAAAATGCAATCATACAGGAATAAAACTACTTCAAGCTGGGGAAGAGCAAAATCACTTCCTCGCTTTTTCTAGGATTTTCTTGCACAGAATCCAAATTTTGAATTTCACAAAATTTTGGAACTAGAATCAAATCAATTAAGATCACATTGTCCGACATCGCTGATATAAATATATCGGGGACAATTTGGTGAAATGGGTGAAACATTTAGTATCCAAGATTTCACCACCCCTATATATAAATTTTCTCCCCATCTATTGGCGCTTTCATTTATGTTAGTCTAGTTGAGAGAAGGGGAAGAGAGGACAGGGTAATCAGACTAGTTCTCAATAGGATATATCAGTATTTGAGGTCTTTCTTACTGCTTCCTCCATCCAGAAGTCACCACATCCGCTGGCATCACAGGCCTAATCCCATGCCCCTTCTCTCTTATTATAATAACGAGATCAAGCAAGCAGTATTGACCCTCGTCTTATCCTGCTCCCTCAGGCTTGACAGGAATTCTTTATCTAAGCTTTCTAATCTAATAGTTTGAGGATATATAAAGGCCTCTAAATTATATCAAAGTTTTCATAACCTTCAAAGACATTTTCAAATAAGAAAGTAGACGAGGACGAAGAGAACTTCCCCTATTTTGGTGTATCATTGCTGCTTTTTGGAGAGGGTTGTTTTGCTACTTTTGTGTCCCTTGCTCCTCGTATATCGAGGGATTACATGTGACTTTTTTGACTATCCTAGAGTCTATATAATGTAGTCGCTTCCTGTTTATCCTGACAAATGACATACATCTTGATTAGATTTCGTGGGATCCATCCTCGAAGCTTTGCATGGGAAGCGTTCATGCTCCACCTTAGACCCCCTCTCCCCGAGGCTCGCTGACCAAACAACTAGATGTCATGAACATGGAACTTAACCACTATTGCATCAAGCTAACTGACATGTAAGCATCATGGCACCTCAACAATAACAGTTCACGGAGCATAAGTGTTTATTTTGTATCAACAACACATACATATATGATCAAATCCAGAATATAGGCAAATGTATAATTTTATCACATGGACATTGTAAGACAGCATCTATGAGTCGCATAGGTGGTATAAATCCACCTCCAATAACTTCTAATTATTATGGGTAGTATAGTAAGTATCTACGATTTAGTATCTTTTATCTAGTTTCTAATATATTTTATAAATTCTTTTTCATTTAACTTGTAGTAAGCACCCATAATTATGCACATCTAAATCTTTTATATTCACAAAATCAGATCAAAAAATTAAGACGATCAAGACTTGGTGAAAGCTTCGGCATGCTCCTACATGTTTTCTGCATAGAATCTCTCACAATAGAACACAACATAAATCTATACCAACCACAACATGCCAACAAGAGTCGGGGACCTAATCTGTTATTCTTCAAGCCACGCCAGTTGATTCTGTAGACAACAGTAATGCATAAGCATAATAATCAGAGATAAAGATAAAGAACATGGGGAACATCGGGATTTACATGAAACCCTACTCCATAGGATTAGGATGATATCACGGGAGAACCGCCTCAAAGGGATGATGTGTATATTGAACTCTCTCAACCAATACAGGTGGTATGGAGCTTCTTATCCAGTATGGCCAAGTTCCACTAATAGATGATGTCAGACTAAACATGTGGATGTAGTTATTGGACCGTAGAGGAATCTAATTACCCACCTATGAACGCATACTCTAACACACACACTCATTCACAGAATATAGGACACTACAAAGAAAAATCAACTCAACGTAAACTCTCTTGGTAGCATGTTACTGAAGGGTTGGAGTGTGAATTGAGTCTCCTTGTTTGAGAAAGTGTGCTATGTATTGTGTATGTCAGTCACTGGAACCGAACTGAGCCTCCTCATCAGAGAACGCATGCTTTGTATCGTACAAAGTTACAGAAATTGGAATGAGTCTCTAGTAGAACTCTGGCTCGTAACATGTTGGAATTCATAACACGTGCAAACTTCTCCCATCTCTCTGAAGGACCAAACTGAAGAAAGCCATGGGAATATCAAGTACCTGAGGTCACGATCGTTGACAAAACCGCGAAAATGTCTGTACCAGAGTTCATGGTCATTGGTGGAGGTTGAATTAAGTCTCCTTGTCGGAAAACTTGAAGAATCGAGGTCTCTACGACACTGGCTCAGAGAATGTGATCTCTACTATGGAGTCCATATGGATTTGTCTGTATCAAACCTCTACCATAGGTATCTGTCATACATGGTCCACATGAAACCCTGAGCCCAAATGAAGAGTATGGGTCCCTCTCACATAATAACCCCCTTTCTCCCATACAAATATACTTGTCAAAAAATAAGACACCTCCTTTTTTGGCTTTTCCTCCTATTTTATTTTACAGTCGTTCTCTCTCTTTTTTCTTCAATAGGTTGTTCTTTTTCCGACTTCTCTTTTTTTCGCAATTGGCCTTTTCCCGCTCTTTTTTCACAAGCCCCTTTTTATAAGGCCCAAAACAAATGACTTGGAGCCCTACTTAATAAGTGATATAGTGTTCCCTTTCTCATGCTGATAGATCTTCCCCATGGAGAAACTCCCAACCCGTCGCCACATGTATGAAAAGAGCTTCGACTGTTGGGGCAATGTAGAAGGCTCTGATGGTGTTTTTGTGCAAAAATCATGCAGGAGAAGAAGCAGAGAAGGTACACGCTCCTCGATGGCCAGGAGGATCCCAAGGGGAAATGATGTTTATCTTATGACTTTGAAAAAGATGGGGTTTGATGGAAACCTAGTGCTGCCAACTCTCGCATTGAGGTGGAGAAGAGGCATCATGTCTAGGGTCTCACAACTACCGGTGCGGTGGTGTTTCCTGGAGATGCAGGAGGTCTGCACTCTGAAGTCAGATTCGTGTAGAGGTGAGGAGCACTGCATGGAGATGCACCACCTCGAGGATGCAGTGTCACTGATACCATCGAATTAGGATTCCTTGGAGTTTGGAGGTGCGACAGAGGTATTAGAGTCCCCCCCATCTTGGAGTTGATTGGAGAATATGTGTGCGCCTCGATGTTGTTGCGTGTGTCTATTGCAGGTCTTTGGATTAGGGTTCCCCGTTGGGAAGAATTTTGTTGCCTTCCAATATAACTCATTATGATATCCTGGAAGGATAGTGATTAAGTTTCTCCAACGAGAACCCTAAAGATGGTGCTTCTTGCGGTCTGAAGGATGGTATCATGTGACTAGGAGGATCGCTTGAGTTGATGATTACCAACACCGCATGTGCTTGGGCTGCTAGCTGGAGTTCGTTGCTCCTGACGAGATGATGCTCGTTGCGGTACTTTGTTTTTGTCACTTCGAGTTGTGTGTGCCTCGAGATATGGGCTATAGATGTGGCCATCTAGAGGTAACAAGGCCTACCACCAAGTCAGGGGTGGCAGTTCCCTGAGAAGATGTCGATAGGAGCCGATGAGGTTGAGGCATGCAGGAAGGTCTGGATCTAGGTTTTCGTGAACAAACCTTGGCAGTTGTTGTCATGTTGAATCAAGGTTTCAACATAAACCCTAGAACTCTCAAACTTGAGCATATCTTGAATATAAACCACAAAAATAATCAAACATAAATCTTCTAAAAAAAACTTATAATCGAACGCGCTCTGATACCATGTACAAAACAACCATGTAGAAGCATAATAATCAAAGATAAAGATAAAGAACATGAAGAATATCGAGACTTACGTGAAACCCTGCTTCATAAGGAGCAAGATGAAACCGCAGAAGAGGGTGGGTGTATATTGAACTTTCTCAATGAATACAGGTGATGTGGGACTTCTTATATAGCCCCACCAGTATGATCAAGTCCCACTAATAGATGATGTGGAACTAAACATGTGGATGTGGTAATTGGACCCTGAAGGAATACAACTACCCATCTGTGGATGCATACTCTAATAGTTTAGACGGAAAATAACAACTCTGGCATGCCTGAGAAGGCTACCCCCAATGATTGGGCACCCAAGACCACCTTGGAGCTCTCACTAGTCATGAATAACAAAAACATGTGATGCATGTCTTCTCTAGCTTCTAAGCAATGTAGATAAGACCCATTAGCCAAGGTTTGAAAAACGAAAAGCAATGAGGTGGTTTCCCTGGAATTGAAGCAAGGCGTAAGCCTCATTCTCTTCCAAAAAGTATGATATGATATTAAGAAAACTATATAATAACACAATTCCTATTTAAAGTAATTAAATGATTTTAGTATGATTCATAAAGGGAAAGATGAATAATTATAGCTTAACGATCCTATTCTATGGCATTTAAATCTTGTTGGAAGAAAAAACAAAAATGTGTTTATTCTAGGGAACCCTAGGTATCTTTTATATAAAGATACATGATGTAGATGAAAGAAATAGAAAATACATAAACCGTACATAACATAAAAATATCTTTGCACTGCCCCTCAAGATGGAACATAAATGAAATGAGGTGAATTGAGATCGAGTTCCATACCAAGACCATGAGCAAAAGGTGAAAATGGAGCTAAACCGACCTTTGGATTATTAGTTTGGCCGAACTCTTGTGTAATTTAGGGTTTTAAAATTGACAGCCTCAATCCTCTCCCCAAAGCACACCCCATGAATATTAAACAATTCTGTCAAGTATTTGAAAGGTTTTAGCTCTTCCCATCAAGAATGTCGGACTACCATGCAAACCTCTCCTCCAATACACGTCCTCGGGGAGTTAGGTATTTCTCTCTAAGTTAAATCGTGTTGCGTTCACAATCGAAAAGGGGACAAATTTTTAGAAGAAGGGGGGAAAGAACTAGAGGACGATCAGTGTAGCCACCTCTCCTTGTGAAGTCGGCCAGTTTAGCCAAGTCTCCACCAAGGTCGCAGGTTGTCTTGAAGCTTGAACATTTTTGGTCAAATATATATTTGGTAGTTGGCTATTTTTGTTTGGATTTCGGTTGCTCTGTTTGGATCTTATTGTGCCCCCTGGATATGGAATATTTCTTTCCACACATGTTTTGGGGTCTTAGAAAATATTGTACCCAGTCGTCCATCACTTATCCGAAGATTTATTTCAACCCATACTCCGGTCTTTAGATGTCCATGCTCATCTTGGATGAACACTTATGAAAGGGTCCTCTGGTTAATGCCTTGGTGAGGATGACAGCAGTCTGCTCCCTTGATATGGAATCTTTCTTTCCACACATGTTTTGGGGTCTTAGAAAATATTGTACCCAGTCGTCCATCACTTATCCGAAGATTTATTTCAACCCATACTCCGGTCTTTAGATGTCCATGCTCAGCTTGGATGAACACTTATGAAAGGGTCCTCTGGTTAATGCCTTGGTGAGGATGACAGCAGTCTGCTCCCTTGAGCTGACATGGGACGTGAAATGAAGCCTTTCTGGATCACGTCACGCGTATATCGACAATCAACCTCAATGTGCTTTGTTCTCTTGTGAAAAGGAGGATTATTAGCAATAAATAAAGTTGCATGGTTGTCACATCGTAACTGCATAGGAAGCGGTACATCAATGATTAGGTCATCTAGAACAGACCTGACCCACATCATCTATGTGCTCCCTTGGACCATAGCTTTGTATTCGGATTCAACACTCCGGCAACAATTGTTTGCTTCTTTCTCTTCTCAGACACTAGAGAGCCACCAACGAATACCATGAGGCATGAGGTAGACTTCCTGTCCTTAGGGTATCATGCATAGTTTGTGTCAGTGCAAGCTGTGACAGTAAGGGATGCTCCTTTTCTGAATAATAACCATGCGTCTGGAGATGACTTCAAGTACCTCAAGATCATATGGACGGCATCCATATGCACATGCCTAGGTTGCTACATGAATTGACTGACCCGACTAACAGCAAATGAAATGCATGGCATGGTAAAGATAACATTTTTTTAAAGAAAAAAAGGTGAGATCCTGAGATGGGATTCACCACGATTCATTAATAGAGGGTTTAGAATACATTACCTAGAAGACCATAAATGAAAAAGAGCATTACGGTGAGCTATTACATTTTCTATATAGAACCTCTGACTCTTAAAAATAAGGTCATTCCTTCCTCCCCAGATGGCCCACAGCACCGCAAAAGGCAAGGTACAGTCGTCCAACGAATTGCCCCCAATAGCTCTCAGAGAATTCCAGACCTCAGAAAAACCAACGGTTGAGATGCAAACTGGCTCGATCTCACTCCACGTCTGCATTGAGGAGGGGTAGTCAAGAAAAGGTGATACGCATCCTCAACAAGCTCACCACACATGTTGCAAGAAGTATCAACAATACCAAACAATCTGTCTCTCCTCGCTTTGTCACACAGACTGCCCTTTCTTAGACACCAAAGAAAAACCTTAACCTGCAAGAGATCTAAGCGGCCCAAATGATCTTCATGTCTCTGCATAGGCCTCTGTCTTGCATGTCTCTTCCCTTATAAACTCCATGTACGCCTTCTTCGTTGAGAACATGCCACCACTATCCCATTCGAAATGATCTCTTACCTCGGATATGCATGTACGCGAAGGCAACTCTGACTGCAATCTAGCAAGCTCCTCTAACCTCTGATGAGAGAGATCCCACAAGGAATTCTGGCATCCAACAGCTTGACCCACCCTCCTGGGCAACCGAGCAATCCTTCGATGAAGCAAGTATGAATAGCCTTGAGAAGTGACCATCAAGAGGCCCCTCCCCATTCCAGTCATCATGCTAAAAGCGAAATAGCTCACCATCCCCCAGCATCAGCTTCATTTTCAATTCCATGAGTGGCAAAATAGCACGCACCCCAGCCCACAAAGATGATTCGAAGCGAACCCTACCTGCCACGAGTGCACCCTTCACCGCGTAAATTTTCCTCAATAGTCTTGCAACAAGCCTCGATGACTTCCCCTAGATATAAACCACCCATTTCGCAAGCAGTGCCATATTCATGCACTCCAGATCCCAAACGCCTAAACCACCTTCCCCCATGGAGCACGTCACATCCTCCCATGCCATAAGGTTGAGGCATGGCCCCTGTTGCTTACCATCATACTAGAAAAATCTGCGCATCATAGATTTAATCTTTTTTCCTTACTCCTAACAGCATAAGACAGGTGGAGAGGAAAAAGAAAATGGGGATGGCCAAAAGAACATGCTTCAGGAGGACCAACTTTCCCCCTCTAGACAGTGTCATCGCCTTCCAACACGCCAATCTCTGCTCGAATCAACAAATCACCAAGTCCCAGTCAGACTTCTTAAGCTTCCCAACGATAAGAGGCAGACCAAGGTACGTAATGGGTAACTCCCCAAGAGGACAACCTAGCATCTCTGCCAACATGCTACTTTCACTCTCAGCCATCCCAAAAGGGAATCACCACTAACGTCTGCTTGTTAATTTTCAACCAGAAAAGGTTACCATCCATCAGTTGAGACGTTATTCTGACGGTGTCCTCGGAGTTATTCATGAAGATGACTGTATCATCTGCGTACTGAAAAGAGGGATGGAGATCGTGCCCAAATGGAAACCTTCACACCAGCCATCCTCGATCACACATCTGAACATAGTCGCGAGAGCATCCGCAACTAGAACGAAGATCATCGGGGCAAGGGGGCACCCCTGCCTAACACTTCTTTGTGGTTGGAAGAAGCCCCTATACGGTCTATCATTGACCGGGACAGAATAGGAGGAAGTCATAATGCATTTTTTCATCCAAGAGATCCATGGGCCATGAAACACGCGATGTTGCAGAGATGTCCAAATGAAGTTCCAATTTACACAATCATAAGCCCTTGCAAAGTCTATCTTCCACAGAACCCCTATCTCCTTTGTTCTCTTCTAATGAAGGCAAATCTCTGATCCCACCACCAAGCATCCGCCATCTTTCTAACCGAAACGAACGCAGATTGCCCATGCAGTATGATTAAATCGAGCACAACCTTGAGTCGGTTAGCTAGAATCTTTGCAACAATGAGGTAGCTTACATTGGATAGCACAATCGAACAGAACTCTCCAACCTCCCCCGGGTGCTCCTTGGGAAGAAGGAACAGGAGTGTTCTGTTTACCTTCTAAAAACCATAGTTGCCCATCCTGAACTCAGCAACTCCAGAAACTCCTTCAATAGCTCTCAAAATTCCCGGTAGAAGAAGACCGGAAACCCATCAGGTCCTAGAGCACCATCAACATTAAAGTCCCAGATTGCACACTTCACTTCCCTCTCTTCAAATGGGGCCTAAGACCATCTGATTTCTCGTTCGAGAGGACCTCCGCCCCTCTGCCTAACCAGTCCCAACCTTCACCATGTTGCCTTCTGGAGATTGAAACAAATTGACTTTTAAGTGCCGCCCCCACCTGCTCATCTCCAGACACATGTTCCCCCCTCACTTTCAACTCATTAACGTAGTTCCTCCTTCCAGAAACCATTGCATGGAAGAACCTTGTGTTGGCGTCTCCCTCTCTTAATCGTCATTGCCTTGACCTTTGCCTCCACTCGACCTCCACCTTTCTATCTTCCAGCAACAAAGTCTCCAGGAACTATGTTTTCTCCCCCAACTCCTCATGTTCCAACCCTCTCTGGTCGTCCAGCGCATCCAGGCGTGCCACCCCCTCCTGGCCGCTCTTCTCTGAGCTTTTCTTTTGCCCTTGAGATCTTTCCCGGAAGCCATCAAAAAATTCTTGAACAGAGCTAACTTTGTTGTGAACCTCCCCACCACCGAGCCCTCGAGCTACCAACCTTGCCACTTCTCAATAATCAACTCCCTAAACCCCTCTTCCAATAGCCAAGTCCCGTCGAACCTGAAAAAGTAGGAACTTCGGGCTTGCTTGCCCGAATCCCACAGAATGGGAGTATGATCGAAGAGCGACCGCGATAAACCCCTTGCCCAAGGGAGCGGAAAAGACATGGGACCCTCAGGCGACACAAAGAATCTGTCCAGCCTCGACCTCGATCTCCTATTGCGTCAGGTTTACGCGCAATCGGAAGCATCTAACACAGTAAGGCCCAACGAGTGCACCAAGCTTCTGAGCTCCTAAGACCCAGGGTCCCTCCCTCCAGCCTGCAACGACAAGTCCTCCGGGTACAACATTACGTTAAGATCTCCCCCAATCAGCCAAACACCTTCTCCTTTAACTGAATATACATGCAAAATATCAGATGCAAGACCCACGTCACCAGTGAGACCATAAGCATTGGTCACTGTGAGAGAGTGACCGTCAGAAAGACACTTAAGGCCGACGGAGATGGAGTAGAGGGTTTTCCATTCCCGGACCTTCTCAAAAACAGCCCTTTCCAGCAAGTTATAAGACCACTCGTTGCTCTTTGTGTCTCCAAATATGTATTGTCGAACAAACTCTACAAATCAAATCCCGCCACAGGGCCCCTCTTTTCCCCGAACCTTTGTCTCTTGCAGAAGAAAGACATCGCTCTTGCTTCCAAAATAGTGTTCTTCACTCCCAGCCTCTTGTCAGAGGGGGCCCAACCCTCTCACGTTCCACGAAAGCACCTTCATAAAGAACTGGGACTAAACTTCTACAAGGGTGGCACCACCCCCAAGCTCGCGGCAAAGACGCTATCCATCAGACTAAGTAGCAGGGATGGCCACGGATAACATCCTTCCTCCACCGACAAGTACTCTTCCCCCTGGTAGGAGATCGTTGGGCCCACCAACATCCTTCTCTTCTTAAGCTTCTTCTTCCAAACCCCCTTCTTTCGCTCGTAGCAGGCCCCAAACCGTTGCGACATTTCCTCACAGTCGGGCATCCCTCCCTTGCTCCCCACCCCTACCGATAACAAGAGACCACTTCCCTCAGCAGAACCCTCAACCCCCAACAGAAGCCTCCTCCGGATTGGTCCGTGACGACGCTTGATCACCATTCGCTACTTTAAGTCGAGGCCCAACGCCCATGCCCATCACTGCCTCAGCCACCAGATCTTCGCAGCGAGAAATCCCAGCGCCCATGCCCTCCTCGACCCAATCCGCAACCGAATATGCTGCAGTATCGGGTTCACAGAGCAGAGACCCTGGCTGCTCAGGCAGATTTTCTACCTCATTCGGGGCCACTAACACAGTGAAGTGATCCCTCGAGCTCGGATTTGCCAAGGAAAGGGAGCAAGATGCAGGGATCGTATCCACCAAACGATCAGGATGCACTATCGGGTTCGAATCTATGGTTGACCCTAAGTTCGCAATCACAGAAGACTATTTCGCCAAGGCTGAGACCCGAACTACTCCTCCCAACATGTCTTCTAGAAGCATATGGGCGACCCCACTGATCGAGCCTGCAGATAACGAGGAGATGGACCGCCGAAGAGGAATGGATCACCTCTGTAGATATTTTTCCGAAATGAATGCAGTGCGGGAGTCGAGGAGTCGTTAATGCACACGTCAGCAACGGCGGCCTCTCCATCCCGCCATCGGCCCATCGACAGGCACTCTGGCGCAGCCATGCGTCGTACTCCCTCATGCGAATAGAACCTTGGCTCCGAACAGACTGATGCGAGATCCAATTGCATGAAACGACCTCCAATCCTGACTTCTCTCCAACCCAACTACAGAGGGCGAAAACCACGAACCTCAAAGATCAAATCCGGCTCCTGACCCAGACCGAGACCGCCCAAAGCAAACTCGAGGACCAGCACATCCGACAAAATATAACGAACCAAAGCCAACTCACGCTAGAAGAAAGGGAGCCCTATGACCCTAATCCTTGATAGCCTGAAGGGCGAGAAACAACCATCAGCATCGCTCAGAGGCTGCCAACGAAAGAGCGAGCACCCTTCTCTCGACATCGACAATAGAGCCTTGTCTTCATCAAGGCGGAGCCCTTGCACCACCACCCTTCAAGGCGAAAGCTCCGCCACATCACCACCAAAATGATCCCGAATAGTTGCACCAACATCAGAGGTTCCTTTGAACAATGCCTCCCCGCTACATCCCTCCCCGACCAAGATGCCAAAGAAAGTTGCCTGACCGTAGACTTCCTCTGCCACACCGTCGTAAAAACCTTGCTCTGATGTGCAAAGCCCCCGCATCGGAAGCACCTAATTAGCTTGCAACACTGAGAGGCCTAGTGATCAAGTGCCCCACATCGGAAACATCCTCGCCCAAACGGCAGTGAGCATTGCAAAGGACGGACCCTTCTCCGAGCAGCGGAGACCAACCAACCACTAACTTCGCCACAGATCGCCACCCGCTTCCATCCTCATAGTCAGTCTCTAATGTTGTCTTTCCTACAAGATCGAAACCTTAATGGTAATGGTAACATAAAGTAACTTCCCCACAAGTTCGGTGTATCTTCTCTTGTCCACTTATGTATCATCTTCGTATAGTCCCATACTTGGATCCATAGGAGTAGGAGCAGGTTTGCACCCAATCAAGCATGTCTCGGCTAGAAGATATGTAGCATACTTTCTTTGGGTCATTACCAGTTCTGTTTATTCCTAGCAAACTCTAATCCTAGAAAACCTTAGGGTGCCAAAGTCCTTGGTGATAAACTGTCGTCCAAGAAACCATTTTGCCTCGCTGATCCCATGCACATCATCGCATGTTGATGTAACGATGATATCATCAACGTACATCATAATAACAACAGTACATTTGTGGGTCTGTTGAACAAACAAAGAATGATCCGCATTCGACCTCGTGAATCCATGTTGCTCTATCAAGTCCGAGAGCTTCTGGAACCATGCTCTTGGACTCTGCTTGAGACCATAGAGGGCCTTGTGAAGTCTACACACCTAGTGACACTCTCCCTCAGTAGTAAACCCAGGTAGTTGCTGCACGTAAACTTCCTCCTGAAGATCGTCATATAGGAATGCATTCTTGACATCAAAGCTGAAACAGAGGCCAATCATGTACCACAACAGTAAGAAGAATCCGAAGAGTTGATTGCCAAGCAACTAGAAAGAATGTGTCCAGATAGTCCACCCCATACATCTGGGTGAACCCATGTGCAACCAACCTGACCTTGTAGCGATCAATACTGTTTCATAGTGGACACACACTTGCAACTGACAATGGAGGCTCCCAAAGGAGCTAAGACTAAAGTCTAGGTGACACGCGACTGCAACGCGACCATCTCCTCTTCCATAGCAAAATGCCATCGACCATCTCGTAAAGCCTCCTGACAAGTCTGCTGAATTTCTCGGCAGAAAGTGCAATAGCAAACTACACGAAATCCGCAGTCAAGCAGTCAAACCAAATATGGGAAGCCAGAGGATATGATGCACATGTACGTCTCTGCTTCCTAATAGTAATAGGCACATCCAGATCAGTGGGGATCTCCTCAATCTGTATACTAGCCTCATGCAGAGGCACATGCTCAGATGACACAATAATATGTTGTAAAGGCAAATCTTGAGGGCCATCAATAGAAACAATATGCTCTTAACATACCTGGGGCGCGCTGGATGATTGAGGAGAGACACAAGCAAAGGAAGGCCAACGAATGTAGAATCATGGCAACAATAGGCCAAGGGTACTGGATGGTGGTGGTGGTGCAGGAGGATGTGGGGATGGTGGTGGTGAGATAGCTATTGGAGGTAGAGGGACAACTGGTGAAGATGGAGATGGTGAGACAGAAGGAGGCGGTGGCATATAAACCTCCTCTCAGAGTCCGATGGAGCCAATCTATCACCTGTAGGAGAAAAATACATCACGGACTCAAAAAAAAGTGACAACAGCGCTGATGCAGTACTTCCTACGAAGAGGATCATAAAATATGTATCCCTTTTGTGTCCTAGAATACCCCACAAAAAGACATTTGACAGCTCTACAAGAGAGCTTGTCAAGACCAAGTGACAACTGATGCACAAAGGCAGCTGAGCCAAATACACAAGAAGTGTGTGAGAACAATTCCTTCTTAGAAAAAGCAAAGGAGACCTGAATTTTCTCACCCAACATTGATGAGTGCATGCGATTCACTAAGTAGCCGGCAGTAAGAACCGCATCACCCCAGAACGAATGAGGAAAATGACTCTGAATGAGAAGAGTCTGAGTCACAACAAGCAAGTGATGATGATTACATTCAACAACCCCATTTTGTTGGGACGTATAAGCACGTGAAATTTGATGAATAATGCCAAGAGATGAGACGAACTGCGAAAACTCATGAGCACAAATTCCAAAGCATTGTCAGATCTCACAAATTTAACTATAGAGGAAAAGATATTCTTTACTTAATTGATGAAAGATTTTATCACAGACCCAGCCTTAGACTTATTCTTTAACAAGAAAATCCATGACAACCTAGAAAAATCATCTACATCCACAATATAAAGCATGTGTCCCTGGTGATCAGGGACAGGACTCAGACCCCAAATGTCTACATGAATCAACTCAAAAATGGAGTTACTATTCTAACCCTGACGACTTGGGAAAGCAGACAAGTAATGCTTCCCTAATTGACATGTCTCGCATTGGAATATGGAGTGAAGAGAGATCTGAGGAAGAACGCGACACATCTTCTGAAGAGGAAGGTGGCCAAAGCGCAAATGCAAAACATACAGAGAGACTGATCCTGTGGGATATGAGATACCAGCATATGGAGTGTAGACCAACCGATTAAGGCCGCTCTGCTCACGGCCACATCCAATCACGCTGCTCGTAATAATATCCTGAAACACAAGTAAAGATGGGTCAAAATAGCACGGCAATGCAGATCCTTAATAATCTGACTAATGGACAATAAGTTCATTAAAAATCAGGAGCATAAAGCACATTCTGTAAGCGCATGGATAGTGCCAGATTAATCTCCCCTTGTCCTGCAACTGGAGAATGTGTCCCATCGGCTATGATAATCGATCTACTAGGGGGTAGCTATCTGTATACTATAAATTGACTCATGTTTCCACTTTTTTTGGACAGGACGAAAAAAGTAGGCGTCACGTCAGAGCGTCGGATAGTCTCAAGGCCCAACTATGTCTTTGTTCACCCTCTGACCTTCGGGGATGCAGAGTCTGCCTCACATAAACCCTCTGACCTTCAGGAAAACCCTTTATATGTAAACATTCAAACTAGCCCAATACCTAGATTCTTTTAAGGGTTCTTAATTGGAGCATTAATAGGATGCATCAATAGGTCAAGGGCATACTCAGCCTAGGGGGTCTAAAGCAGCACAACAATTGCCAACCTCCTCTGGGGATGACCCGAACAATAGAAAGACAGACTTGTTATGCTTGTCCCTGACGCCTGAAATGTCACCAAAGATATCCAAAACCATAAAGATCATCCATAATGTAGGTTAAGAGCTCCTTACACATGAACCCCGTACAGATTTCACCATGCCCAACATGTTCCACTACCGATAGCACATCAACCACAAGTACAACCAGAAGGGCACAAGTGAACAGCCACATCTTATGCCCCTCTACAATTGAAAAGAACCTCCACATAAATGCGTGTTAGACACCATTGAATATGACATGGTGGTAATGCACCTCTACATCTTCCACTAGCCATGTATGAAAGAACTTGGTGTCTATTCTCTAACGAAGCCTGCCTCAAGCTTAGCTCCACTCTACTCCCCACATCTTTTCAACGCTACTCAACTCTTTATCTTCCAATCTGTTAAATCCAACAATCTCCTCATGAGCATTATCCCTCCTTTTACCCTGGCACGAGCATACACACCCCCTCCCCTTCCTAAGAAACCAACTTCCGCATAGCAAACAGGTTCAAGGACACCTCAGAGCCATCAACCCACCCCCTCCCAGTAATTCTTGCAAAATATACAATCAAATCTCTGAAGCTCACATCCAACATGAGGGTCGCCCAAAGCAAAAGAAAGCGCAAGGGTGGCAATCATCGCCCAAGTCCCAACACAATGATGTATGGTCTTATCTTATCTTGGGAAGAGATCACATGGTAGACAACTGTAACAACTCAATCTGCTCGACCAAAAAAAGGAATCCATCAATACGCAGCATCGAAAATGAGTTCCTTCATGTGTACTAACAATATGAAGCATCCAATATATCTAGTCGCAACTCCTTAATAATAGAAGAGAACTTGTTGGAGCCATGGTTTTGGCTGCCTCTCAACCTTAACGTGTCCTCTGCTAATAAGGTTGTGGAGAAGAGAACGAATCATGTCTTATTTGATGTGTCTAGGGTTTCTTATATTGAGTAAAATCCTGAAGGGCAAAAAGGGAGAATTACATATAAGTCCATGAATGGTTACAGGACTCAAATAAAATAGAAAATACAATAACTTTAATAACTCTAACAAAGGTGAAATTGAAACCCCTCCTCATCTCCACAGTCCACGGCAACTAAGGTAATCTCGACTTGAACCATCGCAGTTCATCCCAAAGCTCACCTCGCTACAAACCTTCCTAACACCGTCAACATTAGAAATCGCCACTAGCGTATAATCAAAACATTTCTTTAGGATAACCGAGATCGATCTGCAGTTAGACATCTTATCCACTAGCTAAAAAAAGGCACCACCCAAGTTCACCAGAGTTGTCCATCGATCTGACAGCTACGAACTCCGGTAATAGACTCAAAAATTTACTTTCACAAGGTATTGTCCCAACTCTGGATTTTTGTTACGTGGATGTACATCACATCAACCTACCATACTTATTTTTTTCCCAACTACCACATTCTATGGGCTTCCCTAAGCCCCTAACATTCCATGAAATAGATATCACTGGGACACCGATGGGGCAATAACATGAAGAAACACCTACGCACTCTATCACTTTTTCGTAGAGGATTTTTGTCCCCTTCGTAACATCTAGATTCTTTCCATAATATCCCACACCATCTTTGTCGTTGAGGCTTTTTTTCCTCCAACTTTGGCCTCCAAGGTACAAATCTGCTACCTCGTTTCCTCGGTATGCCTTCACTTTCAAGAAAGCACCACAAGATCCCCAAACCTAGAGGTCTCACACCCTCCCCCCCCCCAAGCAACCTCCTTTCCCAACCTCCTCCATTGGTGCCCACCTATCAAAATTTCCCCTCCTGAAATTGTCCGACCTAGAGAAAAAAAACTAGTCAATGAAAAAACCCAACATCCCCTCTTTAGACTAAGAAATGCTAGAAGAAGCCTTGAGTTCAAAGCTGCCATCGCCTCCTCAATGCCGCAAATTTTGCGAACTTCCCTAAGCCCTTAACATTCCATGAAATAAGCTTTGTTTGGAGTTGGGACACCAATGGGGAAGCCATAAGAAGTCACACACATGCACTCCTCCACTTTTTCATAGAATCCTTCCATTCCATAAGACCCATCAACCTTTCAATAATATCGCATGCCCTTTGTTGATGAGGCATTGTTGCCTCCAACTCTAGCCCCCAAGTCGCATATATGCTACCATGTCTCCTCCTCATGCCTTCGTTCATAGGAAAACACCACCAAGACCTTGCGGTCTAACGCCCCACCCCTACACCCACCACCGACGCATAAAAACAACCTCCTTTCCCAACCTCCTTCATTACCAGACTCCAATCAAAATTTATGTTGTTGAAACTATTTAACCTAGGGAAAAAAGGCCAATCAAGAAGAGACCCGGCATCCCCTCTGTTTATATTTACATTTATATTCGTAACCCTTCGGGTTCCGTAACACCCTATGACCCTTCGGGTTCCGTAAACCTCTGTGACCCTTCGAATTCTGCAACCCCCTATGACCCTTCAGGTTCCATAACTCTAGTACTCTTTAGGGTTTTCTCTCTATATAAGAGACCCTAAGCGACGGTCCTACATCGAAGCCTAATACTCGAAATCCGCTGCCACCACCAACTCTTTCTCCGTCGGAAAGGAGAGAGGGTTGGACCTCCTGCATTGCTCGAGGTTCGATGCTCTCGCACAAGGCAGTCCGAGTCCCCAGCACCAGTTGTCACTTCCAGCGGCACCTAAAGTGTCGCCCGAGGCTCTAGCAGCTCCAGTCGCACCTCATGCATCGTCGGCACCATTTGGAGCCCCCTTCTACAGCACCTACTTCACCACGACTTGTTTCTCCCAACTTGATATTACATACTCTTTATTCTATCAAGTATGGGAGAAAGGAGGAATCAGAGATGATTCTTCAGGACGTCAGCTACCTTACCACGACTGACAGGCCAACACTCCAGACTACTACTCAGATCATCCGTCTTCATTGAGCATCAACTTCTTCGTCAGGGCATATACTTCTTCTTTTACGATCTAACTACTACTCCGCACTGGACTTCTTCTACAGCGATTCTTCTCCAAGCACGACAGAGATATGTTCCGGTGACCTGCAGGAACGACAGAGATACGTTCCGGTGACCTGATATCGCAGCGACTCTATAGGCATGGCAGAGATATGTTCCGGTGACCTGAAAGCCGTAGACCCGTCCTCGAGCGAGGTCTTCTACCATCAGCAGACATATGTTCTTATGATGCATCGTGTGAAGATGTGTATATTTTTTTCCTTTTTGTTACAAGCTGCAGCTTTCTCAGCTCCAGCTTGAGGGGGAGTGTTAAAGTTATTATATTTACATTTATATTTGTAACCCTTCGGGTTCCATAACACCCCCATAAGCCTTCGGGTTATGTAACCCTCTGTGACCTTTCGAGTTCCGTAACCCCCTGTAACCCTTCAGGTTTCGTAACTCTTGTACTCTCTAAGGTTCTCTCTCTATATAAGAGACCCTAGCTCTATGGAATAAACATCTCATTCCTTCCTCTTCTCAACACCTTTTATATGCTAAGAAATGCCTAATTCAGCCAAAGTGCCCAATTCATTGTTTAGTGCTTGCTACAATAACAGATTCGGTGTAGGTAATATTGGTATTGGCATTGTGTTGATACGATATAATTCGATGATATATAGATCTCCATATCGTCAATATCGGACCGATTTTGTTAAGAAAATAGCCTTAGAAGGGTAAATATCTGTCTTATGACTCTTATCGGCAATATATCGGTCGCATGGCAATAGCGATATATCATGATATGGCTTACTATGCATATCATACCTCGTCATTGCTTTGATCCCCATCCCTCACCACTGCATTGACTATCCAACAAGGAGCTTCCCAACCTCTCCTATTCACCTCAGCTCTTATTCAATGGCTTTCGATCAGTAGCTCTCTTTTTCTATCATAGAAAATTGACTCCTTGTGCTTAATTCCCAGCGGTTTATACGACCAGTGGAAACAACTCTTCAGACCTACGCATCAATTGTCGGATAAGTATATGTTGATTATGCTATTGACTAGTTGATTTCCTATCTGAATGCCCTAATGATATAGTTCGCATCACCTCCTCCAATGAGCTCAAGCTCCCAAACTTCTTGCGTAGCAGACTGCCACTCCCAACCTTAAATACCTTTGCCCAACTTGAAGAGAGAAGTTGAACTCTTCGCTACATAAACTTGTTCTTCCCCTAAAGTAGGGCTTTGAAACAAAGAACCAATATAAGCATCAAGTTGGACCCTCCATGACTCTATACGTGGGGCACTACCGAGAGCGTCTAATTGTTACCACCTAACCATAGTGTCAATCGCAACTAGAGATAGTTGAAGCCGAAACATCGCCTGGCCCACCCACATCAACATGCTTAAAGGTAGAGCATCGACAACCATGTCAGCTCTGCCACATGTCCAGTTGATCACGCGATGAGAGACCGTCACATACCATCGCAGTTACCGCCTCCATCGAAAATGGGGGTGCCCATACAACGTAAAATCCCAACTCCTCAAGGGTACTCTTGGTGCAGCCACTAATCAACGTTGGGATTGCATCCACGCACCACTATAAAGATAGGATCTCCTCCACTTCACTGTCAACACGCGTCCACAATGCCAGCCTTCAACAAAAGCTTTGCTTCCATCCAAGACAACCCATGAACACATAGCATGGAATGTCCTAACAACATGACATCCCTGTAAAAAGTCTTCGGGTTTAGAAAACACCAACCAACCTCACCTCTACCAGACGTCAAATATGAGTCCACCACAATAATCTGAAGGTGGTGATGCCACTTCCATGATTCCCAACAATTACAGTCTAATTAAATTATGATTAAGGTTAGTTGTTAATTTTATTCAATTTCATTCATTTGCAATTTTGATTTTCATGTGATCTCTTATTGGTTATGGGCCGACTAACTTAAGGAGTCAAATTAAGGTTTGTTAGAATAGGATTTTTTTTCTTTTTTATTTTATTTGCAATTTCAAGAAGAGGGAGGAACATTTTGATTATTGATAAGAGTGGTCCAACTAAAACATAAATAGATTATTTTGTAATGAGGAGAAGAGACCGATCGACCTGCAAAGATTGCAAAGTAAATTCCAGGAGTGAGTTTAACATCCCAACATCGCCTGCTAATCGTGAATGTGCAAATAAAAGGGTTCGAAGAAAAGGATGGTTCCCAAGACCATTAGAACTAGATGGTGGAATCTTCAATTGAAGCATGCAAGCTTTAAGGAGAAGGTTTTAGAAGATTTATCTTTGGAATGTAACGGAAGTGCAAACGAGATGTGGGAGACGATAGCATCTTATATTCGAAAAGTGGCGAAAGAGATGTTAAGCGGGTCTTAAGGAGGAGTTCCAGGCCATAAGGAGGCTTGGTGGCGGAGTGACCGAGTGCAAGAGAAGCTTAAAATTAAAAGAGTTTGCTTTAAAGTTATGTTTTTTAAAAGAAAAAGGGTGGTGTCCCAGAACTTGGGACCCACCGCCAAATATATTAAGAAGAATAAAACAATATTTAAAGTTTTGCGTCCACCAAGATGCACACAGAGATATGCTATGTTATAATATATCTACGTAAAAGATGTCTGACCCCCGAAAATGACAGCATTTTTTGCACACCAAATTAACCACAAAAATGCAAAAGGTCGCACGTTGTCCACGTGTCTGTAGCCACACACCGCTCTGAAGCCTTTCCAGAAGCTGGCGCAATCCAGACCCTCCAACCAAGATATGTTGGACCCAAACCACACCTGAGCAGAGGAAGGGCAAGAAAAGAAAAGATGGTCCGAATCTTCAGTTATCGTACCACATCTGGAGCACTATCCAACCTCCATTCCCAACAATCGCCCACATCGAACATGCGTGAGAACCCTGTCAAGTTGCAAAAGCCATAAGAAAATCTTTAGTCGATTAAGCACCTTGATCCTCCATATCATCTTGGTATCAATAGTCGTCTCTTCCTCTACCTCCTCCTCATCCTCTACTAGGAAGTGATAAGCCTTCTTCACAGGGAATCTCCCATCACCCCATATGAAGTGATCCATGCTAGTTGCCGAACCCGTAACATTGGCCATGTCTGCTTGCATAAGCAAGAAATCATCCACCCTCTGATCGAACAATGCCGAGGAGAAGCCAGGGCACCAGGATCTGCCATCCCAAACCTGTTGCACCGTCACCCACCGGTTGCACGTCAACCGGCACAGCCATGGGTAACGCTCGGCCAAAATTCCCTCACCCGACCAATCGTCCAGCCAGAGGTGAAAAGTAGCCCCATCCCCCAGAGCTGGTCGTAGCTTTACTGCCAAGACATGTAAGATCTCATTGATCCCCTTCCACGGCGACAAAGGCAGGCGAATAGGAGCAAGTTCAAGCGAATTGGATATCCCGTAAATCTTCCTCATCATCTTGCATACTAAATCCTTAGAATTCCCCTACAGACGCATTACCCATTTCGCCATGAAGGCCTTGTTCATCTCGGCAATCCGTAGAATACCCAGCCTACCCTTCTTCTTTGAGGTTGTTAACTTGTTCCACCCTACTAAATGTATACCTCGTCTGGTTTGCCTCCCGTCCGACCAAAAGAACCTCCTCGTGAGGCTCTCAACCCTAGCGTGAACCCTTCAAGGAAGACTCGTTGTAGAGCAGAAGAAAATAAGTATGGCTGACAGAACATGCTTAAGGAGCACCATCTTCCTGCCTCTCGATAGAACTGGTGCTTTCCAACCTGCCATCCTTCCCTCCAACCTGGCCAACAAGATCCTTCAGTCTTCATTCTTTCTCTTCCCTGCCACCAGTGGAAACCCCAAGTACGTGATCGGCAACCCTGTTGTTGGGTAGCCAAAAGTCATTGTCACCCCCTGTACCTCCTTCTCCGATAGCCCAAAAGGGACCACCACCGATTTAGATCTGTTAATCTGAAGGCTGGATAGGTCCCCAAAAATATCCAGAAAAAGCAACTCTCGCCACATCTTCTCCTCATCAGCTCCCATGAACATGATAGTATCATCCGCGTACTGCAAAAGCTAAATGGAGATTTCCTCCCATAACCACCACACCATCCCGCGCTTGTCGCCAATCTCATCATAACTGCCAAAGCGTCGGCCACAATGATAAATAGAAGTGGTGCTGGAAGGCAACCCTGCCTAATATCCCTCAGCGGCTGAAAGAAACCCCCTTTCAGTCAACCATTTACCAACACCGAGTGAGAAGTCGTCGTCATACAACGCTTCATCCACGCAATCCACTAACCCGGAAAGGCCATCTCCTCCAATGAGGCCCATAAAAATCTCCAATCGATGCAATTGTATGCCTTGGAGAATCCACCTTCCACAAAACACCTCTCACCTTGTTCTGCTTCCAATCTGTCGCCGTCTCCGATGCCAAAACAAAGCCATCGGCCATGTTCCTCCCAAGGACAAACGCCAATTGCTCGGACAAGATGATCCGGTCCATCACCAATCTCAATAGGTTGGCAAGGATCTTCGACACAATCAGGTACGCAGCGTTGGACAGCGAAATGGGCATGTAATCCTCCATTCTGGATGGCGTACCCTTTTTAGGGATCAGGAAGATAAGAGCCTTGTTCAACCTCTCGAAACCGCAATTATCGTCCCTGAACTCCTCGAGGACCGCCAAAACATCGTGCTTCACCAACTCCAAGAATTCCTGAAAGAATGCCACCGGGAAGCCATTTAGACCGAGAGCCCGATCCGCATTCAGCTGAAAACATGCTCGCCCTGTCTCTTCCTTAAATCCCCTCAACAATGCAATCATGTCCGACTCTGCAACCCGCAAGACACCTCTACCCTACCAACCCCGTCCAACCCGAATGTGGCACCTGCCAAACTCCAGGAAGTGAGATTTCAAAACCGCCCTTATCTCCCTTTCTCCTTCTACCACCGCACCCCCAATCTCGATCAAGTGAATGAAGTTATTGCGCCTCCTCCCCATTGGGTGTCGTATGAAAGAATCTCGTGTTGGCATCCCCTTCCTTCAAAATCCTTATCCTGGACCTTTGCATCCATGAAACCTCCTCCTTCTTGTCCTCATGAAGAATTTCCTCAAGACAACCCCCTATTACCGCTAGCTCCTCAACAGACAATGACCGAGAATCCTCCAGTTCATCTAACCTCTGGACCTCCTCCTGAGCCTTCAGCCTCCTCGTTATATTTCATCAAGAAGGATCTCATATCCGCCAGCTTGTTCGTGAGCCTTTCCGCCGCAGAACCACTCGGGCGACACCCTGCCCAGAATTCCAACAATGCCTCCTGGAAACCATCCTCCAACAACCATGCCTTCTCAAATCGGAAAAAGGAACAAGGGCGGTCCTCCACCCCTGAGAACCACAGAAGCGGCGTGTGATCCGATTGCACCCTAGGGAGGGCACGAGCCCCAGCCAAAGGAAATGCCTCTAGTACTTCACCGGACTGTAGGAATATATCGAGCCGAGACTTGGATTGAGAATTGCGCCACGTGTATAGACATCTCATAGCATCCAGAATCTTTGTAACCCAAAGAATGAATCGCATCTGCCAATTCCACCGAACCTCTGTCATGCCCACCTCTTTCTCTTGGACGGTCCTCCGGTCGCAAAGTCACATTAAAGTCCCCTGCTATAATCCAAATCACTTCCTGGAATCTCGCCCAGGCCATCCAAAGTTCGTCCATAAGCTCATTAATGCCCACGTCATTGCATGTACCATAATCGTTCGTCAACAACAATCGCCTACCGTCGGCCTTACGGATTAGCACAACCGTCAAAGAGAAGTCCCTTCGTAACTCTTCCTCCACCAACTCCAATTTGCTCCCATCTCAGCCCATGATCATGCACCCAGCCGCACCAACAGCTTCAATAGCCCTATAATCCCCTAATCTATTTCCCCCCACTTCCTTCCAAATCCCATCCAAGGCACCTGCCAGCTTAGTTCCTTGCAGAAAAGCCACATCCGCCCTTTGTTCAAAAAGTCGACTATGAACCATCATTCGTTTGTCGGCCTGGCCCAAGCCCTGACGTTCCATGAAACCATCTTCATTAAGGCAAGCGGGAGAAACCCCCAGGCCTTACCAGCCCAATGCAGGACACCATTGCCAGTTCCAACCCCTCCCCTAGCTTCGGATCATTCGCCTCTCCCTACTCTGATTTTCCCAACACCTCCCCTGACCGTGAAAACCTCTCGACCCCTTCCCCCTCCTGTTGTGACAAAAGAGCATCCACTCGCCATTCAAGAGCGGCAGGAGCAGCCGCCCTACTTCCACAGACGCCATCTCCTCCGCCTTCGAGCAGCCCTTCGGCCTCGCTGCCGCTCAGTAGACCACACACCACCGCTCCCTCCTCTTCTCCAGGATTTTCTGTGGAAGTAAGACATGTTGAACCTCCTCCCCCAATCCCCCAAGGGAAAATCACCGATAACCTCGCCTAAGGGAATCGGCTCCCTACCGCATCGCCTTGAGCTCACCTCCCATGCGACTGACCCATTCCGCAGAAGCACCATGCTTCTGACATCCTTCTCACCAGCCATCCAGGAGCACCCCTGGATAGCAGCAATGGGTCCGGAACCTTTCGGTGGTCCGATTCTCCGCCATCTATCGGGGCAACCAAAGGATCCGACATCTCGATAAAGAAGAAGTTCGCCTTCAGCTGCTCTCATGGTCGCGGATCTGCCCCCGCCCAAGCAGATCCCCCAAGACGAGTCGTTAGGCCATCGCCCTGCGATGAGAGGTCGAGCTCCGCTTGCTTAGATCCGCCAGGTTCCAAAGTCCCAACTCCACCCAAATAAGATTCCAAAACAGGTGCGCACAGACTCCAACCCGAATGTCCGACTAAGACGTCCATGTAGGAGGCCCTGCTTCCAAGGCATCTGAATCCTACCTCGTTCTGGTTGTCGTTGCTTGTGTGCGATGCACGCCTAACCTTTTCCCCATTCGTCTTCCTTTTTCAAACATTGCAAAAGGTGACGCTTCCCTTCCTAGATATGGCGCATCCCCCAGTTGCGTCCGTCGCCCCCGCCAAAGCTCCGCCCGCATCGATCAGCCTGGTTTCCTCCCGCACATCCAGAACGAAGTCACATCCGCGGAAAAATATTGTGATGCTCACCGGCAAGAAGCACTTGAAATCGCAACCCTCTGCCACCAACCATGGCGGTTGGCCTTGTCGCAATCCATCCGAGAGAACCTCCCGTACTCGCATGACCGGCGCAAGAAGATCCCAAACCGCCTCTACGTCACGGCCCAAAAGCGATAGACCGTGGATGACTATCGATCGACTCTGCTGCCAAACCGTGCGACGACCATCCCTCACCAGAAGTCTCCGCTAGTGAACCTTACAGCATGTACGTTGAGATATATTCAACAGTCTCCAACCTCCATCGGCGATAGTCCCCGTGCACATACCAAAGCCCCTCCAACTTGACCACGTCGCCTCCGAAGCCGTTGCCAATCGCCCGACTGACATACTCCATCGCATCGGGCAGGCAACTCCCCTCACCATGGCGCACCCCCACGAGCACTCCACCTTCGCACCCCTCTGATTCCTCCTTTGCCCCGGCAGGATCCTTAGCGAGTCACGATGGGCAAGAGAAATTGCGGTGGTGACCCCATCCTCCACATCGTAGGCATCTTCCCTTGAACTTCGATGCATCCCCTATGTTACGTGAGGAGGTCCCTTGTGTAGGAGGGCAGCGCCGCCCGAGCCTGTGGCTGACCCGTGTCCAACCACCCGTCGTATCTCTCATGACCTTCCCCACACCTATTGCATTAAAGTTATGTTTAAGGATAGAACAAAGGAAACTATTACAAACTACAAGATAGTGAAGAAGGAAGCAAAAAAGACTGTAAGAGAAGCTAAGACAAAGCCTACGAAGTTTTGTACAAAAAACTTGACTTGAGGAAGGGCCAGATGAATATATCTAGATTAGCCAAATCAAGAGAAAGAAATACAAAAGATCTTTCTCAAGTGAGACGCGTTAAAGATGAGGAAGGGAATGTGCTTGTTACTCTGAAGAATATAGAGACTAGATGGAAGGAGTATTTCCATAATCTTTTCATTGGGCAAGGAAATAATAACATCACTTTGGGAGATCAAGCTAATAGTGAAAATTACCTCAATCGTGTGTACTATAGACGAATAAAAGAATGGAAGTAGAGGAGGCTTTAAGGGTTATGAAATCTAGGGAAGGATTGGGACATGATGACATTTCTATAGAAGTTCGGAGAGTTATAGGTGAACGTGGCTTGACTTGGCTCAGAAACTTACTTAATGTTATCTGGCGAAGTAAGAAAATGCATGAAGAATGGAGGAAAAGCATCGTGGTGCCATTTTACAAGAATAAAGGAGACATTCATAATTGTTTGGATTATAGAGGTGCCAAATGATGAGTCATATTATGAAAATTTGGGAACGTGTTAATGAAAGAAAGTTAAGTCAAGTTTCCAAAGTAACAGAAAACCAATTCGGATTTAAGCTAGGTTGCTCAATTATTGAAGTTATCCACATGTTGAGGAGAACAATGGAAATTTATAGAGCAAAAGGGAAGAACCTTCATATGATTTTTATTAATTTAGAGAAGGCTTATGATTCTATACCACAGGAGATCTTGTGGAGAGTTTCGGAGAAGAGACGATTACTTATCCAGTACATCAACCTTATAGAGGATATGTATGATGGAGCTTCATCTTGTAAAAAGATCCAGTCTGGGACATGGTTTCAGATTTTGCAAAATATCAGTTCTGACATGCGACCGGAATTTCAAACGAGATGCCTATATGGGGGCCTTCCTTCACAAATGTTGCTCGATTTGGGTGAAATGTAACTCAAATTTACTGAAATTTTGATGAAATTTCATTGCAACGTGATTTCGAGACGATATCTGATATTGAAATTTAAAACATTCGTCTGAGAAGATCAACTACTCTGACATCAGCATCGATTTACATTAAGATTCAACTTTATGTTCTTTCCTTATTACTTTGATAATCGATGAGTTGACTAGTCACATTCAGGATGAGGTACCTTGGTGTATGTTGTTTGCCAGTGATATTTTGTTGGTTGATGAATCTAGAGATGGAGATAAGAAGCTTGAAGCTTTGAGACATGGCCTATAAACTAAAGGATTTTGTACAAGGCCAAGATAGAATATATGGAGTGCACATTCAATGGAAGCAATGATGAAGGAATCAAGGTTACGATTGGAAAGGTAACATTCAGAAAAAAGATCCTTTTAGATACTAGGGATCTAATTTGCAACATGATGGGAAATTGATGGAGATGTTGCTCATAGAATAAATGCAGGTTAGTTAAAGCGAAGATGCGCCTTAAATTTTTGTGATAAGAGAATTCCTTTAGAAAATCAAAGGAAAGTAGGACAAAGCAGTCGTGAGACCTGCTATGCTTTATGGAACTGAATGTTATCATGTGAACCATAAACATGCGCAATGAATGATAGTAGTAAAAATGAAAATGTTACGATGAATGTGTGGTCGTGCATGGAAAGATTAGATTCAGAACAATGTGATCAGAAGGAGAATATTCGAAGAGAACTTAGTTATTTGGATCTACACTTGAGAATGACCCAAAACAGATTCAAATGGAGGCAAAGAATTCATGTAGCTAACTCTACTTAGTGTATTACAGGGCTTTATGTTGTTTTTTAGGAAAAAGAGGGTATGACGTCGAGAAGACATCTACCTAAAAACTTGTATACATTTATATTATAAAAAAGCACAAAAAAAATACATGGACCAAAAGGTATTTGTTATAAAATATGAAGAATGCGGAAGCGATTGATAAACAGAGCATAAACAAGAAACATCAACATGGGAACACCATGATTTAACGTGGAACCCTACTCCGTGAGGAGCGGGATGAAACCACGGGAGAAGCCCTCAAAGGGGTGTGTTTCTCTATTGATTTTTCTCAATGAGTACAAGAGGTCTGGGGCTCCTTATATAGCCTCTCCAGAGCCTCCAAGTCCCACTACTGGACGATGTGGACTAAACAAGTGGATGGGGTAAATGGATCTTCTCCAGGATCCATTTACCCTGCTACAACTCAATGGGCGCACATAACAATACTCCAACTCTCCCCCTCAAGCTGGAGCATGCAATGCTCAGCTTGGACAAATAGAAAGAAACTCAACTCAACGCTACAAGACACTACGAACAATATCAACCCAAGCGCGCACATTGCTGCAGTCGAGGACGTTGCTTCTCATGCCATGCAGGTGAGGAGGACGAACGGGCTGGAGTGTGAGTCAACTGAATCTCCTCGTCGGAGAGCATGTGCTCTGAACTGCGCATGTCAGAGTCACTGCAATTGAAAATGAGTCTCCTCGTAGGAGTACTCTGGCCCGCCACAATAATGTGGACAACTGCTCCATCTCTGAAAAGGGCCGAACTGAAAAGGTCGTGGTTGTGCAATCCTCGTCGAAGTCCCATGGTCGTTGGAGAATGGAGTCTGAAATAAGTCTCCTCGTCGGAGAACCGGGTCTCTCCCATTTGGCTCAGAGAATGGTACACACTCTGGTGTACCTATGATACCACATGAAAACCCTTGCCAACATGGCATAGGGAATGGTCCTCTACTCTGGAGTCACTATGGCTTACATGAAAACTCTGGCCTACAAAACAAGAAAGGATGGGGACCACTACAAAAGATGGCAAACATGTGCTCATCTGAAAATAACCGCAAACTCGTGCGTGTCTGAAACTGAAGAAGACTCGGAAAAAGAAACATCTGACATCGAGTCTGAAATCTGCTGTAGAGTCTGGGAAAAACTGAACGAGCATCTGGACTGGAATCTGAACTGTCTCTGAACTGGAGCTGGAATCTGAATCGTCAGAGTGATATATGATGCCAAAGAACTCTACATATACTCCCCCTTTCTCCCATACTTGTCGGGAAAATGATATCGACAAAGTTGGGAGAAGACAAGATAAATAGGGGGTACAAATCATCAATTAGCTGATTTCATTATTCATCATTTTTTCTCTCGGCTTCTAAAAACATGGATATTCAAAATCATTGCGGGCTTTTAATTTTTTTAATAAGCCCTTTTTTTGAAATTTTTTTATCGACCCTTTTTTTTATTTCTCGGATTTTTTATATGCGTACGGCTTTTTTAATTGTACGCTCCTTTTCTGATTTTTTTAACGTGAATCTCGGCTCAAATATGGCCCAAAAACTTGCGCTGCTCCTTTTTTTCCAGCAAATTTCCCGCCTCCTTTTTCCTTTTTTTAATGCAGGTTGATCCTTTTTTTAAATGGGCCCAGTTGGTTTTTTTTAATAAGAAGTGGCATCGGGGCCCTCCACTTCTTTCCAAACAGGGCGTGAATAGGGTTCCCTTGGGAACCATCTTTCGACCGTCGCCCGCCCCCATGGGTTGTTTTTTTCCATGCAGCGCCGTCGCCTCCCTCTTGGGGGTTTTCTGCTCCTCGCTTGAGGCCCCCGCCGAGGAGCAGATCGTGCTCACCGCCTGTTTCTGCTGTGCGCGGGAGCTCTCGCCTGGGAGGGGGGTTGTGCTGCGCGAGGGGGTGCACGCACGGGGGTGCGCTGCGCGGAGACTTCGAGACTCTCGCAGGTCTGGATGGAGCACTGCGGCACATGCCGCCTGTTCGCCTGCGGGATGGGGGAGGAGCCGATTGCGGGGGTGCCTCTCTCACATCTGGAGCGATCTGGGAGATTGGGAGGTGGCGTGCCTCCTGAAGGAGATGTCTCTCGCCAGGGAGAAGAATATCTGGACCAGGGAGGAATGGAGGTGTCGCCTGCAACCTCTGATGGGAAAAAATGGCGCTTGGTGGGACTTCGCGTGTGCTGGAACGCGTGCTCATCTGGGTTGTGTTGTGCGGCTTGAAGGAGCAGCAGTTGGACAATGGCCTGGACGATGTTCTTGCGTTGTGGTTGTTCTTGCACTCTGTGCCGCGCATCTGCCTGGAGCGCAATGAGAGAAGGATTGTCGCCTGATGGTCTGAAACTCGAGCAATAGAAGCTTGGACTGTTGTATGCAGATCTCGAACAATCGCATAAAAAAAAGATCTTCAAGAATGAATCTCCGGACATGTGCCGACGAATCATGCTCCAACATTGATCAAGAACAAAACTCCATGAATTAGGGTTTCAATAGAAAACCTAGATCTTACAAGAACTTAAAAAAATAATCGAATCTCGAACAAGAAAAATAAAACATGATTCCTCGAGAATCGAACCCGCTCTAATACCATGTTATAAAATATGAAGAATGCGGAAATGATTGATAAACAAAGCATAAACAAGAAACATCAACATGGGAACACCATGATTTAACGTGGAACCCTACTCCGTGAGGAGCGGGATGAACCACAGGAGAAGCCCTCAAAGGGTGTGTTTCTCTATTGATTTTTCTCAATGAGTACAAGAGGTCTGGGGCCTCCTTATATAGCCTCTCCAGAGCCTCCAAGTCCCACTACTGGACGATGTGGGACTAAACAACTGGATGGGGGTAAATGGATCTTCTCCAGGATCCATTTACCCTGCTACAACTCAATGGGCGCATATAACAATACTCCAACAGTATTTACATGGACCAAAAATTTGCATGTTGTTGTTCGACAACTCGTACAAAGGTAATTTTCAAGTTTCAATTAAATTGGACTTATTTCCTCTACCCTTTTCCTCTTCCATTCCTCCCCCTCTGCACATCTTCGTGCTTTCTCTCCTCCAACCCCTACATTCTGACATGATTCTCCTTCACTCTTACACCTCCAAATTTGTTCTCCACATGAAAAGTCTCTCCTACATCAAGTGGTATCAGAGTGTGGGGTATAAATCATTCTCACAACCTAAAGATCCTTCAAGGTATTCGAAAAAGCATAGATCAGGTAGGTTTCATACAATGTTATCAAATGTTTGCAGAGATGGAAGATTCGTGTTGAGTTTGCTCAACATGTGTTAGAATCTGTGAGATGCAATCATGAGACCCAAATAACGTACAATCTCTAAGCCACCAAGACATGCGCGTTTAGCCGAAACCGGAACCAACTGATGTTGAAGTTGAGACATCATGGTCCATCGAATCCTCTATGAAAGTCGTCGTTGAACCTCAATCGATGTTGTTGCCCCAATACAACCCCAACATCACCCCCCTCACAAGATGCAACACCTCCTTATTGTGCCAAGAAGACTCCCCCTGCCTTCGTCGCTAGCACCAGCACAATCAATACCTCCACCTCCAATGCAGATGCATCCCCCACTCACACAAATACTGGCATTGCTCTACCACTCTCCACCATCATCATCAACGTCCTCACCCTTTCTTCACCTCCACTTCACATCCATGCTACCTCTACCATGTTGGTGCACTCTATCTTCACCTAGTTTGCTGCATTTTTTTGAAGAAAAATGCGGGTGGCCTCCCAAGTTGGGACCCACCTCAAGAAATATGTATAAATATATAACGTATAATTACAGGTTATTGCACAATCCAAGATCTACGTAACGCCTTACAATGTCCCAGCACATTCTCAGAATAAAAACTATTTCCCCCAAAAATCACATTGTTCCGCGTGCACCAAATAACCCAAACAATCGCAAAGGGAAGTGCACTGTTCATATCCAAACCTGCAAACAAAATGAACATCCAAAAGCACGAAACATCCTGAGCACCAAGCCAGGAAATATGCGTCATGTTCCACACCTCGGTCGAGAACTCGCAAACGAAGAACAAGAGATCCATATCTTCTATCGCTGAGTTGCATTTGTCGCAGGAAACATCCTCCACCCCCAACATAAGCCCACAGTGCTCCTTCGTAAGAATCAAGGCCCTAAATGTCGGTTTTGGTCACCATTTGGGTGACCGACCGAAACAAAATTTCGGTCATTTCCGTCATTTTTTGTACTAGGACCCACACATTTCGATCGTTTCGATCAAATTTTGATTTTGACAGGATATCGATATTCGACAGAAATTCGATCGAATTTCGCTGAATTTTGAGATCATGGTAAGAATCCTCTCAAGCCTGAACAGCCACAAAAACACCTTGATCATGTATGGCACCTTGCTTCTCCACATCAATTGCAAGTCTACCCCTTCGTCATCATCCACCTCCACCCTTTACGCCACAAAAAATAGTAAGCCTTTTTTATCGAAAATCTGTCATCTCCCCAGACATAATGATCTCTGCCCACCGTAGGAACCACCTTACGGGCCAACTCGATCTGCAACTTCAAGAACTCCTCAACTCTCTCATCTGAAAGCTCCGCCAAAAAATCGGAGACCATGCACCTCTACCTTCACCTCCCTCATCACCACTGCCTTATCCACCTCTATCTGCATCAACCTTGGGAAACGCTCTCCCAAGGCCCCCTCCCATGTCCAGTCACCCAGCCAGAAACGAAATCCCACCATTTCCCAGACAAGGCCTCAACTTGCATGCCATCTCCGACACCATCTGCGAAGCACCCCTCCATAAAGCAGAAGGGATGCGTCCCAACTCAACCTCCAAAGACATAGACACTACATAGATCTTCCTCAGCAGCCTATAAACCAGGTCCTCTGACACCCCCAAATGCAGATCACCCATTTAGCCATAAAATCTTTATTCATCTCCCCCAACCTCCTGACACCTGCTTCCACTTCGATGTCGTCACCCGATCCTAGATAACCAAATGGATGCCCCCCTCTAGCCTCCCCATCCGACCAGAAAAATCTCCGCATGAGGCCCTCAATCCTCATCCGCCCCCTGTTGGCATGGCTCTTGTAGAGCAGAAAAAATCGGGACCGTCGAAAGAACATGCTTCAGAAGCACCAGCTTCCTTCCCTTTGAGAGCAGCCTCGCCTTCCACCCGACAGATTTCTCGATCCTACCCTTCCTCTTCTGCATCGTCACCGGATCCCAGCTAACCAAATGGATGCCCCTCTAGCCTCCTCATGCAACCAGAAAAATCTTCGCATGAGGGCCTTGATCCCCGTCCGTACCCCTACTGGCATGGCTCTTGTAGAGCAGAAAAAAATCGGGACCGCCGAAAGAACATGCTTCAGAAGCACCAGCATCCCTAACTTTGAGAGCAGCCTCGCCTTCCACACGCCCATTTTCCCCTCCAATCTCTCCACCAATGATCTCCAGTCCTTCACCATCGGCCTCCCCTCCACCAAGGGCAACCCGAGATATGTGATCAGCAAGGTGGCCATTGGGCAACCCAATGCTTCCACCACCCCCCGAACCTCCTGCTTGGAAAGATCAATGGGACCACCACGGATTTATCCTTATTAACCTGCAGCCTTGAAATGTCACTAAAAAAATCCATGTCGCACGATGCCCTCCCGATCTCATCTTGATTAGCCCTCAAAAAAATGGCAGTGTCGTCAGCATACTGCAGTAACGGAACGGAGATCTCCTCTCTCCCGTATCCAAACCACCAACTATAGGATATCGTCAAGATCATCATCACTACCAACGCATCTACTACAATAACAAATAATAAAGGTGCTAAAGGACATCCATGTCCGATGCCCCTCTGAGGCTGAAAGAAGCCCCCTTCGGGTGACCGTTGACCAACACCGTGTATGAGGTCGTCGTGACACATCGCTTGACCCAAGCGATACATTCCTCCAAGAAACACTTTTTCTGCAAAGAGGCCCACAAAAAACTCCAATCCACGCAGTCATATGCTTTTGCAAAATCTGTGTTCCACAGTACAATCTTTGTCTTGGACCTCTTCCAATCCGTAAGCACTTCGGATGCCGTGACCAGCCCATCCGCCATAACCCTCCCAGGCACAAACGTCGACTGCTCCGGGGAAATTATATGATCCAGCACCCCCCTCCAGGATCTTCGATATAATCAGATAAATAGCATTCGACAATGCAATGGGCATGTAGTCCTCCACCTTGGCGGGTGCACTCCTCTTCAGCATCATACAGATGAGCGCTCTATTCAGCCTCTCAAAACCTCGATTCCCCTCGCGGAACTCTGCCAACACCTCCAGCTTCACCACCTCCCAGAACTTCCTATAGAAGCAAGCCGGAAATCTGTCCGGGCCAGGTGCCCCATCCGCATTCAAGTCATGCAGCACCTGCTTCGCCTCCTCCTCAATGAACTCTCTCACCAGCAGCTCCTCCTCCTCAGAAATCCGCACCACTCCTTCGCCATGCAGCCTGTCACCCCAACCACTGCACGAGCGCCTATGGCTAAAAGTCTGAACATGCGATCTCAAGGTCGCCCCTACCTTTTTCTCCCCCTCAAAAGTCTGGCCTCCAACCTCAATTGAGTGTATGTAGTTCCTTCTCTTTCTCCCACTGGTCGTTGCATGGAAGAACTTAGTATTTGCATCCCCCTCCTTCAACCAACGTTGCTTGGCCTGCTGCCTCCATGCAACCTCCTCCTTATCTTCGTCAATAATCTCCGCAAGATGCTCCCCGCGCTCCACCATCCCCTCCTCCAGAAGCGCCCAGTCATCTTCCAACCAATCCAATCGAGAGACCCCCTATTGCGTCCTTTGCTCCCTTTCCATGTGCTACACACGTATCTCCTTGTTGAACCCTGACAAAAAAACCTTTAGCGCACCCAACTTACTGGACAACCTACAAGCTGACGTCCCCTCCGGAGTATAGCCCCTCCAAAAATCAGCCATACCCTCCCGAAAACCATCCTCCAGTAACCAGGTCTTCTTGATCCAAAATAGAAATCTCTGGCAGCCCCCTCCCTAAAGATCCAACGCAAAGGTGTGTGATCCAAGTGTGCCCGGGGCAGAGCCCGGGCCTCTACCAACAGAAACTGCATCATGGCCTCTGTTGACAACAAAAATATGTCAATACGAGATCTCTCTCTAGAATTCTGCCAGGTGTTCTGACATCCCATTGCATCCAACACCTCTAGCCCCATCTCACCAAATACTTCTCTCAACGCCATTGAACCAACATCTCTTCCACCACGACCGTCCGGACGGTCATCAGGGAGCAACGTGACATTGAAATCTCCTCCAATTATCCACGGCACATCAAGGTGTCGTGCCCTCCAAAGGCACAAGTCATCAATCAACGAGGCAGTACCAACCCCACCAAAAGGGCCATAAACATTGGTGATCAGAAATTGCACACCATCCGCTCTCCGCAGCAGTATAATCGAAAGAGAGGGTTGTCTACGCACCTCCTCTCCCTCCAACACAAAGCAGTCGTTGTCCCATCCGTCACCAACACCCCTGCATCCCTAACCGCCCCAACTTCCCTGAATTCCCCTTTAGCCTTCCTCCCCTGGCCTCCCTCCACACTCCCTCCATCCCCTCCAGAATTTGGTTTCTTGAGAAATCGCCACGTCCACCTCATGCTCTCTTACCAACCTTCCCACAGCCAACCTCTCCGCCTATCCCAAACCCCCAATATTCCAAGATAACACCTTCATTTAGGAACAAGAAAACACCCCTTCAGAGGTACCACCCCGATGCACCGGAATACCTCACTCCCCATACCCCGCAACAACTCCCCTTCCCAGAAATGGGCTTCAACACCACCCCAGCCCCTTCCAAACTCTCTACGACCTTGCCCTCCCCCCCCAGGCCACCTCGCCAACTGTGTCAACGGGCCCTCCTCCTGTCCGCCATTCCTCCGCTCGCCCCCAACCCTCAACCTGCATAACATCCGACCCCCACAGCACCTCTTGCTTCGGGCCCCCTCCCACCTATAAAAAAAGCAGCACTGCATCCCTCCCAAGCCCTCATCCAATCTGTAAATCTCCGCCCTCCGCTTCCGCCTCCTCTCTGCAAGCCCGCATCTGACGTATCTCCTCCCCAAACGACCAATCTCCTTCATTGCCTGCTGAGCTCCCCCCTGCGGAGAAGAACTCGCCAGCATGGTCCCCTCACGGCTCCGAACGGGCGCATACCACTGCAGATGTAGTCCTACCACCCCATTGTGCAACGCAGGAGGCGCTGAAGGCCTTGTTGAGGCCCTCGTCTCCAGAGGATCAAATTCCTTATCACATCCCATGTCACCACCCTCAAGTCTGCGGCGCTCCTCAAGATGTCGGTCGGTTGCTCCGCCCATACTCTGAACCGGATCGCAAGCAGATTTACCACCGCGAGAAGGATCCGAGGGGACCTCTTGTCTCCACTTTATTTGCATCCACCCAACAAGTGTGGCCACCACCCGTCAAAAGATGATTTCGCCACCAATGATCTGCCACTCGTAAATGGATTCGCCACAACCGACCCGGACATCATATTCGGATCTGGCTCCATCGACCTGCCCAACCTATACAGGCTCTCCCCCAATCGAACCGCCTCTGGCATCCGCCACACAAGATCTGATTGGACCCCCGGGTGATCCACGAAGCCTGCCACCACTTCCTCAAACAAGGGACGCCCCCCGAAGCCAATTCCCACAAAGCTCGAGTCCCGAGCCCCAATGCTACCTCTCTCAGAGCCCGAGGCCATCGTCCTTGAGGCTCGCAAAAAATATCCCACCAATAACTAGATCAAAGCATGCGACACGAACTAGTTTGTTGCAATTGCAGCTGATTTATCCTCAATGAGCATCCCCAACATGTGATCCTTGCTCGACAACGTTATCATTGTCATTGTCATAATCTAAAGAAGTTGTGTCGACCCCCACCCCTCAACCGACGCTATTGGAGTCGCAGCTCGAGATGGATGAGACTTCCTTGTCACCCTAGGGTTTGGAAGCTCCAAACCTAGCGATGGATTATCCATCATCGCTCCATATAGGTCACAATCGTCGCCGCCACCATTTGGCATAGCCCTACCATCATCGAGGTCGCATCGAACCCTGTCAATGGAGACTTAGCGCCAACTCTTGACACTACAATAAGAGCTTGGACAAACAAACCACACCAAGGTTTATCTTATCTCCTCAAATAAATTCATCTCTCAAAATAAAAGGGAAAAAGGATGGATGCAGCATCATGGGACAGTTTTAAGGATGCCCATCTCCCCAAGTACTTTACCAAAACAGTAAAGTTGAAGGAAGAGAAAAGGGGAAAGACTCGTGTAAAGGGTTAGAAAATTGCAACTAAACCTCTTCCCAAAAAAATACAAAACCAAATATTAATGATGCAAAAAAAGGTTAACAAATTGATGGATCAACTCAAGACCAACCCGTCATGTGCATGAAGATCAAGAAATTCAACGAAAGATGAATTTTTTAAGCAACATAGAGTTCAAGCTACGTGAATTTAGGAATTAGAGGCAAAATAAGGGGTTTTCCTCTTTGATTCTCATCCAATTAGAGTTTAATCAAATTAGGGCTAAGGTTGTAACTTTTGTTCAATTTGAATCCATTGTAATTTTAATTTTTATTTAAATAAAAAGACTGTGTGTGATCTCTAATTGCTTATTGGATTGATTAATTTGAGTTAAATAGTAATTTTCTTTTTTTATTTAGAAATTCTAGGGGATGGTAGTCATTATTTCGAGAAGCTTCAAGTTGAAATTAAAATTGGAGTTATCTCTTCTCTTCTCCACTCTTCCTCCCTAATGTACATCGTCGTGCTTTCTCTCCTCCAACCCTACGCATTGACGTGTTTATCCTTCTCTCTCTCCACCCCCCCCCCACCTCTCTCCCCAAATTTCTTCTCTAACAAAAAATTCTCTTCTCCATCACTCTCCTCTCCATCTTGATGTCGCTCTGCTTCTGATCTCTAGCTCCACTTATGCTCTCGCTCTACAATTTTTCTCAATCCAATCAGCAGACCATCGAGATGTTATTAGAATATCCACTTTTTTATGTGTATATTTCTACAAGCAATATATGATGTGGTACAAGTAAAACATCCCAATTATACCTCTATATTAACAAACAAATACATTGTGTCTTATTATTCGATTACAGCAATTTAAAAGCTTGATTTCCGGGTAAAATGATAGTTAGATCATTTTCAAAAATTTCGATCATATCAATTAAGTTTCCTCAAAATTTTACATTCTATTTTAGCAAAATAACATCAAAGTCAATATTTAAGTCCATATTTACAACAAAGGATGAAACTGAGTAATGCTATGGAGGTGTCATCCCCCACCTAACTTTGCACATCTACTAAAGTACTACAAATTTTTCCAATCCTTCGTTTTCCATTTTTTCATTAATATCTTATTATTTCTTTTTTTTACTTTGATTATGGACGAGTTGACAAGTCACATTCAAGATGAGTTACCTTGGTGTATGTTATTTGCTGATGATATTGTATTGATTGACGAGACTAGAGATGGAGTAAATGAGAAGCTTGAAGTTTGGAGACATGAGTTGGAGAGTAAAGGATTTTGTATAAGTAGGGCTAAGACAGAATATATGGAGTGCTCCTTTGATGGAAGCAATGGTGAAGGAATCGAGGTGAAGATTGGTAATGATAACATTCGGAAGAGAGATTCTTTTAGATATCTGGGATCCATTTTGCAACATGATGGGGAAATTGATGGAGATGTTACTAATAGAATAAATGCAGGGTGGCTAAAGTGGAGAGGAGCCTCTGCTGTTCTATGTGATAAGAAAATTCCTTTAAAAATTAAAGGAAAGTTTTACAAAGCAGCTGTGAGAAATGTTATGCTCTATGGATCTGAATGTTGGCCTGTGAACCATAGACATGTGCAAAGAATGGATGTAGCAGAAATGAAAATGTTAAGGTGGATGTGTGGACACACACATAAAGATCGGATTCGGAATGATGCAATCAGAGAGAAAGTTGGTGTAGCTCCGATTGAGGATAAGATGCGAGAAAACCGCTTAAGATGGTTTGGTCATTTGCAAAGAAGATCAGTTGATGCGCCAGTTAGGAGATGCGAGTGTTGGGATGTTGAGCCGGTAAAGAGAGGGCGAGGACGACCCAAGAAGTGTTGGAAAGAAACTATACGAAGGGATCTTAGTTTTATGGATATAAGCCCGGGATTGACCCAAGATAGATCTGAATGGAGGCGAAGAATCCATGTAGCCGACCCTACTTAATTGTGGGAAAAGGCTTTGTTGTTGTTTGTTGTTGTTGTATCTTATTATTTCTTTTCTCAAGAATCAAACCTTAGGGATCGAATCATTACAATCGGAATAATAATGTTACAACAATCAAGTCATACAAATATATATAGTATATTGATAGCAATTTCTTTTATAAAGTGAAATATATGTTTTGATCAAAAGGGTTTTCGTTTTTTAAAGCAGTCGTCTTATAAAAATGGTGAAACCGTCTCCCACTTTAAGTAGGGTCTGCTACATGGATTCTTTCTCAAATACATGTTGAAAGATCCGACCAACAATATGTTACGTTGGTTGTCGGCTACCTAACGCCCCCAAAAGGGGGGAATTGAACCTTGGTATTTTGGGCGGTAGGCACACTGCACTACCACCAGACCATTGAAGTGGGTTTAAAATGTAAGATTAGGTTTTTGAAATATCTTACGCAGTGGATTCACACCTTATATCCAATGGATGTGTTTCAATGTATCATTCTTTCGCGATATAAACTTGCGCATACACTTGAGAATGATCTTCAAGTGGATGCACAAATCAATTAGACTAGTAATTAAATTATACAATTCAATATGTTTTTTTTATAATTATTGGAGTCTCAATTATTCCTTATCTTCGTATTTTCAAATGTTTTATTAAAAATGTATGGAAATTATAATAAGTTTTATATTTGCAAAAATGTTGTATTCTCTCTTAGTACATTATAATGATGCCTAATTCATGATAAGCACACCAACTTGCTGGCAAGATGCCTGAAGACTGAAAAGCTAAAGACGAAACTAGATCTAGAGATAATTCCAGTCTATATAATTAGTAAAAAAATATGTGCATAGTTTAATTGTTTTTTGTTTTATTTAAATACATTTATAGAAGGATACCGAATATAGGGATAATGACCATTCTAAAATATTTACTTAAACGACTTATTTAACAAAGTGAAATAGCATATTGATATTTGGTTCTTGTCTAAATTACTAGGTCCGCACCTGATGCACGCGTACACAGAATGTCATAATACACCTGCAATGAGTACTGGGTAGGAAGATTTAAACTAATTTATTGTTCTACCACAAATATACTATCGTTCTACAACAGATATAGTAGAACTAAATTCAATAAGGTGCATATATGGGTGATAGAAATATCCAAAATAGCATATATGGGTGATAGAAATCACGAGTATTTGAACCACGTGCATGCACTAAATGTCCATCTTAAGAGAACCAATGAAAATTCGTATGTAGAAATATAAAATGTTTTGTATAATCAGATAATTGAATGAATATTCATATAAAATTAAACAACCAAAAGTACAATACAAAGAATGATGATGAGCTAATCATATGGAAAAGCGGACCTTTCTTTGAGGATCTTGAAGTAATGATTCATTTGTTTTTACTTCTTCCATCAAAATTTCTTCATTAATGTTTATTGAATCATGTTGAGCAATCCTTCCAGCATTTTTTTCGGCTGCGATAATTTCACTAAATGCTTTTTGCAGTGCATCTTTTGCTATTCTATAAATATATACTGATGATGCACCTTTATCCGATAATTTGATGGCGTCCTGACAAAGATCGTTGAACCTAGTTGTGATGGAATCCTGAGAAGCGTTTTGGATTTCAATTGGCCGGTCATCTAGCAAAGCATTGTTTTTTGCATTCCTCGTCCATCGTCTTAAGAAATACTCCTGAGGTAGGACACGAAGATCAACCATCAAAAAAACTCCCAAAATGTGTCTGCACAAAATGCCTGCAAACTCAAATTTGCCACAGCTGCAGATAGCTGTCCTTTTTGGTGCATCAAAAGTGACAATATATTGATCAAGGGAATCCTCATCCCTCGTCACACTGTATCTACTAACAGATCCATCCTTGAGTTTATAAGCAGTGTACCCCAAAGATTCAACAAATTCCTCTTGAAATTTCTCAAATGCCACTCTTGTATATATATCAGCAGCTTGTTTTTCTATGGGAGATGCAGTCTTCAGAACAGGCTTCAAACACCACATATTCAGATCAGCTTGTACTTCTTTTTCATACCGGTCCACCATGGCTAATTCAAATTGAGTGAGAAATACTTTCAGAGAAGTCTTTGTGTTAAAATATTTTTTATAAAGATCATTTACAGTTTCTACTTTCTGATTTGGGGACAATTCAGCAAAGAAAGTCTCCTTCAGGTATAATGGAACCCATCTTTGGCGGATATTGAACAATGCTTGCAACCATGTATTCTTCCTCAGGTCATATGTGTCTATGATGGACGCCCATGTTGTTTCAAAAGACCTGATTGTCTCAGCTTCAATCACACACCTTTCTAGCTCTTCTCTTAAAGTAGGATGAGTTGCATATGCATGGGCCAACTTCTGCTTGGTTCTGCTCAAAATGAGCCACTTACAAAAACGATGGTGTGTATTTGGAAAAACCTTTGCAATAGCAGCTGCCATGGCCCGATTTTGATCAGTAGTCAATGAAAGTGGAGGCCTTCCTCCCATTGCTGCAAGCCAAGTTTGAAATAACCAGACAAAAGAAAATTCAGTTTCATCTATAAGCAATGCACATCCAAAAATTACGGGTTGTAGGTGATGGTTCACACCTGAAAACGTAACGAATGGCATCATGTACTTATTCTTTTTGTAAGTTGTGTCAAATGCAACAGCATCCCCAAAATAATTATAAGCAGCTCTTGACTTGGCATCTGCCCAAAAAACATTGGTCACACAGCTATTGTTATCTACCTGAATAGCATAAAAGAATGCAGGATTCTCAGATTGCATCTTCTTGAAATAATCCAAAAGGCCCTGAGCATCTCCTCCTTCCCCAAATGCATTCTGACGAAGCAAAGTCGTCGCATCTGATGCCACAATAGTGGCCTTCTCAGAAGTATCAATAAAACCGCGTGCTCTAAGGTAACCAGCTCTGCTGCAAGTCCCCAGAACATGGGTATGAGCTGTCTCAAGCTTGGAAACCACCCACCTGTCTTTGTCTCGGATAACCTCCATAAATGCTTTGCATCCTTCCCGCATAGATATTCGCTCGCGCTTCCTAACACCTTCAGCTGATATTTTTTTCCGATATACACCTTCCTTTGAACAAACAAATCTCTTCATGATTAAAACCTCTTGTATACCCTTTGAGCGCCTCGACCTGCCAACACGAAAAGGAAAACCCAATCGTCTTGCATACTCATTATAGAAATTCTTTGCGGCTTCATCGGACTCAAACTCCATACCCAAAACTGGTTCCAGTTTTGTTTCACCTATGATCAATGGGACAGGAATCATCTCTTTGCAGACCGTTTGCACCACCATCTCGGCAGAACTCTTCATGGTTTCATCAGGCATGATAGTCCCATGGCCCTCTCCCATGTGATTTACCATATGTGATGTTCCGCCATCACCAGGTCGCACATTAGGATTAGTTTCCAGTGACATGAGGCATTCCACATAGTCTTCTATTAGGTCATCCCCCTCAGCTCTGCCACTCTCCATTAATTTTAAAAAACTAGAAGTGGCATACATCCAGCTCCTGCTAAAGAGTAATAGTATTGGTAAGCTTATATCTCTTAAAGAACCTTATTAATACCACAGAAACCATACTTTAATATTTCTGCATCTTCAGAGATGATATTCAAAAGACAGATGATAATAATGGTAGCAGTCGCTTTAAAAAAAATAAGAATGGAGCATAACAAAATTATGGAAGGGAAAACAAATAGATACTTCCATTGAGTCCTTGAGGCTCTCTTATATAGAAGATGAATCCTGCGGAAAATTACATAAAGTAGACTGAGGAATAAGAAATATAAATAAAGAACACATAAAAATATCTATTTCAACACTTTCCCCTCAAGCTAGAGCATATATGTTTATCATGCTCAGCTTGAAACAGCAATGATGGAATGGACCTCTAGTAAGTGCTTTGGTGAACATATCTGCAGTTCGATCTCCTGAAATAACATGAGAAGTGGAGATAAATTCCCTTTGAATCAAATCTTGAGTGTAGTGGCAGTCTACCTCGATGTGCTTAGTACTTTCATGGAAGGTTGGATTGTTGGCTATGAAAAGGACGGCCTGGTTGTTGCATTTGAGGTGCATAGGAAGTGGCACATCAATAGCCAGATTAGTCAGGACGGATCTGACTCACATCATCTCTGTGCTACCTTATGCCATGGCTCTATATTCTGATTCGGACTAAATCTAGCAACAACAGTCTGTTTCTTACTCTTCCATGAAGCAAGTGAACTACCTACAAAAACGACGAAACATGAGGTAGACTTCCTATCTTCGGGGCATCCTGTGTAATCTGCATCAGCACATGCTGTAACTGTAAGGGATATGTCTCTACTGAACAAGAGTCTTGCACATGAAGAAGTATTCAAATATCTCAATATCATGTGTACAGCATCCATATGTACATGCATGGGTTACTCCATAAACTGACTAACTCTGCTCATTGCGAAGGATATATCAGGTCTGGTAATGGTGACATATAAAAGCTTCCCCATAAGCTCTCTATATCATCTCTTATCAACCTCCTCAGTGTTATCATCATAGAGTTTAACCTTCGGATCCATAGGAGTAGTAGTAGGCCTACATCTTGACATGTTTGTCTTAGCTACGAGATCAATAACAAACTTCGTTTGTATCATCACCATGTCACGTTACTTCTTTAAAAATTCAAGGCCAAGAAAGTGATGAAGATTGCCAAGCTCCTTGGTCACAAACTATTGTCCAAGGAAATCCTTAGTTGCATGAATACCATGTACATCATCTCATGTAACAATGATGTCATCCACATAAACCAAAATAGCAACAGAACCTCTGTAGGATCTTTGAACAAAAAAAGAGTGATCTGCAGTTGATCTGACAAATCCATGCTACTCAATCAACTCAGAAAACTTTTGGAACCAAGCCTTCGGACTCTGCTTAAGGCATGTAGACTTCCTCCTATAAGTCACCAAACAAGAAAACATTCTTAACATTTAGCTGAAAGAGAGGCCAATCACGTACCACAGCAACAGAAATAAGGATCCTCAGTGTAAAATGCTGAGCTACAGGCAAGGTTTTAAATCTCAACTTTGATTTCGTTTCAAGATAGCGAAAAAATGAAACAATTTCAAGATTTCATCGAAATTTCGTCAATTTCAGCCAAAATCGTCCTAGATTTACGAAAGGACAGTACTGAGATTTTGATTTCAATTTCAGTGGAGTGTCGAAACTGAAATTTCCACCAAAATTTCATGAAATTTGAAATATTGTCTATAGGAGAAAACGTATCCTGATAGTCCACCACATATGTTGGGGTGAACCCACAAGCAACAAATATTGCCTTGTATTTATCCATACTACCATTGGCACGGTGTTTCACCGTAAACACCTACTTGCTCCCCACAACAGATACACCAGGTGAAGCAAGAACGCCATTCCACGTTCCACGAGACTATGACGCAACCATCTCTTCCTCCATAGCAAGGCGCCACTAACTAATATGTAACGTCTCCTAATATGTTCGTGGTATGTCCATGGCAGATAGTCCAACAACAAACCTCTGAAACTCCTCTGAGAGGCGTGCAAGAGAAACATGGGAAGCAAGAGGATACGTAGCACATGTACACCTTTGCTTCCGTAAAGCAGTGGGCACATCAAGGTCCTCAGCTTCCTCAGTAACCGAGATAGGAACATCTACAGCCACCTACTCGTCCTGCTATAAATGCAAATCACTAGGGCCATCAGTAGAAATCAAGTGCTCAGAACATACCTAAGGTGTGTTGGATGATGGAGGCTCATGAGCATAAGGTCGGTACGTGTAAACTTGTGGCAAAAAGATGGAGGATGCGGATGGAGGAAGTAGAGGAGGTGGTGGTGATGATGATGGTAAAGGTAGTGGCGATGGAGTGAGAGGTGTAGTAGTCATAGGTGTGGTAAATGAAATTGGAGGTAGAGGCATGTATACCTCTTCTCCAGAATCCAAAGGAATCAACCTATCACATGTAGGAGAGAAACATAATAGACTCAAAAAGTGGCATCTGCACTAACATAATGCTTTTGTCGAATAGGATCAAAACAATGGAATCCTTTTTTAGTCCTAGAATACCCCACAAAAACAAGTTAATGGCCTTGTATAAGAAGCATTGAAGGAGGTGCTTGAGAGGCATGGTGGACATAGACGATGTTCAGAAAGTCGGACCAAGCGGCCGCTTTGAAGGAGGTGCTTGAGAGGCATGGTGGACATAGACGATGTTCAGAAAGTCGGACCAAGCGGCCGCATATGTGGATTCATACCCCCTAACGTTGTAACGCATCGCATATACAATATGTGATGGTTACGCGCTAATGGTGCATACTCGTAAAGTAGTGGTTACTCGAGAACCCAAATTGCATTTGCCCTATTTTTTCCCAAATACCCGAGGACACGATACCGGTGGAAACGTGAAAGAAAAGGTTGTATTACCCGTAACCTTAAAGCTCTCTTATATAGGAGAAAAACCCTAGAGAAAATTACATAGATATCCAGAAGGAAATATGAAATTACAAGATAACATATAAAAGATAGAAACATCTCAACACTCCCCATCAAGCTGGAGCATAAATATCTATCATGCTCAGCTTGGAACAGCAACAGTGAAATGATCCCTTTGCAAGTGCTTTGGTGAACATGTCAGCACCCTAATTGCCAGGAGCAACATGAGAAGTGAATATAAGCCCTTTTTGTATCAAATTACAGGTGTAACGGCAGTGAACCTCAATGTGCTTCGCCCTTTCATGAAAGGTAGGATTATTTGCTATAAATAGTGCAGCTTGGTTATCACATTGTAAATGCATAGGAAGGGGCACCTCCATAGTTAGGTCAGTCAGGACAGACTTGACCCACATCATTTCTATGCTCCCTTGGGCCATTGCCCTATATTCTGATTTTGCGATGGATCTTGCCACAACTATCTGCTTCTTGCTCCTCCATGAAACTAAGGAGTTGCCCAAGAACACAGTGAAGCATGAAGTTGACTTCATGTCCTTGGACACCCAGCATAGTCTGCATCCGCACAACCTGATACTATTAGGGTCGTGTCTCTCCTGAATAGAAGTCCTGCACCTGGTGAAGATTTGAGATACCTCAAGATCATGTTGACTGTATCCATATGAGACTGCCTAAGTTGCTCCATAAATTGGCTAACACTGCTGACTGCAAACGATATATCAGGCATGCTAATGGTGACATACAATAGTTTCCCTACCAGCTCTTTGTATTGTCTCTTATCTACCTCTGCAGAGTCATCATCATATAGCCAAGCATTGGGATCCATTGGAGTAGTAGTTGGTTTACAACCCGGCATACCCGTCTCAGATAGGAGGTCAATGACGTACTTACTTTGCGTCATTACCATTCCCTGCTGGTTTCTTGCAAATTCTAGTCCAAGAAAATACCTCAGCTTACCAAATCCTTGGTCACAAACTGTTGTCCAAAAAAATCCTCGGCTTCCTGAATTCCTTCATTATCACTACCTGTGACAACAATATCATCCGCATAAACCAAAATAGCAGCAGTACCTCTCTGAGTTCTCTTAACAAAAAGAAAATGGTCTGCAATAGATCTTACAAAGCCATGCAGTTCAATCAACTCTGAGAGCTTCTGAAACCACGCCCTCGGACTCTACTTAAGGCCATATATAGCCTTATGAAGTTTACACACCATACTAGACTCCCCCTCAGCAGTAAACTCCGGTGGTTGCTGCATATAAACTTCTTGTAGATCGACATACAAATAGGCATTCTTGACATCTAATTGGAAAAGAGGTCAATCTTTCACTACAACAGCAGCAAGAAGGATACGGAGTGTAGAGTAACACGCAACAGGAGAAAAAGTGTTATGATAGTCCACCCCATAAGTTTGGGTGAATCCACGAGCAATCAAACGAGCCTTGTATTTGTCTACTGAACCGTCTGCACGGTGTTTAATGGTAAACACCCATTTACTGCCAACAACGGAAGCACCTAGGGGAACGGAGACGATATCCCACGTGCCTCAGGACTGTAAGGCAGCCATCTCTTCTTCCATAACAAGATGCCAAGGACCACTCTGTAATGCCTCATGATAGGATCTCGGTATCTGAACTGCTGATAAGGCAGTAACAAACCTCTGAAAGTCGGCAGATAGCTGCGCCAAAGAGACGAGAAGAAAGAGGATGCCTTGTACATGCATACCTCTTATGTTGTAAAGCAATAGGGACATCCAAGTCCTCTGTATCCTCAGAAGGAGCATCATCAACAACATCCTGCACACTCAAATCACTAGTGCCATCAGAGGAACTCAAATGCTCAGGACATACCTTAGGCGTGTTGGATGATGGTGGAGGCACATAAGAACGAGGTCGGCGCTGGTAAACTTGTGGAAAGAAACTAGGTGTGGCAGGAGGTGGAGACGGTGGTGGTGAAAGAGGTGGTAGTGGTGGTGGTGGTGATGGTAGTGGTGGAGTAAGAGAGACAGGAGGTAGTGGCATATAAACCTCTTCCCCACGTTCAGACAGAATGAGCTTTCTACCTGTAGGAGAGAAAAGCATGATGGATTCAAAAAGGTGACATCTACACTAACATAGTACCTTAGTCGAGCAGGATCAAAACAACGATATCCCTTTTAGGTCTTGGAATACCCAACAAAACACACTTGACTGCTCTAGGAGAGAGCTTGTCAAAACCTGGAGACATCGGATGAATAAATGCAACACATCTAAAAACACGAGGTGTGAGAGAGAAAAGATCCTTCTCGAGAAACGCAGTTGAGAACAGAATCTTCTCACCCAGTATCGATGAAGGCATACGATTCACCAAATAACATGCAGTAAGAACAGTGTCTCCTCAGTAGGAATGAGGAGCATAACTCTGAACCAGAAGAGTCTTGGTGACATCCAAGAGATGGCGATGTTTCCTCTCAGCCATTCCATTCTTTTAGAATGTATAATACCATAAGATCTAAGAAATTGAGAAAGTTGTGTACTACAGAAATCAAGTGCATTATCAGAATGTATATGCTCGACATTTGCAGAAAAAACATTTCTTATTTCATTAATAAAGGACCGAATGATAGAACTAGCTTCAGACTTGTTCTTAAGCAGAAAGACCCATGATAATCTAGAAAACTCATCAACAACAACAAGATAAAAGCGATGTCCCTGAAGATCAGGAACACGACTAGGACCTCAAATATCCAAATGGATCAATTTAAAGAGATCATGACTACTTTAACCTTGACGACTCTGGAATGTGGACCTATGACATGGCCTCAAATTTTATCGAAATTCGGTCACTTTTTTGTCGAATATCGATATCTTGTCGAAATCGAAATTCAACCGAAATGGTCGAAATGACTGAAATATGGGGGTCAACGTACAAAAATGATCGAAATGACCGAATTTCGGTCAAATTTCGACTGTGGTCACCGAAATGGTGATCGAAATCGACATTTAGGGCCTTGACCTATGATGCTTCCCAAGCTGGCAGGCCTCACACTGGAAAGTAGAGCGAGAAATCTGAGGAAGACGACCAAAGTGAAGGTGCCACATATATGGAGAGACAGATCCAGTGCGAAGAGAGGAGACAGCATCATATGGAGATTGCACCAGTCTGTATAGGCCTCCTTGCTCATGACCAGTACCAATCACCCTGCCCGTTAGAATGTCCTGAAAAACAAGAGCAGCGAGGTCAAATATGGCACGACAATACAAATCCTTAGTGATTTGGCTAATAGATAATAAATTCATAGAGAATTCAGGAGCATAATAACATTCTGAAGCCGTATTTCAAGGATTAATTGCGCCTCCCCCTGACCAGTAATGGGGGAATGTGTCCCATCAGCTATCAGATCTACCTGACTAAATCGGGCTATAAGTACCGAATTGCCCTCTGTCACCATAAAGGTGATGTGATGCTCCTGAATCCATGATCCATTCTGACAAGTCTGCCATGTAACAGCTAGTAAAAGCATATGATGTACCTGACGTGGATGTAGTAGCTGAGGTTGCTACCTCCGAAGATCCTGACTGTGCGCTGGTTGATCCGGAAAACGACGTAATCTTCCTAAGCCGTGCAACTAACTCATCAAGTCTCTGGTCAGATGCGCCAGACAAAGTACTGCCATGTTGGATATGTTCTGCCACTCGTGCTGAAGAGAGAAAACCATGCTTAGAATAGCATGTGTCCTCTGAATGGCCTGATCTATGGCAATAAGTGCAGGGCTGACGAGGAGGTCTACTGCCTCCCCCTCTTCCACGGCCACCACAGCCACGGAACTGCATAGTGCTTCCCCTGCCACGAGATGTTGTCGTGGCTGAAGAAGTTTGAGATGTGGCGGAACTACCATAAGATATGGAAAGCCTGCTCAGACGGTGATATGCTTCCTCCATCGAAGGTATAGTGGCATCGGTAAGAATCTGTGCTCTAGTTGCATCATACTCAGTATCCAGTGCCGTTAGAAAGACTCATGTCATCAAGGAATCCATGTATGCCTTGATAACCATGTAATTTCTCAAACATACCCCTTAACGAAGTATAAAGGGTATGGAGAGGGCGACCATTCTACTTCGAAGTGAAGATATTGTGCTGAAGTTGCAGAATCTTGGACTCATTCTTCGCCGGAGAATATGTAATGGCGAGAATGCCCCACATAAACATTGTTGTGGGATGGCTCAAAATGTCATTGGCTATCTCCATGGATACCATTCCAGAAAGCCATACTCGTACCATGAGGCATTAACCCCTGTCTTGTCGATAGGCTCCACCTGCGAGAATAAGCTTCTTGCCATTAAACTGCATTAAACTCATGAACTGCATGAGCCACAATTCATAATTGGTTCCATCCATTTTCACAATGGGTGTTGGGCCTTTGAAGGCGCCCAGAGATGGAATGTCTGCTTTATTGTCCGACATGATGATAACAATCTCTCAGGACTGGGGTTGCAAACTTTGACGGAGAATGTCTACACAGACATATAGGAAAATGGTTTTTTTATGAAAAATCAGGCAACTCCCCCATAAGGGGGTCACCTCCTAAAAATTTCATTAAAGAAGAAAAAAAAGGAATCGAGTACATTACCGTGAGGACCAAAAGCAAAAAAGGGTGTTACAATGTGCAACTACATTCTCAACATAAATCCTCTGACCCTTGAAAGCGAGGTCATTTCTTGCCAACCAAATGGATCAGAGGTTCACGAAAGCTCTGGACGTAGTCTCCGCAGAGCCAAAGGTGTCCCCTCGGGTTGAACCCCAGAAAGCAGCAACCCCATCGTAACTCGGCCCATAAGCCAACCGCCCTCCAGCACGCGCGGACTCAGGGCACCTGAAGAAGAGGTGGTCTGAGTCCTCGATCGACCCGCTGCACCTGTTGCAGTTGACATCTTGGATATTTAACAGTCGTTCCCTTCGTGCCTTGTCCCAGAGGCGTCCCTTCCTCATCAACCACAGAAATATTTTTACCCTGCAAGGAATTTTTGCTGCCCAAATTGTTTTCACGTCACTGCAAAGATCGGTATCGCTCTCAAGCATCGGCCTTCTCAGTTCATCGTGCACCCCCTTTATGGAGAAGCTAGCGCCCACCCAGCAGAAGTGATCTCTTCCCCATGTTCCGGAAGCTCCGACATCAGTTGGATGAAATCCTCCGCACGTTGGTCCAAAAATTCTCCTAAAAACCTTGGTGCCCATGACCGAGACTCCATGGCCTGGAGAAGGGTGGATTCCTTCAATGCCGCAAGAGAGAAAAGGCGAGGGAATCTTCCCACCAAAACCCCGTCCCCCGACCAATCGTCACGCCAGAATCTGAAAGTTTGCCCGTTTCCCACCTTGGGCCGAAGCCTATGTGTCACCCGCGACAGCACCTAGCGGATCCCAACCACAACGGCGATTCGAAGCGGCATCTCGACGTCTCAAGGCTCCCTCACACGCCTTAAATCTTCCTAATTGATCTCAGCACCAGCGAGTTAGAAGATCCCTAAACACGCAAAACCCATGTCGCGATCAACGCCAAATTCATTGTTTCGACATCCCGCACTCCAAGGCCGCCCTCATTGCGTCCAGACGTAATGTCAGCCCAGCTCACCAGGTGAACCCCTGCCCCTTGTTGTCTTCCATCGGACTAGAAAAGTCTCCTCATTAACGCCTCAATCTTCCTCCGCACTCCGGTCAGAATTAGACATATAGAGCAGAAGGAGATCGATACCGCTAAAAGTACGTGTAGGAAGCATGTGCAGAAGAAGATCGATACTGTCGTATAGGAAGATGGCTGTGGGTGTTGACTCATACCACAATCATTTCCATTCTTTGAAGACTCCCTTGGAAGACTAGAGTATTTTAGAGGGTCACGTCACGCCCTAGGAGATCTGAACAAAGCCTTCAAAGAGCATGCGCATGCTAGGGCAGTGGGCACGCGAGGACTTGCGCAGGAACACGAGTGCACTGGAGCACACAGTCGCGCAGGAGTGCACGCCCAAGCGCACAGAGGCTCTCTGGTGCACTTGCTGGAGTGCACCAGCGCGCAGGGCTCGTGCGCACAGAGTTGCGCAGACATGCAGTGGCGCAGGTGTGCTGCGGCGACGGCACGCACGCAAACGTGCGCAGGCGTGCGACGGCGATGCAGATACGCGAGGGCGACACGTGAGGGTTTTGGTGGGGGAGCAGATTTAGGGCACAGGCTCTAGTCTAAGACCGTCGCTCTGATACCATGTGGAAAGGTGAAAGTAAAATTTGTATTACCCGTAACCCTAGAGCTCTCTTATATTGGAGAAAAGCTCTAGGGAAAATTACATAGACATCCAGAAGGAAATATGAAATTACAGGATAACATATAAAAGATAGAAACATCTCAACAATACCCACTCCCAACTCCATCATCTCCCAACTCCCGACCTCATCTCTTTGCTATGGAACCCTGGTTCACAACTCCATCGTCTCCAAGCCTTCGAGCAGCAGCAGCCCCTCCACTTGGTTGCTGACTTGTAGCAGCAACATCCCCTCCACACCTTCGAGCAGTAGTTGCAGCCCCTTCAAGTCTTCAAGCAGCAGCAGCTCCTCCACTTGGTGGCTGCCTTGCAGCAGCAACATCCCCTCCACACCTTCGAGCAGTAGTTGCAGCCCCTTCAAGCCTTCGAGCAGCAGCTGCAGCTAGGGCTGCTAATCGAACTGAACATGTTCGTATTCGATTAGAATTCGTTCGATAATAGTTCGAAAAATGTTCGTTCGTTTCTAAACGAACTGAACATGAACTTCAAATTTTAGTTCGATAGCTTAACGAACCGAACATGAACATAACATATGTTCGTTCGATAAATGTTCGAGTTCGATATATGTATATGTGTATGTATTTGTATATGTAACTTAGTATTCAAACACTTAGTAAGTGTCGAGATTAAAAAACTTGTGGTGTATATTGGGCTTTCTACCGCTTTAGTTTGAAAATTTTCTTATTTTTACTGCTTATCAAACCTTGTTATCGAACTCCAGTTTCAAACTTGTTCATATAAACAAGTTTTAGTTAAGTTAAATTGTTAATGAACTATTATAGAACTGAACTCGAACGTTCGTTTTCTAGACGAACTCGAACTCGAACATATCCTATCGAACATTTATCGAACCGAACTCGAACTCGAACTTTCGAACTTCCTTATCGAACCGAACTCGAACATAGGTCCGTTCGTTACGGTTCGGTTCGATTAGCAGCCCTAGCTGCAGCGCCTCCGCCAAGGTCCGCTCCTCCGTGAATCTTCTTCTCCTCCGCATGGACTGCTCCTCAACCTACTTCTGCCCCTAGCCTTATTGCTCCTCCAGCAAGGTTTGCTCCAGTTAGTCCTAAATTATTTTTTTAGATTATCTCCGAGTTGGTCTTAATTCTTGCTTAATCATTTGATCTGAAAAAAAATATATCATTTGCTCATAATCATTTGCTTAATCTTTTGGTCTAGAGATGATATAAATTGCTTGCAATGTTCTCTGTTAGAATTTTTCGTTTGCTTGCAGTTTATAAAGCAGCTAGAATATATTTATGTTTTTTTCTTAGAATATATCTATTATTAAGCAAGATATTATCCGAATAAGCAATATATCTCTGCATTTTTTATAGATCTAAAGTATATCTCTTCTTTTTCTTAGAATATATCCAATTAGCGCTAAATCAATTTATAAAATGTTTTTTTCTCAAAGATATAGAGCATGGCCTAATCAGTTTACATCATTTACTTAATCAGTTTTCTTTCATGTGTATATTATTGCTTAATCAATTTATATCATTTGGTTGAAATCACATTGTACAGGAAAGTTTACACTTCATATTTCTTCCATGTTATATTTTTTGAAACATAAATATCTAAAGTTCGAATTTATTATTATACTTTTAATCATTTTTATTAAAATAACAGAATCTGCATAATCCACATATACTTTTTGTTGAGATAATTATAGCTCTTTGTCTTTGTTTATGTTTTTCTATTTCTCCATATGTAATTTCTCCCTAGAGATCTTCTATATAAGAGAGCTCTAAGGCTACGAGCAATACAACTTTTCATTTCACGACTTTCCACATGGTATCAGAGCAACAGTCCTAGACCCGAGCCTATGCCTCAGAGACCCAACCCCACCAAAACCCTAGTGCGCGAAAGCACACCTGCATAGCTCGTCGCGTCGCACCGTTGTATGGTGCACTTCCGTGCGCCCGCTGCCCCTCGTCGCGTGCCCTGCAATCCGGTGCACCTCCAATCGCTCGTGGCTCCTTGTCGCGCCGTGCTCGCGCATCTCCATCGCGGGTGTCGCGGCCTGCTTCCTACTGCACGGCTTGTGTCGTGCCGCTCCTTGTGCCATTGTTGTCCTTGAGGGATGTGGGTGGTTCTAAAGGATTCTTGGGTGAATAGGGTATGACGTGATTATCTAAATCACCCTAGTTACCCAAAGGAGCCTCCAAAGAATGGAAGAGGTTGTGGTATAAGTCTACACCCACAATCATATTCCCGTATGTCAGTGTAGGCGCAAGTCTTTCTTGTTGATCTCCCAGTCTTGCAAATAGTTGTCATCACGTCCGACAACAAAGCTGACGTTCCATCCCTGTGTGCCTTTAAAGGTCCCGCACCTATCGTCAAGATGGAAGGAACAAACTATGAAATATGGGTTATGCGGTTCATAAGGTTGATGCAATGTAATGTCAAGAAGCACATTCTCATAGTAGAGGAACCAAGTGACAGGACTGGGATAAATGCTCATGGGATGCAGATGATGCATATGCACATGTTTGGTAATTCAGGTGTCACCAGATATAGCCAATGATATTCTGAGTCAGCCTACTGCAAAGGTTATGTAGGACATTCTCGCCGCTACTTACTCTCCTGCAAAGAATGAGTCGAAGATATTGCACCTCCAGTACGATATCTTCACATCGAAGCAGAAGGGTCGCCCCCTTCGTACCATCTACACATCTTTGAGGGGCACATTTGAGAAGTTACATAGTTACATTCCCTTGACTGCTACGCCAGAGCAGCTCAAGGCAAACAGAGATTCGGTGATGACTGGGATCTTTCTAGCAGCTCTTGATCCTGAGTACGATGCTATTCGAGCACAGATTCTTACTATTGCTACCATACCTCCAATGAGGAGGCATATCGTAGATTGAGCAGGCTATCTATATCCTCCGACGATACCTTGCAGTCTCAGACATCTTCAGTTATGGCTGCATCTCGTGGTAGGGGAAGCCCTACACCATATCGTGGTGGGGGGGCCCAGTCGTGGAAGAGGAAGGGTGGTCGAACCCGCTAGCCGTGCACCTACTGCCACAGGCCAGGCCATTCTGAGGAAACATGCTATTCTAAGCATGGATTTCCTGCTTCAGCTCGAGTTGCAGAACAAACCCAATAGGTTGGGAACCCATCACCGGTTGTTGATCAGAGATTTGACGAACTTGTAGCGCGACTCAGTGAGATCATGCCTACTCCAGGGTCAACCAGCTCTCATTCAGGATCCTCAGAGGTAGCTGCATCAGCATCTACATCAGGTACAACATATGCCATTACTAGTTGTTACACGGCAGATTTATCAGAATGGATCATGGATTCATGAGCATCTAATCATCTCTGTGGTGACAGAGGTCAGTTTACTGAATTCCGTCCAACTCAGCCTGGACGATCAGTTGTGATAGCAGATGGGACACATTCTCCCATTACTGGTCAGGGGGAGGTGCAGTTGACTCTTGCAATGCGACTTCAGAATGTTCTTTTCGATCCTGAATTTTCTATGAATTTACTATCAATTAGTCAAATCACCAAGGATTTACATTGTCGTGCCATATTTGATCCATCTGCTCTTGTGTTTCAGGACATTCTCATAGGCAGGGTGATTGAGGCCTTGAGCAATTGGGTCTCTACAAACTGGTGCAATATCCGTATGCTAGTGTCTCTTCACTTCGCACTGGGTTTGTTTCTCCCTACATAGGGCATCTTTGATTCGGTCACCTTCCTCTGCAAAAGTTGTGTCACATTCTTCCGCAGATTTCTCCTCGCTCTACCTTTCAGTGCGAGGCATGCCAGCTTAGGAAGCATCGTCGGTCAACTTATCAGAGTCGTCAGGGTCAGAATGGTCATAGTCTGTTTGAATTGATTCATTTCGATATTTGATGTCCAAGTCCTGTCCCGGATCATCAGGGACACATGTTTTATCTTGTTGCAGTTGATGAGTTTTCAAGATTGTCTTGTATTTTTCTTCTTAAGAACAAGTCTGATGTTGGCCATGTTATTTAGTCTTTTATTAATGAAATAAGGAATATTTTCTCTGCAAAAGTCAAGTTTATACGTTAAGATAATGCTCTTGAATTTTGCAGTACTCAGTTTTCCCAATTATTAAGTCCATTGGTATTGTGCATCAGACAACTTGTGCGTATACTTCCCAACAGAATGGGGTGGCTGGACGAAAACACCGCCATCTCTTGCATGTTACTAGGACTCTTTTGATTCAGAGTCATGCTCCTCATTCGTATTGGGGGGATGCAGTTCTAACTGCTTGTTAACTAGTGAATCGTATGCCCGCTTCTGTTCTGGGGGAGCAGATCCCGTTCTTGATTGTGTTTCCTGAGACGGATCTTTTCTCTCTTACGCCTTGTGTTTTCGGTTATATAGCTTTTGTTCATCAGGCGTCTCCTGGTCATGAAAAGCTCTCTCCCAAAGCTGTCAAATATAAGTTTGTTGGGTATTCCAAGACCCAAAAGGGATATTGTCATGGAATGAAATTTCGGTTTCGAGAGGTCATGGGTATCGAAACTCCTATATATATATCGATTTCCCGGATTTCGACCGAAATTTCGGTGATATTTCGACATTTCGATCCATTTCGACCCATTTCGATTGAAATTCATGGATCTCAGTACAAAATTTCCTGGATTTCTACCAAAATTTCGGTGATATTTCGACATTTCGATCCATTTCGACCCATTTCGGCCGGAATTCATGGATACATGGTATGTTCAGATAAGATGGTACATACATCGATTATTCAACTTGGGGAGCTTATTCCCCTTTGGATTTAAGCAGTGGAGATGAAAAAACTCTATAGCTTCTATATATTTGATATAGCTTGTTCCTTTTATTTGTTTGTCATTTATCTTCGTAAATAGATGCATCTTTATTGTAAGTATGTAATTAATTCTGTAATTCAATTGATCTTTGTCTGTGACGGTTATTTCTATGAACAAAACATTGTTTAATTAATCATTATCTACATTTTTAAATAAAAAATTCTTTTCTATTTTTATGAACAAAAGATGTCTTCTAAGTGTTGTTAACTTAGTTATTTTGATTTCCATTTCCAGTATCTATCCGACTGCTCAACAATATGTCTGATATGACCGATATGGTGTGATATAAGGCGCATGGATGAGAGATGTGTGTGATATAAATGTGCATTTGTAAGATGTTTTAAGATCTTGGATTTGATGATATTAATTTCTAGTATAAGATCTTGGATTGGATGATATTAATTTCTAGTACATATCAGTCAAGAATCAACATTAACATCGATTTGACCGATATGACCGATATGTGCGATCTAAGGGGCATATATAAGCAATATGTGTGATATAAGTGTGTATTTGTAAGCTATTTATTGTTGTAATAACTCATAAGCTCTTAATTTCCAAAAAATCATCGAAAAATGGCCTTTTTGAGTCATTTTCGACATTTCCACCGAAACGGTCGAAATTTCCCGAAATTTCACCGAAATTTCAGTTTTGGAGGGGACCGAAACGAGATCGAAATCGAGATTTCGAACCTTGGATATTGTTGCTTTGACCTTGTTCGACAAAAATACTATGTTAGTGTTGATGTCACCTTCTTTGAGTCCATTATGTATTTTTGTCCCACATGTGACAAACGTACTCCTTCAGAAGATGGAGAGGAGGTCTATACGCCTTTACCTCCGTTATCCATTACATCATCATTGTCACCACCACCATCGCCGCCACCATCACCTCCTTCACCACTGCCACCACTACCCTCACAGCAGCCTACTTTCTTTCCTCAGGTTTACCAGCGTCGACCCCGTGCTCAAGTGCCACCTCCATCATCCAGCACGCCCAAGGTATGTTCTTAGCATATGAGTTCTTCTAATGGCACTGGTGATTTGCATGTGCAGCTTGAGGTGCAGGATGTTTTGGATGATACACTTTTTGCAAGTACTGAGGATCTAGGTGTACCTATTGCTATAAGGAGACAAAGGCAGGCGTGTACTATGCATCCTCTAGCTTCTCATGTATCCTTGATGCGTCTGTCCAAGGATTTTCAGAGGTTTGCTGTGGGACCGTATGCCGTGGAGATACCATGGTCCTATCAGGAGGCATTACAGGGTAGTCGATGGCGTCTGACCATGGAAGAGGAGATGATGGCTTTAGAATTTCGTGGTACGTTATTGTACAGGCTCCTCCAGGTGCGTCTGTAGTTGGCAGCAAGTGAGTGTTTACTGTAAAACACCGGGTTAATGGGACTGTGGACAGATATAAGGCCAGACCGATTCCCGTGGGTTCACCTAAACCTATGGGATAGATTATCATGATACTTTTTCTCCAGTTGCACGTCACTCCACGTTGCGGATTTTTATTGCAGTTATTGCGGTACATGACTGGTCATTTTTTCAATTAAATGTCAAGAATGCATTCTTGTATGGCGATCTGTAAGAGGAAGTTTACATGCAGCAGCCACCAGGGTTTGTCGTTAAGGGGGAGTCCAGTATGATGTACTGGCTTCACAAGGCTATATATGGCCTTAAGACGAGTCCGAGGGCTTGATTTCAAAAGCTCTCAGAATTGATTGAACAGAATGGTTTTGTCAAATCTACTACAGATCAATCTCTTTTTGTAACTCAGAGAGGTACAGTTGTTGTCCTGGTTTATGTTGACGATATAGTTGTTACTGGCCGCGATGAACAAGGTATTCATGTGGCTAAGAATTTCCTTGGACAATAGTTTGTGACCAAGGACCTTGGCAAACTACGTTACTTTCTTGGCTTGGAGTTTGCACGCAATCAGCAAGGTATGATTATGACGTAAAAGAAGTATGTTACTGACCTTCTGGCTGAGACAGGCATGACAGGATGCAGACCTTCACTACACCAATGGATCCCAATGCTTAGACTCTATGATGATGTCTCTGAGGAGGTGGATAAGAGACGGTACAGAGAACTTGTAGGGAAGTTGCTATACGTTACTACTACCAGGCCTGACATATCATTGTTGTGAGTAGAGTCAACCAGTTTATGAAACAACCCAGACACGTTCATTTGGATGCAGTTTGCATGATCTTGAGATATCTAAAATCTTCTCCAGGTGCAGGTCTTCTTTTCAGAAGAGACATGTCACTATCAAGTGCATATGTGGATTATACTGGGTGTCTTAAAGACAGGAAGTCATTGTAGCTCCCCGGTTTCATGGAAGAGTAAGAAACATACCGTTGTTGCTCGATCCAGCACCGAATCAGAATATAGGGCTATGGCTCAAGGGAGCACGAAAATGGTGTGGGTCAAGTATATCCTGACTGACCTAGCTATTGAGGTGCCTCTTCCGCTGCACCTCAAATGTGATAATCAAGCAGCATTGTTCATAGCTAATAATCCAGCCTTCCATGAGAGAACGAAACACATCGAAGTGGATTGTCATTATACCCGTGATTTGATCCAAAAGGGGCTTATTTCCACTTTCCATGTTGCTCAGGCGATTAGATTGCAGACATGTTCACAAAGACTCTTGCAAGGGATCCTTTCCACCGGTGTTGTTCCAAGCTAAGCATAATAGATATATATGCTCCAACTTGAGGGGTGTTGAGATAATTATATTTCTATGTCTTTATTTATATTATTCTATTTCTACAATCTTCTTTATGTAATTTCTCTCTAGAGCTCTTCTCCTATATAAGAGAGCTCTAGGGCTACGAGCAATACAACTTTCCATTTCACGACTTTCCACACTTCTGCATATACTTTCGACCGCTTACTAGCTTCAGACTACCTGACCGAATGAATACCACATACCAACTTTCTGAACCACATCATAGTGCAACTCTGGATGTTGTTAGCCATCTGGATAGTGAGGAGTCTAGTGAGCTTTCTCCATCTAAATTAGAGGAAAGAGAGGCTAACTATGGAATTTTACAAATAAATAAAAAGAAGTAAAATGTGGAGTGGCACCAAAGATCTAGGCAACGTTAGATCAAGGAGGGGGATGTCAATACGAGGTAAGTGGCCAATGGGAGATGACATCGTAATTTTATTTAGGCTATTTTGTCATAGGGAAGCAGACAAAAGGTGATTGAGATGTAGGCAAGGCAACAGTTGAGTACTTCCATTGCATGGCCCATCGATCGTAGAACTGGAACTGGCATTGGCTGGGGAGGGGCATATTCTATGTTGTCCAGCCAACAGGTAGAGCTCATGAGGGGCTTTCATATTGATGAGATCCATATAGCTACTTGGGAGTTGAACGTAAACGTGGTGTTAAGACCCGGCGGCTTCCCGTTGTTATACTTTAAGGAGTTTTGGGACATCACTCATGTTGATCTGCTTCATTTGATGGGGGAGTTTCCTATGGCTAATCAGGGTTTGATATGCTCAATAGAGTGCTTCTTTTCATTCTTCCCATGGAGGATACGAGAGGATTGAGGATTTCCGACCCTTGTGTTGTCCAATGCAGTTTACTTAATCATTGATAAAGTGCTAGCTAATCACGTGCACCTTGTCCTGGAGGATTTTCTTGCACCAGATCGCATTCATTCCTAAATGTTTAATGATGGATAGCATTGTAATGGCCTCAAAGATGGCGGATGAGTGGAGGAAAAAGGGGTAAAAGGCATATTGCGGAAGGTTGATTTTTTTAGGCCTATGATTGTGTTGACAAAAGCTTCCTTCGGTCAACTCTTGCGAAGCGAGGTTTTCCAGAGCTGTAGATTACTCAGATGAAGGTATTTGTTACTACCCCTTCATTTTCGATCACGATTAATGGATGATTTGAGAGTGGCTTTTTCCAACCCCGGAGAGGGGTTTGTTAAGGCTGTCATTTGGCACCATTATTGTATGTTCTTGTGATGTGCTTGATATTATGACCAGCCAAGTGATTTAGAGGGCAAGAACATCTAGTTATACATGGGGAGACAACTCTATCACCCTCTAGCAGAACATCGATGATACCATTTTCTTCATTGAGGGGGGAAACGGGAAAATCATGGACATAAGTACTACGTTCGACATATTTGGGGAACTTTCTAGTCTAACTTTGAATAGAGTTGAATCCATGTTCATGTTGTTTGGTTTAGTTCTGATGTTGAGATTGAGGAATGTATTGGGATAACCTCACGGCTCTCTCGACTACCTCAATCTTCCATTAACAAGTGGCATATTAAAATAGTCAAATTGGCTCTCGATGATTGAGAGCTTAGAGCAAAAGTTGGGGCTAAAAGGACTCTTGTCCTTCCAGAGGCAAAAGGCTTGTTCTTTTGAAGGTCGTTTTGGCATCTATTCCCATTTTTTTCATCTCCACCAAGATTCTTCATGTCAGAATCCATCACGGCATGGAGGCTTCTATGTGCAGGTTCTCTTGGAGCCCTTCTAATAGGCAGTCAAAGGGACTACATCTGATGAATTGGGAGGTGGCACTTCCTCCCAAGGTCATGATGGACTTGATGTTCTCCTAGAAAAAATGAATAAGGCTCTCATGCTCAAGTGGGTGGCCTGCTTGTGGGACAAGGGTGAGGACCTCCCTTGTCATCAGCTTAGGGATATATACAAAAGTCATATGCATCCTACCATTGTTAAGTCGTCGCAACACCCTTCATCTGCATTTTCGAAGGGGATTTGCTCAGTCATTCACGAATTGTTCAGACATATGCATCCAGTTCTAAGCAACGATAACTCATTCAGATTCTAGACAGACAACTGGTCCAATGATGGCCCTCTTCGGGATCGTTTCTCACACCTCTTTGCACATGTTGAAGACCATGGTATATCTGTCAAGCATGGTTTCAAATTTTGCGAAATATCGACAAAATTTTGCTAAAATTTTGATTTCGACATGGGACCGAAATTTCAAGTGAAATGCTTATATGTGGGCTTTCCTTCACAAATGTTGCTCAATTTTGGCAAAATGTGACTGAAATTTATCGAAATTTCGGTGAAATTCATTTCAACACGATGTCAATACGATATCCGATACCAAAACTTAAAACATTGCTGTCAAGGCAGTCTGGGTTGATGATTAATGGATGCCTTGCTTCTCTTTTCCCCTATCTAAGCAACATTTTAGGGAATTTATGCAGATGTCGGAGGCAGTTACTAGTTACACAGAACCTTCATGTGACCACTGGGCTTGATACGATGTCTACTTTACTATGAAGAAGGCAAACATTTTTTTGAAGAAGGCAAACATGTCTCTCACAGATAGTGTTGTGTTCGATCCAAGTATCAGAGAAAGAAATTGCAGCATGATTTGGACCCCGAAGTTCCCAAAAAAATCAATATTTTCCTACGGATACACATACTCAGGGGTTTGCTTATCGAGGTCAGAAGGTCCACCCTTGTCCCATGGATGACATATCATGCTCTTCTTGTGACAATGGAAGCAAGGATCTAAACTATCTCTTCTTCTCTTGCGCGTGTATTCATGAAATCGGGCAAGTTGCAAACATTCAATGGGTGGACATATCCCCCCACCTCAAATCTTTGGCTGCCAGCCAATTCAGATCCATGGTGGAGTTGTTGCATCTCTCTACAATTTGGGTGATCTAACTTTTCTCGTAATGGGGTCATTTTTATATATGACATGTTTTTTTGAAACAAGTGGGGAAACACACAAATGTGCCCATCCCAAGATTCGAACCCCGTCTTTTAGGTGGTAGCACATTGTACAATGAACAGAACATTGAAGTTCATATATGGTAGGTTTTATGTAGGGGTGCACATGGATTGGATACAATCCGTAATCCGATCCAATTCAATGTTATTGGATTGGATTAGTTTGATTTTATCATTCTAATGGATCGGATCATATTGTAATTTTTGAAATCCGTTAAAGTATGAATTGGAACATATCTTACCAAAATCTGATACAATCCAATCCGTTAATCCGTTGACGCACACACGCATATGTAAATACATACACACATAAATGCATACATACTTACGTATATATAATCTATCTACATCTATTTTGAATTCCCTATAAGGGCATCATCAATGTCATTCGTGTCATTTTTTCCATATCAATCTTGGATATAAGTCATCTAGATATCACTATTTATCTCCAAAATAATAAAGTATGATTATAACTTGTAAAATTATAATCCATGTTCAATTATTCCCCTGATGCAGCATGATACTGCGTGATCACTTTCTTTTAGTCGAACATTTGTTTTATTTATTTTTATTTATTTATTTATGTAAAAGGCTCATTATACAAGGCCTTATCATCTTTTCTTTTCTGTTTTTCTTTTTCTATTTATAGTAAGGTTGTTGCTTGTTTGGGGGGATTTGGCCTCTATAAAGGCACCCCATTAGCTAGGGTTGGATGGAGTTTTTGAATGAAGTTTTATTTTCCCCTCACTTATTCTCTCTCCTCTCTCTCTCGTCACCCGCCCTCTTTTTCCCCCGTGCCCTAACCTTTCCCCCGACGCCGCCTCTTTTCCCCTTCCCCACCCGCGCCTCTCTTCCCCACGGACCCTAACCCTCCATCTCGCCGCCTCCTCCCCATTCCGGCATTCCCTTCCATGCCGTTCCTTCCCCTCCTTCTTCCCTCCCCGCCGCTCGCCCCTTCTCCACATCGCACGTCTGCTACCTTCCCCCCTAACTCATCGCCTTCCGCCACCACAACCCTCGCCTACACCCCCGTCACCGAACCGCACCCCCCCTTTGTGCACTAACCCTCGTGCCCGCCTCATCCTCCTTGCCGCTTCGCCCCACAAACCCCCTCTCCCGCCTCACCTCCCTATTCCGTCGCCCCACTACTACCGCCAAACACCTGACCCGCCTGTTGTCCATCTCGTCGCCTCTCTTCCCCGCCCACGCTGGCCCTCCCGTGCTGCCAAAGGCGCCCAGCAACCATTCCCGTCGTCGACCAGGTCTGAAGCGTGCCGAGACTCTCCGCCGGTTGTGGTATGAGCGCCACTTACATGTGATTCTATCTGAGTTTCATTAGTAGTGTTAATTGTTATATTCCTGCTTGGTTTGGTGACGTATTGAGATTCCTAGTTATTGCAATATCGTTATACTTTCCCATGAACTTTTAACTATTCAGCTGCCATGACTTTGTGGTGAAATCGGTGCTAGGACTCGAGTATTTGTTGTCATTTGTTGCTGATTTTTAGGCGTCTTTTTACCACCTGTTAATTCATCGCATTTCGACCCCCAGAGTTTTCGCCTTGCATGTCATTTTACTTGTTTCAGTCATTTGGTCCTTTAGCACAAATTTTAGGGTTGCACTTTAGTTTGCATCCTAGCGATTCCAACTATGTTGCATCAATTTGGTATCAGAGCATATCGATCCGTTCCATTTGTTTTATTGCATAAAAGAAGAAAAAAACAAAAACAAAAAAAGAGAAGAAGAAGAAGAAGAAGGTCTAGGATTCCCATGGCTGAAAAGGCAAATACATCTAAACCCGTCAACACCCCCCACACTGAGCTATCATTAGAAGACTTGTCTGCTCAACTGGCGCACGTATATGATCAACTGAGCGGAAAAATTGCCGCAGTGGATGGACGAGTTACCGTCGCACACGGACAAATTGCCGCCTTACATAGTCGCATGTTAGGAAAAGATCATAATGACGAGACACCCAACAGGGGTCGGCGTACTAGTCGGAAGCGACACGCCCGGAGTAACACCTCCCGAGACTCTAGTTCTTCTACCTCCGACAGACACGTTAGCGATTATCTTTCACAGGAGAGCAAGGATGAAGGATTAAGAGATGAAACTCCTTTTATTTCAAAGACCCAAGAGTCACACACCCCAGGATATACGACCCAACCCTCTAGTGGCCCTCAATTCCCGTCACGGCATGGCCCAAGGCCCGATGACGGATGGGATCAAGACATCCGCCTTGGTGTCCCGGAATTTGACGGAGGACGAGACCCTGATGTCTTTTTGGATTGGCTCCAAACCGTCGAACACTTCTCTGTATGGAAGGCTATGCCTAGCGAACGAAAAGTTCAATTTGTCACAATCAAACTAAAGGGACATGCTCTGCTATGGTGGGACCGTTTGCAATCTGAACGCAAAGGAAAAGGTAAGATCCGCAGTTGGAGCAAGATGAAAGCCAAATTGAAAATCAAGTTCGTGCCTAAAGATTACAAACGAGATCTATACGCGCGACTGCAATCATGGAAACAAGGCACCATGAGCGTGAGAGAATACACCGAAGGGTTCCAATCCCTCATTCATCGCAACCGATTGCAGGAGACTCATGTGCAGGAAGTCACCCGCTATATGCAAGGACTCCGCCAAGTTATCCAGGATGAACTCTACCTCCACAACTGTCGAGATGTCGACGAAGCTTACAAGCAAGCTGAACGGGCTGAGACTAAGCTTGCTAAGGCCCAGACAAGGAGGATGTCTTTTTCTGTGAACTCCGTCCCATGCATCAGTACCCCGATGGCGACCTCCAAACCGATAGTTTCCCCATCGATTGTTACGGGTAAATCCCAAGTCAAACCATCAACTCCTGCCGTCGCCCGACCATCTACTGGAAACCTCGGAACACGCATCTTGGGGAGTCGACCTGTTGTAAAACCTGATACATGTTTCCGATGTTATCAAAAGGGACATCGCGCGGCAGATTGCCCAAACCCTAAGGCTAGACCCGCCCATTTATGCACCGTCGAAGACCCTAAAGACCCTAACCCGGACCACATCGCGCGGCAGATTGCCCAAACCCTAAGGCTAGACCCGCCCATTTATGCACCGTCGAAGACCCTAAAACCCTGAATCGGACCAACAGGAACCACCTGAAGAGAATCAAACCGCTTTGATTGTTGTCACCACAGAAACTGATGACTATGAGCTTCTGGGAGTGGATGGAGATGTGTCCGGACCTTTCCTGATAATTGAACATGAGGACTTTATCGCTCCTGACAGCGCACCCACAAACATCTTGCTTACACCCATTGCCAGCGACGCTGATAGTTGGCTGCGACTCAGCATATTCCGAACCACCTGCACCTCAGGAGGGCGTCGTTGTTCGCTGATCATTTATGGAGGACGCGTTGAGAACTTCGTGTCTTAAGAAATGGTCGATAAGTTGGGTCTACCAACTCAACCATTCGAGAAACCTTACAGTGTGGCCTGGTTTCGAGGTGGTACTCAACTTCCGATCAACCGTCAAAGTCTCGTTAGTTTCTCGATTGGGCCTTCATATAAAGACGAGGTGTGGTGCCATGTAGCCCCTATGGATGTCTGTCATGTACTACTTGGGAGACCTTGGCAGTTCGATCGAGATACTGAGCACAGAGGAAAATTGAACACCTACTCATTTCTCATAGACAATGTGCGTGTAACCCTTAGACCACAACGCAAAGCCCTTAGCCCTCGACAGGTGGCTACACTCCGATCCACGACCGCACAATCTGGTAAAAATACTCCACCGTCAAAACCTTCGATTACTGGTCCGTATTGTTGATGGAAGCCCGGACATTCCAACGTGAAGTTCAGGAGAGCTCTACTATTTACATATTGATGGGACATGAGGTAGTTAAACAAGAAGCGACTACACCCGAAATTCCGTCTGAGGTGAAGCCCATCATTCAGGAGTTCGCTGACATTATGCCTGAAGAATTACCTGAGGGACTACCCCCATTGCGAGACATCCAGCATCACATTGACCTAGTTCCTGGAGCAAGCCTACCACATTTGCCACATTATCGGATGAGCCCAAGGGAGCGCGAAGAAATGAACAAACAGGTCATTGATCTTCTACATCGTGGGTATGTTCGAGAGAGTATGAGCCCAACGGCCGTTCCTGCTCTACTTACCCCGAAAAGGGATGGCATGTGGAGGATGTGCGTGGATAGTCGTGCTATCAACAAGATAACGATCAAGTATCGTTTTCCGATTACGCGTCTTGATGACATGCTCGATATGCTATCGGGTGCCAAATTGTTTTCCAAAATGGATCTTCGCAGTGGATACCATCAGATTCGCCTCCAACCTGGAGACGAGTGGAAGACTGCTTTTAAGACCAAAGAGGGTCTTTATGAATGGGCAGTAATGCCCTTCGGCCTGTCTAATGCTCCCAGCACTTTCATGCGAACCATGAATCATGTATTACGGCCCTTCATTGGTAAATTTGTGGTTGTATACTTCGATGACATTTTGATCTACGCCTGACCAAAGACGACCACTTAGCCCACTTGCGACAAGTCTTGGAAACTTTAAGGGCCCAACAATTGTTTGTCCACCTTAAGAAATGCTCCTTCATGTCAGACACGGTCCTTTTCTTGGGGTACATTGTACTGCCGACGGACTTAAAGTTGACCCCTCCAAGATTCAGGCCATTCAGAGCTGGCCCGTGCCCAAAACCCTCACTGAGATTCGTAGTTTCTTGGGATTGGCCTCCTTCTATCGATGTTTCATCCGAAACTTTAGTACTTGTGCGGCCCCGCTAGTCGATTGCACACGAAAAGGTGCACCCACCTGGACTCCTGAAGCAGAAACCAGATTTCAAAAGCTAAAACATTAGTTGACCAATGCCCCCGTCTTGGCACTTCCTGACTTCTCCAAGGTTTTCGTAGTTGACTGCGATGTCTCACATGTTGAGATTGGTGCCGTCCTGAGTCAGGAAGGGCGACTTGTGGCATTCTACAGTGAGAAGTTGGATGAAACTCGATCACGGTACTCCACTTATGATGTCGAATTCTATGCCGTGGTGCAAGCTCTCAAGCATTGGAGGCATTATCTAATCCAGCGTGAATTTGTCCTTAACTCTGATTATGAAGCCTTATGATATCTGAACTCACAGAAAACCCTTAACAAGCGTCATGCAAAATGGGTCAGTTTCCTCCAAGAATACACGTTCCATCTCAGGCACAAGGGGGGAACCTTGAATCGCGTGGCCGACGCGTTAAGCAGACGAGCACATGCCCTGACCACAATGACCATCAGCACAACAGGATTTGACGCACTCAAAGATCTCTACCCCACTGACCCTGACTTTGGACAAGCTTATGCAGAGTGTGTTGATACTGGACAGGACCCGACAGCCACTTATGTCCTTCATGAGGGATTCCTGTTCAAGGCCCACCGACTGTGTATCCCTGCTACTTCCCTTCGAGAGAACCTAATTTCAGAACTGTATAACGGTGGCTTAGCTGGACACTTTGGAAGGGACAAGACCTTAACCCTTCTCCAAGAGCGATTTAATTGGCCGCAATTGTGAAAGGATGTTACAAAGTTTGTACAAAAATGCCAAACATGTCAAAGATTCAAAAGGCCATAGGCAGAACACTGGGTTGTATACACCTCTGTCGATTCCTCTGCGACCCTGGGAAGACATCACTATAGATTTTGTGCTAGGCTTACCCCTCACGGTACGGAAAGTTGACTCTATTTTTGTGGTTGTAGGAAGATTTTCTAAAATGGCACACTTCATTGCATGTAAAAAAACCTCAGATGTATCTCATGTCGCTGATTTGTTTTTTCGTGATGTTGTTCGATTGCATGGTGTTCTTCATTCTTTCACTTCGGATCGTGATACCAGGTTTTTAAGTCATTTTTGGCGCACGCTTTGGTCTCGTCTTGGTACTCGTTTGCAATACAGCGCTGCTTGTCATCCACAAACAGATGGGCAAACCGAAGTAGTTAATAGATCGTTAGGGAATTTATTACGATGTCTTGCAGGGGACTCTCCGTCCAAATGGGATCTAATTCTTCCCCAAGCCGAATTCGCGTATAACAGTTCCACTAATAGGTCCACCGGAAAATCGCCATTTGAGAGTGTGTACGGCTTTCCACTTACCAAATTTCTCGACCTTACACCCACAACTATGCAAGGGAGAAGTAGTGCAGCTGCTGAGGACCTGGTCGAACACCTAACCCATATCCATACCGAAATCCGAGCCAAACTCCAAACCATGACCCGGAAATACCAAGCCCAAGCCAACCTCCATCGTAGAGAGAGCGAGTTCAGAATTGGAGAATTAGTGATGGTTCACCTAAAAAAAGAGAGGTTTCCTTTGAGAGTCCACCAAAAATTGAGTGTCCGAAAGATTGGTCCATTCCGAATCCTCAAGAAGATTGGGCCGAATGCTTACTTGATCTACCGCCAGATATCCAGACATCGCCAGTCTTCAATGTTTTAGATCGCTTCTTATATCACGGAGATGAGCAGACAAATGCAACCACGACAGTAGTTCCCGCTGATGATACGCGCCAAACACCAGCCACAACTGATGCCGATCAGATTGAAGATATTGCCGACATCCGAGATATGACGACTAGACGTGGTCTATTCCGTCGCTATCTAGTCAAATGGAAGGGACGACCTCTGACAGATTGCACCTGGATTGACGAGGATGAACTTCAACAACTCCGCCCTGATATACTTCAGAACTACCACGATGCCATCTCGACGGAGCGAGATTCTTCTCAGCACGGGGGAGTTGATGCAGCATGATACTACGTGATCACTTTCTTTTAGTCGAACATTTGTTTTATTTATTTTTATTTATTTATTTATGTAAAAGGCTCATTCTACAAGGCCTTATCATCTTTTCTTTTCTGTTTTTCTTTTTCTATTTATAGTAAGGTTGTTGCTTGTTTGGGGGATTTGGCCTCTATAAAGGCACCTCATTAGCTAGGGTTGGATGGAGTTTTTGAATGAAGTTTTATTTTCCCCTCACTTATTCTCTCTCTCCTCTCTCTCTCTCTCGTCACCCGCCCTCTTTTTCCCCCGTGCCCTAACCTTTCCCCCGACGTCGCCTCTTTTCCCCTTCCCCACCCGCGCCTCTCTTCCCAACGGACCCTAACCCTCCATCTCGTCGCCTCCTCCCCATTCCGACATTCCCTTTCACGCAGTTCCTTCCCCTCCTTCTTCACTCCCCGCCGCTCGCCCCTTCTCCCCATCGCGCGCCTGCTACCTTCCCTCCCCCCCTAACTCGTTGCCTTCCACCACCACAACCCTCGCCTACACCCCCGTCACCAAACCGCACCCCCCCTCCACGCACTAACCCTCATGCCCGCCTCATCCTCCTTGTCGCTTCGCCCCACAAACCCCCTCTCCCACCTCGCCTCCCTATTCCGTCGCCCCACTACTGCCGCCAGACGCCTGACCCGCCTGCTGTCCATCTCGTCGCCTCTCTTCCCCGCCCACGCTGGCCCTCCCGTGCTGCCAAAGGCGCCCAGCAACCATTCCCGCCGCCGACCAGGTCTGAAGCATGCCGAGACTCTCCGCCGGTTGTGGTATGAGCGCCACTTACATGTGATTCTATCTGAGTTTCATTAGTAGTGTTAATTGTTATATTGCTGCTTGGTTTGGTGACGTATTGAGATTCCTATTTATTGCAATATCGCTATACTTTCCCAGGAACTTTTAACTATTCAACATGCCCTGACTTTGTGGTGAAATCGGTGCTAGGACTCGAGTATTTGTTGTCATTTGTTGCTGATTTTCAGGCGTCTTTTTACCACATGTTAATTCATCGCATTTCGACCCCCAGAGTTTTCGCCTTGCATGTCATTTTACTTGTTTCAGTCATTTGGTCCTTTAGCACAAATTTTAGGGTTGTACTTTAATTTGCATCCTAGCGATTCCAACTAGGTTGCATCAATCTCTCCGTTCACGCTCTCTCATTTCACTGTTGACCGCCAATATTCCTCTCAATTCCCTCTCAATCCATTTTGATGATGCATCCCTCCTGCAAAATGATATTCTCCTACAACACAATGTCATCACCCACTTCCTCGCAATGGCGTCGCCTGTCCCGAACGGCATAATCCCCTCCCACAAGATACCATTTGGTCTTTGTATGTTGCCACTGATCTTTGTTAAAAGAAAATTGATTTGTGCTTGTTGTTGATACCCTGACAATCACGATGGAGAAAAATTGTGGTGGTTTGTGTATTTCAAACAAGCGGGAGGAGCTCTCACTGCCTAGGTGGATGATATGATCTTCTCGTTGCCTTTTGTCGATCATGATCATTGGTCATTGTTTGATAGTAGGTTTGCAATCAAGAATCCATATAAAGTCCTTTAAGCTAATACAATCTGTGATACTCAACGTTCGAACGTTGAGCTTATGATTGCAAGAGGATTTACAATTGGGCAACGCCAAGTCACCAACTATGGCCAAATATTTCCTTTGTCTCTTGAGATGTGGGAGAGTGATGATTGGAACCGGGGGCATAAGGATTTCTCAGAGCGTTGATGCTTCTTGTGTGTGGTGTTTAACCGGTTCGGGAGTGGATCACTTGTTCTTTATGTGCAAGAGCTCAACGAAGATCTGAGAAAATTCTCACTTGGCAAGGGTGGCAGTGGGTAATGCCTAAGACTTTGAACTTCTCTTGGCAGGATTAGCGTGGCTTTGACAAAGAAAAATCATTAGTAGTTGCCTTGGTGCTGACCCTTTGGTTGGCCAGAAGGAGTATGGCCTTTTGTCAAGAAAGATTCTATGCAAAGAAGGTGATTGAACATGGAACGATTCTTTCTGAGCTCTCGTCTATGTAGTTTTTTTACAGCTACACATACTTTTGGTAATGTAAAATTTGGACTTGTGAATATATAAAGTTTTTGGGCGTACTCTGTAGTCCGTATCAGTGATTGCCTTTTTGCTTTAAAACTAATATATTTAAATAACAATTTTCCAATTTTGTAATGATAATATTACTTCTCTAGTTCATTTGTTACTTCTCTAACGTGTAAGGGGGCTAAAATGAGGCCAAGATGGAATGGTATTGACCAAATAGGAATGAAAAATGCTTGGAACAGAAAGATTATCGAAGGAACAGTCATTGCGGAATGGGGAATTTAAGAATGGTTGGAAGGCAGGACATTTGGATCTTCTGCCAGTTTTTGGAGAGCCTGGAAGTCTAAACTCATCCCTATTCCCAGAAGGTATCATCCTGCGTACAGAGTTAGAAAGGCAGGGGAAATTTTAATGCCTTATTTAAGCTTGCTTGCACAGTGTCTAATGCACGTAACTCGTGTGGCGTATGACCTAAACTTCAGAGAGATCATCATTGGACGAGAGAGAGGGGGTATAAGCATAGAGGCTTCTAGAGGGCTTCCCTCACTCGTCGCATGTGATTAGTAAGGTTTATAGATTGTGCTAGTTTCGTGCATAAGCATACAAGGATGAAAGAGGGAAGCCCAGGAGAAGAATCATTATCATGTAGTGTAACACCCACAAATGCATGTGTTGATTTGATTAAACAATTTGTTTTATTTCGTTTCTTTCCTTTTTCCTCTACATTCCCATTCAATGTTCCCAACATAGCTACGGGCGGTTGATTTAAATCAGAAATAAGAAGCATTGAAAGCACTGGATCGGTTAGATTTAAGCCATGGCTATAGATTTAGAGAAGAAAAGAGTAAAGATGATGCTAAAAAAAAGGTAAACTACCAGTTAAACCGTAATGGCGCCACAGGAAGAATGGGAATCTAAGAGTGAGATTCAATCTTGATGAAATGTGTGGACTAAAGAAAGAAGACCAACTACATCAATAAATGCAACTAGGCTAAATAAGAATGCAGTATATAGCATTCCAATTTCAGCATTGGTAATTCCAAACAGAAGGATTAAGCTAAGTAGTGGTGCATTCTGGTAGAGAAAGATATCTCGGATTCTCGGTTGAGCAACTGGATAAAGAATCTGAAACCAATAGCAAGTAATGGTACATAGAGAAAAAGAAAACAAAACTCACAGAAGCTAATCGCAGTAGATGCGATTACGGAACTTGGAATAATGGAATTGATTTGACACGGATCGGAGATGTTCAGCAGCAAAGGAATATTGGCAATGGCAACGTCTGCGGGCTGCGGGGACAGCCACTGGTGCAGCCACGCGGAGAGGGCCGACGGGATGGAGAGGTTGGAGGCGATGGTAAAGGAGATGGTATTGTCGAAGGCGAAGCTGCAGGGGTCGCCGTGGCGGTTTCACAAGGAGGAGGGGAGACAGCGGTGGCCCCGCGAGAGAACGGGCAAGCCGGTGTCGGCGCTGGCAAGGGAGAAAAAGGCAGCGTTCGCGGCGTGAGCGGTGCGAGGTCGAGGGGGGATGCCGTGGTAGGGTTTCCCCGGTGGAGGAAGAAGGGGGGTGAGCGGTGAAAGGGATGCAAACGGTCGGATACGGATACGGATACGGATATAGGTATTACCGTATCTTTATCTATTTTTTAATACGGATGCGGATACGGATATTGACGGATATTAAAACTATCTTACCATATCCTTAAAAAATGGATACGGATGTAAAACGGATACTGATCGCACACGAGTAATGTTAGAAATACTCTATAGAATCGACTAAAATATATAAGAATTTGATGGAAAACACATGATATTAATTTACTAAATGTGTTTGTATCATAAAATTTATATAAATATGGTAAAAGGAGGTAGAGATTTATGTTATATAGGGTTAAAAATAAATTTATGACTATATTTATATACAAAAACGGATATACTGATACGGATACGGATATTTGCGGATATCAAAATGATATCCATATCCGTATCCCTTTTAAAACGGATACGGTGACGGATCGGATACGGATATATCCATATCCGTTTGCATCCCTAGTGAAAGCGGTGCGAGGTCGAGGGGTGAAAAGTTGAAGAAAGGGGAGGAGGGAGAAGGGGGGGTGGGGTGGGTGGGTTAGTGTCAGGTTTGGTTAAACGGGCACGAAGTAAGGATGAGTAACCTGCAAATTGATGTTATATCTCTCTCTTTGGGAATATAGTTGTCTCCGACTTCTTGATGTTCTATCACATGAGCCTCCATCGTTGAGTTGAATTTAACCATGGTTTTTCTAACCATGATACTGTTAAGTGGGGTATAATTGTTCAAATATCCTCCAGCCATCTTCCCTCACCTTGTCCTCTTCTTATGATCTTCCCTCTTAATCCGTGATGTGGAAGCTGCAGATCACGGAGGGGCGTGACCCGTTGATTCGCACCACCAACGACCACGTCGGGAGGCAAATCTGGGAGTTTGACCCCACTGTCGGCACTGATGAAGAACACATCGAGGTCAACATGCCTGATGGATCTTCACCGAGAACCGCTTCTACAACAAGCACATCTCCGATCTGCTCATGCACTTGCAGCTCGCCGAGAAGGGCGAAGGAGGAGGAAGAGGGGCTGGAGGGATCAGGCTAGGGAGGAGGGTTTGGAGGGGAGGAGGGGGCAGAGGAGGAGGTGTAGGGGTCGGGCTGGGGAGGAGGGGCGTGCTGGAGAGGATGTGCGGGGGCAGGCTGGCGAGGAGGTGGCAGGACTAGGAGGAGGAGGTGGTCGGTGGAGAAGGTTGCAGGGATTGGTAGGGGTGAGGGGGAGGAGCTCGGGGAGGAGGAAGCAACAAAGGAGGATCGAGGGCAAAGGCGGAGCGTGGGGGGGAGGAGGAGATGGGGGCCATGGGAGGAGGCGGTGAAGGAGAAGCATGAGGCTGGGGAGGAGGAAGAGAAGGGGAGGAGGAGGAAGAAGATAGGGGAGGAGGAGGAGGAAGAGGATGGATGACTTTGCAGTCCTCTTTTAAAAATCAAATTCTCCTTGAATCCCCTAAGTTAACGTCCATTTACGTTGGGTATGGACCGTCACTGACTCGAGGGGCACAAGTGGTAGAGTGACAGGAAGTTAGGGGCACAATTGATATTTCTAAAAACGAGGGGCATAATTGAAGTCGCAATATCTCAGAGGGGCACAACTGATAATGACCCTTAAAATTGGTTTGTTATCGTGGATTGGTTGCTTTTCTTTTCCTTTATGTAAAAACGATGATTTTATTGTTAACTTAAAATATCATGCCCATGGAATGATAGTATAAATCAATAAGATGTTGCATGAACATTGAAAACACCAATAGGATGCAATTATTTAAAAAACTCGATTTAGCCATCCCAATTGTGATTGCAACCAGCGAGCCACAAGTTGGCGACATCCAAGACATGATAAATGGTCCAATTAGTCCTCGACTCATTCATCTTCATAGTCGTTAGAGAATTTGGTTCGCTCGTAGAGATATGTTAAAGAAGAAGATTTGATTTGTTAAATAATACACATTTGGCATGTTTGTCTTCAAATGGCCACTTGCATTTAGCCATCTACGTGAGCCATCGTGCATATGCAAATTAGATTCTTATTTTAACGGGAGTAATTCCGTAATTACAATCATAATCATGCGTAATTGCGAATTACACCAAGATCCCTAAATAATGCTTAACTCTTACATGGCATGACCACGTGTTAACACCCATCAGTTTTTCCATTATCTTTGACGAAATCCATCAAATGTGGACAATTTTCACCCTTTAGATTCAAGATAATTACAAAAGATTCCACTCCCCTTCCTTTTCTCTCCTTCCTTCTCTTCCATAGGAACCCATCACTGTAGGGGAAGAGGAGGGTGATGGCGGAGGACCCAGAGGAGGAGGAGGTCGGGGTGGTTGTCCTGTGGGCTATCACTACTGCCTGATGCTCTACGCGGACATGCACCTCATGCTTCATCCTAGATTCCAGCATGGAGACAAAAGAATTCGTGGCAGAGATCGTCGACATGGGTCGGTTGTGCCACTGGAATCTGGTGCAGATCATTGGTTGGTGTCGTTGGGAAGACGGGCTCCTCATCATCTCTGAGTACATGGCCAACGACAGCCTTGACCAATACCTCCATGGCGTCGGGGAACAAAGGTTGTTGGCGCTCAGCTGTAAGCAGAGGCATTTCTACCTGCACGAAGGCTGGGAATAAGTGGTTGTGCACCACTACATAAAGCCAACAACGTGCTCCTCGATGGCGACTTCAACGGTCGGCTGGGGGACTTCAACCTCACTAGGCTTTACGACTGCAGTGCAAACCTACAGACCACCGGTGTGGTGGGGATGCGTGGGTACCTCGCGCCGGAGCGCACCAGCATAAGCAAGGCCACGACGACCACCGATGTGTACGCATGTGGGGTGCTACTCTTGGAGGTGGTCTGCAGGTGGAGGACGATGGAGATGGGCCGGACGGAGGAGACCACTCTAGCATAACGTGTGCTGCAGTGCTAGAGGGGGGAGCCATAGTGGAGGCGGAGGACAAGAAGCAACAGGGGGACTACATAGTGGAGGAGAAGGAGATGGTGTTGCGTCTGGGGATTTACTATTCCCACCCAGAGGCGGAAGAGAGGCCAAGCATGAGGCATGTGGTGATGATGATGATGATGATGATGGACGACGACGAGCGGAGGGCGGAGGGGAGGGAGGGCAGGCGTCTAGCGTTGATAATGAAGTTTTTTTTAATTTTTATGGTCGTTGGATAGATCATGGGTTAGATCAACCCAATGATCTGGTTGGATTAATGAGAAAACTAGCGGAAGGTTATGGGTGTGAGATGGAGTTATTGTCTAAGATTTCTCATATAATTCACGATTACACAGGGTTATGATTGTAATTACATAAGTAATAAAGATTATGGGTGTAAATATCCCTTTCCATATGAATTTGTTGCTAGATGATCTAGAGCAATGTAACTTTATATGAGTTTACATGTATATTAATTAGTATGTAGTTGATGTTTAGCTTATTAGAATGAAAAGTTATATTATAATTTTTTTCGTTAACTTTCATATGTGAACTATTTGACATACGAGTTTATCGAGTACTCTTTGAAAGAGCATACTTTAAATATGTGTCTAAGATAGAACAGAGGAATTTGTCACAAAATACAAAATAACGAAGAAGGAAGCAAAGAAGGATGTAAACGAAGCTAAGTCAAGAAGCTTATGAAGTTTCGTACAAAATCTTGACTATAAGGAGGGTCAGAAGGATATTGTGAGATCTTGAGACTTATGCATGTGTTAAAATACAAAATACATATAGATATTGTGCACCCATACGAATCGAATCTCGATGTGATTCGAGATACGATTTTTGATCAAACTCGCATACATTTTCATTCACTTATTTTTAGATTTCAAACCGGATATGGTATCCAAAAACAAGTAGTCTATCGTTTACTACTTGTGAGACCTTTCCAATGATACCAAGAACATTGAAATCCGAAATAAGATGAGGAAGATACGATCATTTTATAGTCATGGGTCGGCAAACGGATCCGAACCCGAACTAAATCTGAATTTGGTTAACCAAACCCGGGTATAAAAGGGGCTTGGGCTTGAGTGGTTGCACCAAAGCCCATTTTCCAAGTTTAAGTCACCGAAGCTCCATCTAAGAGCAATCTTGTTGGGAGCGGAAGCGACACCAACTATGCAATGACACCAGCTGACAGGAACACAACCCACCAGTATCGTTTCCTCTCGGAAATCAGATGTTGGTGATACACAAACTTCCCCGGATACGGAAGCGATTACAGATACGAATGAACAATCGAACATCACCATATAAGCACATGAAGAAAAGAACACCATATATAACGGTGGTCAGTCACCTCTCGTGACCACAGGAGAAGAAAGGTCACTAAATAAAAGAACGAGTACAACTCTCTCCGTTCTCCCGCTCTCTTCCCGTCACGTCCCGAACCTCGAAACATGGGAAAAATTGCGGGAGCATCCCAAAGTAATGAAAATATTTTTTTCGAGTCCAGGAACGAGACAAAAATTCAATAATCTATAAATAACTTTCAGAGTGTCAAACATGATGGAAGAATAAAGGAACATAACAAAAAATAAAGACTCATCAAGTCTGAACTACATAATAAAATTAAATAAGTCTATCAATAATCTCCCGTACATTAATCTTAATGAAATAGGATAAAGCAATGACTCCTTAGTTTAGCTGAGCATCCCAACCTCGTCCTCCGTTAAGCTGCAAGGTTATAAATCAATATTAGTCAAACGAATTCGACTAAGTATGCACCAATAATTTATGAGACATACCATCATAACCATATACAATAAGTAATAAAGGATAATACGATGACAATTCCATACTATAAGGAATTTAAATCAATAAATAAACAATGAATTATGATAAGACTTTTTCAATTATGCCAATCATCATGGGATAACAATGAAAATTGAAAAATTTTCTTGAATATCACAAATTTTGTGACCATAACATCAAAATCCATATCAGATATATATCAATACCATCTGCCAACACCGGGCAGCCCGAGCTTGGGTAGAAGCCACCCCGTTCCCTTAAATCAAAATTTTTAAACTAAAACAAATATCAATACGAGGTCTCCTATCCAAACCCCAATGCAATGGATATCAGTACTGAGTTAACCGTCGTAGCGGAAAATTGTCTGGAAGTAGTGTAGGATTATCCGCCTACAACGGTCTTGGCAGAATTAACCGTCCGCGCGGCACCCGGCCAGGTCAAAGCCTCTAATGGGCTAACAATGAACAATGTCTTCTCCCTCACAATGATGGTGCCAAAATAAGAAATATTTTTCAATAAAAATATTTGGACATAAAAATTGCAAATTAACCTATATATAATGATGTATCTATCTCTGTAATATTTAACAACTAACCCATAGATAGGCATTATGGCTAAATATCAACTTAGCACCTAATTACTTAAAGTTGTAACACAGATATATAATATAAGCAGTTTAACGAGATATAACAAAAAAAACACCATTGCAATAGGTAATAAAAAAATAGAAAGTGGGGTATAGATAACAACGGTATGTGACATAGATTAATGTACATACCTCCATTAGAAATCGATATAGATATATCTGTATGGTTCTCTATCCACAGAAATTAGATTTCACTTATACAAAAGGGATGTGTTTTAATGCCTCAAGCAATTCGTAATATGATCCGAAATCCCCACCATCTATTTTTTGTAGATATATATATATATATATATATCAATTACCATGTTCTTGACATAATCTTAAGAGAAAGAAAAAAATATTTACAGCCCCTACAATTAGAACGCATATCCTCGAGAACCTGAATAGTTCTTTCAGATTGACCATCTGTCTGAGGATGGAATGCAGTACTAAACTTCAGCTTTGTACCGAAAGCCTCCTGAAGTTTTTTCTCCAAAATCTCCCAGTAAATCTTGGATCACGATTAGAGACAATAGAGACATGTATACCATGAAGCTTCACAATATTATTCATGTATAGATTTGCTAAGCTCGCAACTGACTCCTTTTTCTTCATTGGCAAGAAGTGGGCAGACTTCGTCAATCTGTCCACGATCACCCATATGGCATCAAAATTAGTTGCATCGATCTTTGGAAGACCCATCACAAAGTCCATAGTGATGTGTTCCCATTTCCCTTCCGGAATCTCTAACTGCTCCAAAGCCCGGTTGGTCTTTGATGCTCAGCCTTGATTTGCTGACACACCAAACATCGAGAAATGAATTCTGCAATTTCCTTTTTCATATTTTCCACCAAAAATTCCGTTGGAGATCCTTATACATCTTTGCACTTCCCGGATGTACAATATATCGGGAGCGATGGGCTTCATCTAGAATATCATGCTTCAACTCTTCAAATGAAGGAACCCATAAGCGATTCATAAATCTGATGCCGCCATCTGGAGCAATGAAAAATTATGAACTCTCTCCTTTACTCTTCTCAGCTAAAATATGGTACTCGGGATCTTCCTTTTGAGCTCCCAATATTTTCTCTACTATCACCGAATGTATCTGAATGCTAGATAAGATAATCTTGTCTCCTTCCTTGAAAGGATTTCAAGAGACCAAATCGTCAATCAACTTCCATTTTTGATCATCAAACTTGCAGACATCGCATAGCCTTTTCGGCTCAAGGCATCTGCTACAGCATTTGCTTGATGGATGGTAAGCAATAGAGAAATCATAGTCTTTGAGAAATTCCATCCATCTTCAATGCCGCATATTCAAGTCTTTTTGAGAGAAGATATATTTGAGGCTTCTGTGATCAGAGAGGACCTCAAATTTCTCACATAAAGATAGCGACGCCAGATCTTTAATGCAAAAACTGCAGCAGCAAGCTCTAGATCATGCGTAGGATAATTCTTTTCATGAATCTTTAGTTGCCTTGAAGCATAAGCTACAACTTTTTCATTCTGCATCAACACACAACCCAAGCCATTCAGGGATGCACCGGTGTAAATGACAAAACCTCCATTACCTGAGGGTAATGTCAAGATAGGAGCGGTGGTTAACCTCCTCTTCAATTCTTGGAAGCTATGCTCGCATGCAAAAGATCATTCAAACTTTGTTCCTTTTCTAGTTAGTTTAGGCAGAGTAAGCGAAATCTTCGAGAAATCACGAATGAATCTACGATAATATCCTGCTAAACAAGAAAGCTTCTAATTTCTGTCACGCTCTGTGGTTGCTTCCATTCTGAGACTGCCTCGACTTTGGCTGGATCAACAGAAATCCCATCCTTGAAAATAATGTGCCCAAGGAATATGATCTTTTCCAACTAGAATTTACACATGGAGAATTTATCATAAAATTGGTTCTGCCTCAGAGTCTCCAATACGATTCTCAAATGCTCCTCGTGTTGCTCAATACTTTTAGAATAAACAAGAATATCATCAACAAAGACAACGACGAAGTGATCTAAGAGTGGTCGAAAGACCCGATTCATAAGATCCATAAAAGCGACAAAAGCATTAGTCAATCCGAATGGCATCACACAAAACTCATAATGCCCATAGCGTGTTCGGAAAGCGGTCTTCGAGATATCTTCCTCTCAGATCCTCAATTGATGATAGACGGATCGCAAATCAATCTTCGAGAAGACCTTTGCTGATTGGAGCTGACACACTGGGCCTGATAAATCCCAAGTCAAGCAACTCTTTAAGTTACTTCTTTAATTCCACTAGTTCGGCAGGAGCCATGCGATATGGTTTCTTAGATATTGGTACAGGTCCACGAACCAGCTCAATAGTGAAATCAATCTCTCGCTGAGGTGGGGGGTCAGGCAAGTCTTCTAGAAATACATCGGGAAACTCCCAAACAATGTTAAGATCAGACAATGATATGGTTGATGGCTCAACCTTTAAAATGCTGGCAAGATATGCTTCTCGCCCTTTCAAGATCATGCGTTGTTCCTTCATGGCAGAAATAATGCACTGCTCAGAGACGACACCATGCCCTTTAATAACGATCCCAGGGAACTGATGGCTTGCAACGATCACCCTTTTCTTACATCAATAATACAATGAATCGGGAAAGCCTATCCATCCCAAGGATAATAACAAAATCTGTCATCTTCATGACGATGAGGTCAATAGGTAGCTCACGACCCTCAATTATCAATGGAGCATCTTGAATATACTCCAATGCTTTTACATTTCCCCAGTAAGGTGTGATAACCATCAAATCATTATCTAAAAGTTTTGATTTGGCATCCATGCTTTTTACTAGTGCCTCAGAGACAAAGCTATGTGTAGCACCGGTATCAAAAAGAATCTTTGCATCAAATTATCAATAAGAAGGGTACCTTCGATGACCTTATCCTCCTTAGCAGCATCATTCCAAGTGGTAAGAGCATAAACTTGAACCGAAACCTTTGGCCTTTGATCTTGTCCTTGAGCAACGGGCTGCTTCTTAGGCTTCGGACAATCACGAACAAAGTGCCTTTTCTCTCCACAGTTCAGACACTGGCCATTCTTGATATATCGTTCTCCAGGATGGAAACGATGACAGAAAGAGCATTCATAAAATCGGATACCTTGCCCTGCTTGGAGGTTTTCTTCTACTTCAGAGAATTTTGAAATTTTGTTCCTCCAAATCCCTCCTTCCAATCATGTGTGGCTGCTCCTCATTTCTTCGCAAGAAATCTCTCTCCATGGTTGTGGTGCTGGCTAGAGCGTCCTCCATAGTCTTCAGCATGCTGGAAAGAACATTCGATCTTAAAGCAGGGTGAAGTCCCTCAATGAACTTCTGAGTCATCTGATACTCATCTGGACATAGGTGAGGAGCATACTTCAATAAACGATGAAACTTGTTGTTATACTCAGCAACATTCATATCTCCCTGCTTCATATTAATAAACTCTTGCTCCTTAATCAACTGCAAGTGCATCGGAATATACTGCTCTCGGAAGAGTTTAACAAGCTCATCCCACATAATAATCTCTCTTTTTTCATATTTTCGCAACTGGCAACTGGTCCACCAGTCCATAGCAGGACCTTTCAGTTGATGAGTAGCGAAGGAGACCTTGCTATGATCTGGACATCTGATTGCATCAAACAGTTTTCTATCTCCTCCAACCATCGATCTGCTACCCTCAGTATCCACTATACCATCAAAGCTAGGCGTGTTCACCTTTAAGAATCTCTCAAAGGTGACTTCATCCCGGGCTCCACACGAAGACGCCTTTCTTTTCAAGACGTCTCTCACAACGTCTCTGATCCCTGTCCTTGCTCTGGTGGTGATCAACTTGATCACGAATCAACTGGGAGAGCTCCTCGACCGTCTTCATTAATTTGGCATTCTGTGCTGCCAAATCCATGGAGCGACGACTCCATTTATGGTTCGAGATGGTCAACATCTATGAATAGCTACGATCAATTAGTCAACTATTCCAAACATAATTTCTAAATATTATAAGTCATCTCAAAATTGGATAATATTCCTCTAATCTTCCATTTGGCTCTGATACCACGTTGTCACGTCTCGTACCTCAAAACATGGGAAAATTTGTGGAAGCATCCCAAAGTAATGAAAATATTTTTTCCGAGTCCAAGAACGAGACAAAAATTCAATAATCTATAAATAACTTTCAGAGTAACAAACATGATGGAAGATTAAAGGAACATAACAAAAAAATAAAGACTCATCAAGTCTGAACTACAAATAAAATTAAATAAGTCTATCAATAATCTCGCGTACAGTAATCTTAATGAACTAGGATAAAGCAATGACTCCTTAGTTTAGCTGAGCAACCCAACCTCGTCCTCCGTTAAGCTGCAAGGTTATAAATCAATATTAGTCAAATGAATCTGACTAAGTATGCACCAATAATTTATGAGACATACTATCATAACCATATACAATAAGTAATAAAGGATAATATGATGACAATTCCATATAATAAGGAATTTAAATCAATAAATAAACAATGAATTATGATAAGACTTTTTCAATTTTGCCAATCATCATGGGATAACAATGACAATTCAATAAATTTTCTTGAATATCACAAATTTTGTGACCATAATATCAAAATCCATATCAAATATAGATCAATACCATCTGCCGACATCGGGCAGCCCGGGTTGGATAGAAGCCACCCCGGTCCCTTAAAAGAAAATTTTTAAACTAAAACAAATATCAATACGAGGTCTCCTATCCAAGCCCCAATGCAATGGACATCAGTACTGAGTCAACCGCCATAGCGGAAAATTGTCTGGAAGTAGTGTAAGATTACCCGCCTACAACGGTCAATTGGCGGAATTAACCGTTCGCGTGGCACCGGCCAGGTCAAAGCCTCTAATGAGCCAACAATGAACAATGTCTGCTCCCTCACAATGATGGTGTCAAAAACAGTAATTATTTTTCAATAAAAATATTTGGACATAAAAATTACAAATTAACCTATATATATATAATGATGTATCTATTTCTGTTAATATTTAACAACTAACCCATAGATAGGCATTATGGCTAAATATCAACTTAGCACCTAATTTCTTAAAGTTGTAACACAGAGATATAATTTAAGCAGTTTAACGAGATATAATAGAAAAAACAACATTGCAACAGCTAATAAAAAAATAGAAAGTGGGGTATAGATAACAACGTATGTGACATATACTAATGTACATACCTCGATTAGAAATCGATATAGATATATCCGTATGGTTCTCTATCCACAGAAATTTGTTTTCACCTATACAAAAAGAGATGTGTTTTAATGCCTCAAGCAATTTGTAATATGATCCGAAATCCACACCATCCATTTTTTTAGATATATATATATATATATATATATATCAATTACCAGGTTCTTGACATAATCCTAAGATAAAGAAAAAAATATTTACAACCCTACAATTAACAACGATATTACATGTTGTGTTTTGATTAGAAAAAAAATAACAAAACCAAACACCTGAATTACAGAGGGGACCAATACTTACTAATCATTATCAGGATTTTATCAATTATCTTATAATTGAATAATTCACAGTTACCCTCAAATTAATTGATTAATAGTTGGAGAAAACTAAGAGGAAAAAGGACCTCCTTATCCGAACTTGTGCATATAATAATGTTGCATAGTCTGGTTAGATTAACAAGATTATAAGGAGTTGACAATACACCCGAGCAAAAAAATATCAAAGATTAACATACATGGTGAGAATCTCCTTCGTAAAAAAAAATATTAATCATATCGGATCCTCTGAATTGATGATCGACCGAAACCACAAACTACGCACAAGACTTCACGATATAATGGAGCCGTAAGAATTCAGAGGGGAAGCTTGAATCGGGCTATATTCGGGAGATGGAGAGAGTATGGAATGCTGGAGATAAGAAGGGCACGAATATATAGTCCTCAAATCCAAAGGGCTTGAGAAGGCGATCACGGGAAATTGGCATGAGAGAGAACAGATAAAACAAATTCTGTTTTTTTCTTTCAACATTTGAATCGTGCAACCTTTTTTTGTTTAATATTTTATTTGTAATATTATGTACAGTTTCGTGATTCAACTTTTCATATTTCACCTTTTTATTAATTAAATCTTAAGCTATTTGGAATTTATTATTTTTTTATTTTTCATATGAAATTATATGGTAAACCTATATATTCATAATATTCTATAATTGTTTTACATTAAAAGTTTTCAATTTTGTAAAACACCCCTTGTAAAAACGGATGTTACAACTTTACCCCCCTTTAAAAGAAATTTTGTCCACGAAATTCAAAAGACATACCTAAGGGCCCGTTCGGTAGGAGAATAAGCAGGAATAAGGATGGGGAATAAGGAGAATAAGGATCTATTCTCCGTTCGGTTGGAGGATAAGAATAAGGAGAATAAGGTGAAATAAAGGTAGGTAAGGTGGGATAAAGATAGGAATAAGAGTGAAATAAGATGAAATAATGGGGAATAGTCGTACCACGGGGAAGCGTATTGGGGGCTTATTCCCCTTATTCCATTCCTCCTTATACCCCAAACGAACAGGGCCTAAAAGTCAGGATATTTTTCTCGAACTTCATGTTCAAGTTCCCATGTAGCCTCTCTATCCGAATGATTATGCCAAGCAACTTTCACCATCTTGATAATCTTTCTTCGAAGTTGATGTTCTTGACGATCAACAATGTGTGAAGGGCGCTCTTCATACGATAAATTTTTATGAACCTCGATAGGCTCATAATTAATATGATGAGATGGATCATGAATATATTTCCGCAACATGGAGACATGGAAGACATTATGAATATGCGAATACTGAGGTGGTAGTGCAATGCGGTAGGCTACCTCGTATACCTTATCCAATACCTCAAAAGGACCAATATATCTGGATTAAGGTTTCCTTTTCGTCCTAATCTCAATACACCACGGGTCGGGGAAATCTTGAGAAAGAAACGAATCACCAACTGCAAATTCTAGTTCTTTACGACGGTTATCCGCATAGCTTTTTGTCTACTTAGCGCTATCAATAGCCTCTTCTTAATGAGATCAATCTTATCAGTACACTTCTGCACAAGTTCCGGGCCGAGCTATCTTCTTTCACCTACCTCGCTCCAACAAAGATGAGATCTGCATGGTCTCCCATAGAGAGCCTCATACGGAGCAATTCCGATACTGGCCTGGTAACTATTGTTATAGGCAAACTCAATAAGTGGAAGATTCTCATCCCAACTTCGAGCATAAATCCAAAGAACATGCTCTAAGCATATCCTCGAGAACCTGAATAGTTCTTCAGAATGACCATCTGTCTGAGGATGGAATGCAATACTAAACTTCAGCTTTGTACCGAAAGCCTCCTGAAGTTTTTTTTCCAAAATCTCCCCGGTAAATCTTGGATCACGATTAGAGACAATAGAGACATGTATATCATGAAGCTTTTACAATATTTATTCATGTATAAATTGCTAAGCTCGCAACCTCACTCCTTTTTTCTTCATTGGCAAGAAGTGAGCAGACTTCGTCAATCTGTCCATGATCACCCATATGGCATCATAATTAGTTGCATCGATCTTTGGAAGACCCATCACAAAGTCCATAGTGATGTGTTCCCATTTTCATTCCGGAACCTCTAGCTGCTCCAAAAGCCCGGCTGGTCTTTGATGCTCAGCCTTGATTTGCTGACACACCAAACATCGAGAAATGAATTCTGCAATTTCCTTTTTCATATTTATCCACCAAAAAATCCGTTGGAGATCCTTATACATCTTTGCACTTCCCGTATGTACAGTATATCGGGAGCGACGGGTTTCATCTAGAATCTCTTGCTTCAACTCTTCAAACGAAGGAACCCATAAGCGATTCCTAAATCTGATGCCGCCATCTAGAGCAATGAAAAATTCTGAACTCTCTCCTTGACTCTTCTCAGCTAAAATATGGTACTCGGGATCTTCTTTTGAGCTCTCAATATTTTCTCTACTATCACTGAATATATCTGAATGCTTGATAAGATAATCTTTTCTCCTTCCTTGAAAGGATTTCAAGAGATCAAATCGTCAATCAACTTCCATTTTTTGATCATCAAACTTGCAGACATCGCATAGCCTTTTCAGCTCAAGGCATATGCTACAGCATTTGCTTTACATGGATGGTAAGCAATAGAGAAATCATAGTCTTTAAGAAATTCCATCCATCTTCTATGCCGCATATTCAAGTCTTTTTGAGAGAAGATATATTTGAGGCTTTTGTGATCAGAGGAAGACCTCAAATTTCTCACATAAAGGTAGTGACGCCAGATCTTTAATGCAAACACCACGGCAACAAGCTCTAGATCATGCGTTGGATAATTCTTTTCATGAATCTTTAGCTGCCTTGAAGCATAAGCTACAACTTTTTCATTCTGCATCAACACACAACCCAAGCCATTCAGGGATGCACCGGTGTAAATGACAAAATCTCCATTATCTGAGGGTAATGGTAAGATAGGAGCGGTGGTTAACCTCCTCTTCAATTCTTGGAAGCTATGCTCACATGCAAAAGACCATTCAAACTTTGTTCCTTTTCTAGTCAGTTTAGTCAGAGGAAGCGAAATCTTCGAGAAATCACGAATGAATCTACAATAATATCCTGCGAAATAAGAAATCTTCTAATTTCTGTCAAGCTCCGTGGTTGCTTCCATTCTGAGACTGCCTCGACTTTGGATGGATCAACAGAAATCCCATCCTTTGAGATAATGTGCCCAAGGAATATGATCTTTTCCAACAAGAATTCACACTTGGAGAATTTAGCATAAAGTTGGTTCTACCTCAGAGTCTCCAATACGATTCTCAAATGCTCCTCGTGTTGCTCAACACTTTTAGAATAAACAAGAATATCATCAACAAAGACAATGATGAAGTGATCTAAGAATGGTCGAAAGACCCGATTCATAAGATCCATAAAAGCGACAGGAGCATTAGTCAATCCGAATGGCATCACACAAAACTCGTAATGCCCATAGCGTGTTCGGAGGGCGGTCTTCGAGATATCTTCCTCTCGGATCCTCAATTGATAATAGCCGGATCACAAATCAATCTTCGAGATGACCTTTGCTGATTGGAGATGATACACTGGGCCTGATAAATCCCAAGTCAAGCAACTCTTCAAGTTACTTCTTTAATTCCACTAGTTCGGCAGGAGCCATGCGATATGGTGTGTACAGTTCCAGGAACCAGCTCAATAGTGAAATCAATCTCTCACTGAGGTGGGGGTCCAGGCAATTCTTCTAGAAATACATCGGGAAACTCCCAAACAATGTTAAGATCAGACAATGATATGGTTGATAGCTCAACCTTTAAAATGCTGGCAAGATATGCTTCTCGCCCTTTCAAGATCATGCGTTGTGCCTTCATGGCAGAAATAATGCACTGCTCAGAGACGACACCATACCCTTTAATAACGATCCCAGGGAACTAATGGCTTGCAACTTACAACAATCAATAATACAATGATATCGGGAAAGCCTATCCATCCCAAAGATAATATCAAAATCTGTCATCTTCATGACAATGAGGTCACTAGGTAGCTCATGACCCTCAATTTATCAATGGAGCATCTTGAATATACTCAATGCTTTTACATTTCCCCCAGTAGGCGTGATAACCATCAAATCAATATCTAAAAGTTTTGGTTTGGCATCCATGCTTTTTACTAGTGCCTCAGAGATAAAGCTATGTGTAGCACCGGTATCAAAAAGAATCTTTGCATGCAAATTATCAATAAGAAGGGTACCTTCGATGACTTATCCTCCTTAGAAGCATCATTCCCATGGGTAAGAGCATAAACTCGAACCGAAACCTTTGGCCTTTGATCTTGTCCTTGAGCAACGGGCTTCTTCTTAGGCTTAAGACAATCACGAACAAAGTGCCCTTTCTCTCCACAGTTCAGACACTGGCCATTCTTGAGATATTATTCTCCAGGATGGAAACGATGATAGAAAGAGCATTCATAAAATCGGATACCTTGCCCTGGCTTGGAGGTTTTCTTCTACTTCTGAGAATTTTTGAAATTTTTGTTCCTCCCAAATCGATTCTTCCGATCGTTGCGTGGCTGCTCCTCCTTTCTTCGCAAGAAATCTCTCTCCATGGTTGTGGTGCTGGCTAGAGCATCCTCCATAGTCTTCAGCATGCTGGAAATAACCTTCGATCTTAGAGCAGGATGAAGTCCCTCATTGAACTTCTGAGTCATCCGATACTCATCTGGACATAGGTGAGGAGCATACTTCAAAAAATGATGAAACCTGTTGTTATACTCAGCAACATTCATATCTCCCTGCTTCATATTAATAAACTCTTGCTCCTTAATCAACTGCAAGTGCATTGGAATATACTGCTCTCGGAAGAGTTTAACAAGCTCATCCCACATAATAATCTCACTTTTTTCAAATTTTCGCAACTGGCAACTGGTCCACCAGTCCTTAGCAGGACCTTTCAGTTGATGAGTAACGAAGGAGACCTTGCTATGATCTGGACATCTGATTGCATCAAATAATTTTTCTATCTCCTCCAACCATCGATCTGCTACCTCAGCATCCACTATACCATCAAAGCTAGGCGGGTTCACCTTTAAGAATCTCTCAAAGGTGACTTCATCCCGGCGCTCCTCACGAAGACGCCTTTCTTTTTCAAGACGTCTCTCGCGACGTCTCTGATTCCTGTCCTTGCTCTGGTGGTGATCAGCTTGATCACGAATCAGCTGGGAGAGTTCCTCGACCGTCTTCATTAATTTGGCATTCTGAGCTGCCAAATCCATGGAGCGATGACTCCGCTTATGGTTCGAGACGGTCAACATCTACGAATAGCGACGATCAATTAGTCAACTATTTCGAACATAATTTATAAATATTATAAGTCATCTTAAAATTGGATGATATTCTTCTAATCTTCCATTTGGCTCTGATACGACAATGTCACGTCCCAGACCTCGAAACATGGGAAAAATTGCGGAAGCATCCCAAAGTAATGAAAATATTTTTTTTCCAAGTCCAGGAACGAGACAAAAATTCAATAATCTATAAATAACTTTCAGAGTACCAAAGATGATGGAAGAATAAAACAAAAAAATAAAGACTCATCAAGTCTGAACTACACAATAAAATTAAATAAGTCTATCAATAATCTCCCGTACAGTAATCTTAATGAACTAGGATAAAACAATGACTCCTTAGTTTAGCTGAGCAACCCAACCTCGTCCTCCGTTAAGCTGCAAGGTTATCAATCAATATAAGTCAAATGAATCTGACTAAGTATGCACCAATAATTTATGAGACATACCATCATAACCGTATACAATAAGTAATAAAGAATAATACGATGACAATTCCATATAATAAGGAATTTAAATCAATTAATAAACAATGAAATATGATAAGACTTTTTCAATTATGCCAATCATCATGGGATAACAATGACAATTCAATAAATTTTCTTGAATATCACAAATTTTGTGACCATAATATCAAAATCCATATCAAATATAGATCAATACCATCTGCCGACACCGGGCAGTCCGGGCTTGAATAGAAGCCACCCCGTTCCCTTAAATCAATTTTTTTAAACTAAAACAAATATCAATACGAGGTCTCCTATCCAAGCCCCAATGCAATGGACATCAGTATTGAGTCAACCGCCGTAGCGGAAAATTGTCTAGAAGTAGTGTAGGATTACCCGCCTACAACGCTCAATTGGCGGAATTAACCGTCCGCGTGGCATCGGCCAGGTCAAAGCCTCTAACGGGCCAACAATGAACAATGTCTGCTCCCTCACAATGATGGTGCCAAAAACAGTAATTATTTCTCAATAAAAATATTTAGACATAAAAATTGCAAATTAACCTATATATAATGATGTATCTATATCTGTAATATTTAACAACTAACCCATAGATAGGCATTATGACTAAATATCAACTTAGCACCTAATTACTTAAAGTTGTAACACAGAGATATAATATAAGCAGTTTAACGAGATATAACAAAAAAAACACCATTGCAACAACTAATAAAAAATAGAAAGTGGGGTATAGATAACAACAGTATGTGACATAGATTAATGTGCATACCTCGATTAGAAATCGATATAGATATATCCGTATGGTTCTCTATCCACAGAAATTAATTTTCACCTATACAAAAGAGATGTGTTTTAATGCCTCAAGCAATTTGTAATATGATCCGAAATCCACACCGTCCATTTTTTTAGATATATATATATATATATATATATATATATCAATTACCAGATTCTTGACATAATCCTAAGATAAAGAAAAAAAATATTTACAACCCCTACAATTACAATGGATATTACATGTTGTGTTTTGATTAGAAAAAAAATTAACAAAACCAAACACCTGAATTACAGAGGGGACCAATGCTTACTAATCATTATCAGGATTTTATCAATTATCTTATAATTGAATGATTCACGGTTACCCTCAAATTAATTGATTAATAGTTTGAGAAAAACTAAGAGGAAAAAGGACCTCCTTATCCGAACTTGTGCATATAATAATGTTGTATAGTCTGGTTAGATTAACAAGATTATAAGGAGTTGATAATGCACCCGAGCAAAAAAAATATCAAAGATTAACATACACGTTGAGAATCTCCTTCGTAAAAATTTTTTTAATCAAATCGGATCCTCTGAAGTGATTGATCGACCGAAACCACAAACTACGCATAAGACTTCACGATATAATGGAGCCGTAAGAATTCAGAGGGGAAGGTGGAATCGGGCTATATTCGGGAGATGGAGAGAGAGTATGGAATGCTGGAGATAAGAAGGGCACGAATATATAGTCCTCAATTCCAAAGGTCTTGAGAAGGCGATCACGGAAATTGGGCATGAGAGACAACAGATAAAACAAAATTCTGTTTTTTTCTTTCAATATTTGAATCGTGCAACCTTTATTTGTTTAATATTTTATTTGTAATATTATGTACAGTTTCGTGATTCAACTTTTCATATTTCACCTTTTTTATTAATTAAATCTTAAGCTATTTCGAATTTATTATTTTTTTATTTTTCATATGAAATTATATGGTAAACCTATATATTCATATTATTCTATAAATTTTTTATATTAAAAGTTTTCAATTTTGTAAAACACCCCTTGTAAAAACGGATGTTACAACTCTACCCCCCTTAAAAGAAATTTCGTCCACGAAATTCAAAAGACATACCTAAAAGTTCATGATATTTTTCTCGAACTTCATCTTCAAGTTCCCATGTAGCCTCTCTATCCGAATGATTATGCCAAGCAACTTTCACCATCTTGATAATCTTTCTTCGAAGTTGATGTTCTTGACGATCAACAACGTGTGAAGGGCGCTCTTCATACGATAAATTTTTATGAACCTCGACAGGCTCATAATGAATATGATGAGATGGATCACGAATATATTTCCGCAACATGAAGACATGGAAGACATTATGAATATGCGAATACTGAGGTGGTAGTGCAATGCGGTAGGCTACCTCGTCTACCCTATCCAATACCTCAAAAGGACCAATATATCTTGGATTAAGTTTTCCTTTTCGTCCAAATCTCAATACACCACGGGTCGGGGAAATCTTGAGAAAGACACGATCATCAATTGCAAATTCTAGTTCTGTACGACGGTTATCCGCATAACACTTTTGTCTACTTAGCGCTATCAATAGCCTCTTCTTAATCAGATCAATCTTATCAGTACACTTCTGCATAAGTTCCGGTTCAAGCCATCTTCTTTCACCAACCTCGCTCCAACAAAGATGAGATCTGCATGGTCTCCCATAGAGAGCCTCATACGCAGCCATTCGATACTAGCCTGGTAGCTATTGTTATAGGCAAACTCAATAAGTGGAAGATTCTCATCCCAACTTCGAGCATAATCCAAAGAACATGCTCTAAGCATATCCTAGAGAACCTGAATAGTTCTTTCAGATTGACCATCTGTCTGAGGATGGAATGCAGTACTAAACTTCAGCTTTGTACCGAAAGCCTCCTGAAGTTTTTTTTCCAAAATCTCCCGGTAAATCTTGGATTACGATTAGAGACAATAGAGACATGTATACCATGAAGTTTCACAATATTATTCATGTATAAATTTGCTAAGCTCGCAACTCACTCCTTTTTCTTCATTGCAAGAAGTGGGCAGACTTCGTCAATCTGTCCACGATCATCCATATGGAATCATAATTAGTTGCATCGATCTTTGAAAGACCCATCACAAAGTCCACAGTGATGTGTTCCTATTTCCATTCCGGAACCTCTAACTGCTCCAAAAGCCCAGCTGGTCTTTGATGCTCAGCCTTGATTTGCTGACACACCAAACATCGAGAAATGAATTCTGCAATTTCCTTTTTCATATTTTCCACCAAAAATTCTGTTGGAGATCCTTATACATCTTTGCACTTCCCGGATGTACAGTATATCGGGAGCGATGGGCTTCATCTAGAATCTCATGCTTCAACTCTTCAAACGAAGGAACCCTAAGCGATTCCTAAATCTGATGCCGCCATCTGGAGCAATGAAAAATTCTGAACTCTCTCCTTGACTCTTCTCAGCTAAAATATGGTACTCGGGATCTTCCTTTTGAGCTCTCAATATTTTCTCTGCTATCACCGAATGTATCTGAATGCTAGATAAGATAATCTTGTCTCCTTCCTTGAAAGGATTTCAAGAGTCCAAATTGTCAATCAACTTCCATTTTTTGATCATCAAACTTGCAGACATCGCATAGCCTTTTCGGCTCAAGGCATCTGCTACATCATTTACTTTACATGGATGGTAAGCAATAGAGAAATCATAGTCTTTAAGAAATTCCATTCATATTCTATGCCGCATATTCAAGTCTTTATGAGAGAAGATATATTTGAGGCTTTTGTGATCAGAGAAGACATCAAATTTCTCACCATAAAGATAGTGACGCCAGATCTTTAATGCAAAGATCACAACAGCAAGCTCTAGATCATGCGTAGGATAATTCTTTTCATAAATCTTGAGCTGCCTTGAAGCATAAGCTACAACTTTTTCATTCTGCATCAACAATCAACCCAAGCCATTCAGGGATGCACCGGTGTAAATGACAAAACCTCCATTACCTGAGGGTGATGTCAAGATAGGAGCGGTGGTTAACCTCCTCTTCAATTCTTGGAAGCTATGCTCGCATGCAAAAGACCATTCAAACTTTGTTCCTTTTCTAGTCAGTTTAGTCATAGGAAGCGAAATCTTCGAGAACTCATGAATGAATCTACGATAATATCCTGCTAAACAAGAGAGCTTCTAATTTCTGTCACGCTCTGTGGTTGCTTTCATTCTGAGACTGCCTCGACTTTGGCTGGATCAATAGAAATCCCATCCTTGGAAATAATGTGCCCAAGGAATATGATCTTTTCCAACCAGAATTCACACTTGGAGAATTTAGCATAAAGTTGGTTTTGCCTCAGAGTCTCCAATACGATTCTCAAATGCTCCTCGTGTTGCTAAACACTTTTAGAATAAACAGGAATACCATCAACAAAGACAATGACGAAGTGATCTAAGAATGGCCGAAAGACCCGATTCATAAGATCCATAAAAGTGATAGGAGCATTAGTCAATCCGAATGGCATCACACAAAACTCGTAATGCCCGTAGCGTGTTCGGAAAGCGGTCTTCGAGATATCTTCCTCTCGGATCCTCAATTGATGATAGCCGGATCACAAATCAATCTTCAAGAAGACCTTTGCTGATTGGAGCGGACACACTGGGCTGATAAATCCCAAGTCAAGCAACTCTTCAAGTTACTTCTTTAATTCCACTAGTTCGGCAGGAGCCATGCGATATGGTGTCTTAGATATTGGTACAGTTCCAAGAACTAACTCAATAGTGAAATCAATATCTCGCTGAGGTGGGGGTCCAGGCAATTCTTCTAGAAATACATTTGGGAAACTCTCAAACAATGTTAAGATCAGACAATGATATGGTTGATGGCTCAACCTTTAAAATGCTGGCAAGATATGCTTCTCGCCCTTTCAAGATCATGCGGTGTGCCTTCATGGTAGAAATAATGCACTGCTCAGAGACGACACCATGCCCTTTAATAACGATCCCAGGGAACTGATGGCTTGCAACGATCACCCTTTTCTTGTAGCAATCAATAATACTATCGGGAAAGCCTATCCATCCCAAGGATAATATCAAAATCTGTCATCTTCATGACGATGAGGTCACTAGGTAGCTCATGACCCTCAATTATCAGTGGAGCATCTTGAATATACTCCAATGCATTTACATTTCCCCAGTAGGTGTCATAACCATCAAATCAATATCTGAAAGTTTTGGTTTGGCATCCATGCTTTTTACTAGTACCTCAGAGATAAAGCTATGTGTAGCACCGGTATCAAAAAGAATATATGCATGCAAATTATCAATAAGAAGGGTACCTTCGATGACCTTATCCTCCTTAGCAGCATCATTCCCAGTGGTAAGAGCATAAACTCGAATCGAAACCTTTGGCCTTTGATCTTGTCCTTGAGCAACAGGTTGCTTCTTAGGCTTCAGACAATCACGAACAAAGTGCCCTTTCTCTCCACAGTTCAGACACTGGCCATTCTTGATATATCATTCTCCAGGATGGAAATGATGACACAAAGAGCATTCATAAAATCGGATACCTTGCCCTGGATTGGAGGTGTTCTTCTGCTTCTGAGAATTTTTGAAATTTTTGTTCCTCCCAAATCGATCCTTGCGATCGTTGGGTGGCTGCTCCTCATTTCTTCGCAAGAAATCTCTCTCCATCATTGTGGTGCTGGCTAGAGCATCCTCCATAGTCTTCAGCATGCTGGAAAGAACCCTCGATTTTAAAGCAGGGTTAAGTCCCTCAATGAACTTCTGAGTCATCCGATACTCATCTGGACATAGGTGAGGAGCATACTTCAATAAACGATGAAACTTGTTGTTATACTCAGCAACATTCATATCTCCCTGCTTCATTTTAATAAACTCTTGCTCCTTAATCATCCGATACTCATCTGGACATAGGTGAGGAGCATACTTCAATAAACGATGGAATGCTGGAGATAAGAAGGGCACGAATATATAGTCCTCAATTCCAAAGGGCTTGAGAAGGCGATCATGGAAATTGGGCATGAGAGACAACAGATAAAACAGAATTCTGTTTTTTTTCTTTCAACATTTGAATCGTGCAACCTTTTTTTGTTTAATATTTTATTTGTAATATTATGTATAGTTTCGTGATTCAACTTTTCATATTTCACCTTTTTTATTAATTAAATCTTAAGCTATTTCGAATTTATTTTTTTTATTTTTCATATGAAATTATATGATAAACCTATATATTCATATTACTCAATAATTTTTTTATATTAAAGTTTTCAATTTTGTAAAACACCCCTTGTAAAAACGGATGTTACAACTCTACCCCCTTAAAAGATATTTCGTCCACGAAATTCAAAAGACATACCTAAAAGTTCAGGATATTTTTCTCGAACTTCATCTTCAAGTTCCCATGTAGCCTCTCTATCCGAATGATTATGCCAAGCAACTTTCACCATCTTGATAATCTTTCTTCGAAGTTGATGTTCTTGACGATCAACAATGTGTGAAGGGCGCTCTTCATACGATAAATTTTTATGAACCTCGACAGGCTCATAATGAATATGATGAGATGGATCATGAATATATTTCCGCAACATGGAGACATGGAAGACATTATGAATATGTGAATACTGAGGTGGTAGTGCAATACGGTAGGCTACCTTGTCTACCCTATCCAATACCTCAAAAGGACCAATATTTCTTGGATTAAGTTTTCCTTTTCGTCCAAATCTCAATACACCACAGGTCGGGGAAATCTTGAGAAAGACACGATCACCAACTGCAAATTCTAGTTCTCTACGACGGTTATCCGCATAACTCTTTTGTCTACTTAGCGCTATCAATAGCCTCTTCTTAATGAGATCAATCTTATCAGTACAATTCTGCACAAGTTCTGGTCCGAGATATCTTCTTTCACCTACCTCGCTCCAACAAAGATGAGATCTGCATGGTCTCCCATAGAGAGCCTCATACGGAGCCATTCTGATACTAGCCTGGTAACTATTGTTATAGGCAAACTCAATAAGTGGAAGATTCTCATCCCAACCTCGAGCATAATCCAATGAACATGCTCTAAGCATATCCTCGAGAACCTGAATAGTTCTTTCAGATTGACCATCTGTCTGAGGATGGAATGCAGTACTAAACTTCAGTTTTGTACCGAAAGCCTCCTGAAGTTTTTTTCTTCCAAAATCTCCCGGTAAATCTTGGATCATGATTAGACACAATAGAGACATGTATACCATGAAGCTTCACAATATTATTCATGTATAAATTTGCTAAGCTCGCAACTGACTCCTTTTTCTTCATTGGCAAGAAGTGGGCAGACTTCGTCAATCTGTCCATGATCTCCCATATGGCATCATAATTAGTTGCATCGATCTTTGGAAGACCCATCACAAAGTCCATAGTGATGTGTTCCCATTTCCATTCAGGAACCTCTAACTGCTCCAAAGCCCGGCTGGTCTTTGATGCTCACCCTTGATTTGCTGACACACCAAACATCGAGAAATGAATTCTGTAATTTCCTTTTTCATATGTTTCCACCAAAATTCTGTTGGAGATCCTTATACATCTTTGCACTTCCCGGATGTACACTATATCGGGAGCGATGGGCTTCATCTAGAATCTCATGCTTCAACTCTTCAAACGAAGGAACCCATAAGCGATTCCCAAATCTGATGCCACCATTTAGAGCAATGAAAAATTCTGAACTCTCTCCTTGACTCTTCTCTGCTAAAATATGGTACTCGGGATCTTCCTTTTGATCTCTCAATATTTTCTCTTCTATCACCAATTGTATCTGAATGCTAGATAAGATAATGTTGTCTCCTTCCTTGAAAGGATTTCAGGAGTCCAAATTGTCAATCAACTTCCATTTTTTGATCATCAAACTTGCAGACATCACATAGCCTTTTTGGCTCAAGGCATCTGCTACATCATTTGCTTTACATGGATGGTAAGCAATAGAGAAATCATAATCTTTAAGAAATTCCATTCATATTCTATGTCGCATATTCAAGTCTTTTTGAGAGAAGATATATTTGAGGCTTTTGTGATCAGAGAAGACATCAAATTTTTCACCATAAAGATAGTGACGCCAGATCTTTAATGCAAACATCACAACAGCAAGCTCTAGATCATGCGTAGGATAATTCTTTTCATAAATCTTTAGCTGCCTTGAAGCATAAGCTACAACTTTTTCATTCTGCATCAACACACCCCAAGCCATTCAGGGATGCACCGGTGTAAATGACAAAACCTCCATTACCTGAGGGTGATGTCAAGATAGGAGCGGTGGTTAACCTCCTCTTCAATTCTTGGAAGCTATGCTCGCATGCAAAAGACCATTCAAACTTTGTTCCCTTTCTAGTAAGTTTAGTCAGAGGAAGTGAAATCTTCGAGAACTCATGAATGAATCTACGATAATATCCTGCTAAACAAGAAAGCTTCTAATTTCTGTCACGCTCTGTAGTTTCTTCCATTCTAAGACTGCCTCGACTTTGGCTGGATCAACAGAAATCCCATCCTTGGAAATAATGTACCCAAGGAATATGATCTTTTCCAACCAGAATTCACACTTGGAGAATTTAGCATAAAGTTGGTTCTGCCTCAGAGTCTCCAATACGATTCTCAAATGCTCCTCGTGTTGCTAAACACTTTTAGAATAAACAAGAATATCATCAACAAAGACAATGACGAAGTGATCTAAGAATGGCCGAAAGACCCGATTCATAAGATCCATAAAAGCGATATGAGCATTAGTTAATCCGAGTGGCATCACACAAAACTCGTACTGCCCATAGTGTGTTCGGAAGGCGGTCTTCGAGATATCTTCCTCTCGGATCCTCAATTGATGATAGCCGGATTGCAAATCAATCTTCAAGAACACCTTTGCTGATTGGAGCTGACACACTGGGCCTGATAAATCCCAAGTCAAGCAACTCTTCAAGTTACTTCTTTAATTCCACTAGTTCGGCAGGAGCCATGCGATATGGTGTCTTAGATATTGGTTCAGTTCCAAGAACCAGCTCAATAGTGAAATCAATCTCTCGCTGAGGTGGGGGTCTAGGCAATTCTTCTAGAAATACATCGGGAAACTCCAAACAATGTTAAGATCAGACAATGATATGGTTGATGGCTCAACCTTTAAAATGCTGGCAAGATATGCTTCTCGCCCTTTCAAGATCATGCGTTGTGCCTTTATGGCAGAAATAATGCACTGCTCAAAGATGACACCATGCCCTTTAATAACGATCCCAGGGAACTGATGGCTTGCAACGATCACCCTTTTCTTACAGAAATCAATAATACAATGATATCGAGAAAGCCTATCCATCCCAAGGATAATATCAAAATCTGTCATCTTTGTGACGATGGGGACACTAGGTAGCTCATGACCCTCAATTATCAATGGAGCATCTTGAATATACTCCAATGCTTTTACATTTTCCCTAGTAGGTGTGATAACCATCAAATCAATATCTAAAGGTTTTGGTTTGGATCTATGCTTTTTACTAGTGCCTCAGAGATAAAGCTATGTGTAGCACCGGTATCAAATATAATCTTTCCATGCAAATTATCAATAAGAAGGGTACCTTCGATGACCTTATCCTCCTTAGCAGCATCATTCCCAGTGGTAAGAGCATAAATTCGAGCCGAAACCTTTGGCCTTTGATCTTGTCCTTGAGCAACGGGCTGCTTATTAGGCTTCGGACAATCACGAACAAAGTGCCCTTTCTCTCCACAGTTCAGACACTGGCCATTCTTGATATATCATTCTCCAGGATGGAAACGATGCCAGAAAGAGCATTCATAAAATCGGATACCTTTCCCTAGCTTGGAGGTTTTCTTCTGCTTCTGAGAATTTTTGAAATTTTTGTTCCTCCTAAATCGATCCTTCCAATCGTTGCGTGGCTGCTCCTCCTTTCTTCGCAAGAAATCTCTCTCCATGGTTGTGGTGCTGGCTAGAGCATCCTCCATAGTCTTTAGCATGCTGGAAAGAACCTTCGGTCTTAAAGCAGGGTGAAGTCCCTCAATGAACTTCTGAGTCATCTGATACTCATCTGGACATAGGTGAGGAGCATACTTCAATAAACGATGAAACTTGTTGTTATACTCAGCAACATTCGTATCTCCCTGCTTCATATTAATAAACTCTTGCTCCTTAATCAACTGCAAGTGCATCGGAATATACTGCTCTCGAAGAATTTAACAAGCTCATCCCACATAATAATCTCTCTTTTTTCAAATTTTCGCAACTGGCAACTGGTCCACCAGTCCATAGCAGGACCTTTCAGTTGATGAGTAGCGAAGGAGACCTTGCTATGATCTGGACATCTGATTGCATCAAACAGTTTTTCTATCTCCTCCAACCATCAATCTACTGCCTCAGCATCCACTATACCATCAAAGCTAGGCGTGTTCACCTTTAAGAATCTCTCAAAGGTGACTTCATCCCGGCGCTCCTCACGAAGACGCCTTTCTTTTTCAAGACGTCTCTCACGACATCTCTGATCCCTGTCCTTGCTCTGGTGGTGATCAACTTGATCACGAATCAGCTGGGAGAGCTCCTCGACCGTCTTCATTAATTTGGCATTCTGAGCTGCGAAATCCATGGAGCGACGACTCCGCTTATGATTCGAGACGGTCAACATCTACGAATAGCAACGATCAATTAGTCAACTATTCCAAACATAATTTCTAAATATTATAAATCATTGGATAATATTCCTCTAATCTTCCATTTGGCTCTGATACCACGTTGTCACGTCCCGTACCTTGAAACATGAGAAAAATTGCGGAAGCATCCCAAAGTAATGAAAATATTTTTTTTTCCGAGTCCAAGAACGAGACAAAAATTCAATAATCTATAAATAACTTTCAGAGTAACAAACATGATGGAAGAATAAAGGAACATAACAAAAAAATAAAGATTCATCAAGTTTGAACTACATAATAAAATTAAATAAGTCTATCAATAATCTCCCGTACAGTAATCTTAATGAACTAGGATAAAGCAATGACTCCTTAGTTTAGCTGAGCAACCCAACCTCGTCCTCCGTTAAGCTGCAAGGTTATAAATCAATATTAGTCAAATGAATCTGACTAAGTATGCACCAGTAATTTATGAGACATACTATCATAACCATATACAATAAGTAATAAAGGATAATACGATGACAATTCCATATAATAAGGAATTTAAATCAATAAATAAACAATGAACTATGATAAGACTTTTTCAATTTTGCCAATCATCATGGGATAACAATGACAATTCAATAAATTTTCTTGAATATCACAAATTTTGTGACCATAATATCAAAATCCATATCAAATATAGATCAATACCATCTGCCGACACCGGGCAGCCCGGGGTTGGATAGAAGCCACTCCGGTCCCTTAAAACAAAATTTTTAAACTAAAACAAATATCAATACGAGGTCTCCTATCCAAGCCCCAATGCAATGGACATCAGTACTGAGTCAACCGCCGTAGCGGAAAATTGTCTAGAAGTAGTGTAAGATTACCCGCCTACAACGGTCAATTGGCGGAATTAACCGTCCGCTTGGCACCGGCCAGGTCAAAGCTTCTAATGGGCCAACAATGAACAATGTCTACTCCCTCACAATGATGGTGCCAAAAACAGTAATTATTTTTCAATAAAAATATTTGGACATAAAAATTGCAAATTAACCTATATATAATGATGTATCTATATCTGTAATATTTAACAACTAACCCATAGATAAGCATTATGACTAAATATCAACTTAGCACCTAATTACTTAAAGTTGTAACACAGAGATATAATATAAGCAGTTTAACGAGATATAACAAAAAAACACCATTGCAACAACTAATAAAAAATAGAAAGTGGGGGTATAGATAACAACGTTATGTGACATATATTAATGTACATACCTCGATTAGAAATTGATATAGATATATCCGTATGGTTCTCTATCCACAGAAATTAGTTTTCACCTATACAAAAGAGATGTGTTTTAATGCCTCAAGCAATTTGTAATATGATCCGAAATCCACACCGTCCATTTTTTTAGATATATATATATCAATTACCAGGTTCTTGACATAATCCTAAGATAAAGAAAAAAAATATTTACAACCCCTACAATTACAAAGGATATTACATGTTGTGTTTTGATTAGAAAAAAAACAAAACCAAACACCTGAATTACAGAGGGGACCAATACTTACTAATCATTATCAGGATTTTATCAATTATCTTATAATTGAATGATTCACGGTTACCCTCAAATTAATTGATTAATAGTTGGAGAAAAACTAAGAGGAAAAAGGACCTCCTTATCCGAACTTGTGCATATAATAATGTTGCATAGTCTGGTTAGATTAACAAGATTATGAGGAGTTGACAATAAACCCGAGCAAAAAAAATATCAAAGATTAACATACATGGTGAGAATCTCCTTCGTAAAAAAAATATTAATCAAGTCGGATCCTCTGAAGTGATTGATCGACCGAAATCACAAACTACGCACAAGACTTCACGATATAATGGAGCTGTAAGAATTCAGAGGGGAAGGTGGAATGGGCTATATTCGGGAGATGGAGAGAGTATGGAATGCTGGAGATAAGAAGGACACAAATATATAGTCCTCAATTCCAAAGGGCTTGAGAAGGCGATCACGGAAATTGGGCATGAGAGAGAACAAATAAAACAGAATTCCATTTTTTTTCTTTCAACATTTGAATCGTGCAACCTTTTTTTGTTTAATATTTTATTTGTATTATTCTGTATAGTTTCGTGATTCAACTTTTCAGATTTCACCTTTTTTTATTAATTAAATCTTAAGCTATTTCGGATTTATTATTTTTTATTTTTTATATGAAATTATATGGTAAACCTATATATTCATATTATTCTATAAATTTTTTATATTAAAAGTTTTCAATTTTGTAAAACACCCCTTGTAAAAACGGATGTTACACATCCTTTCTTATCTCCCCTCCCCCTTTCTCTCTTGGGTTACATTGTTCTTGTTGTGGTTTTGTTGAGGCAATACCTCCACTCCTCTCTTTATATAGCCAAATACAATACCATAGTCATATTCCCAATAGGACTATAAATAGAATACAACTCAACTGCTATTAGAATTAGGAGTCCAATCCCACTAGGATTCCCAATTCTAACATGTCTCTAATCATAATACCGTCATCGGGTCCTGGAAAGACAAAGACATTTTCTTAAGTGAAATGCATTAAGGATGAGGAAGGACACATGCTTGTTGCTTAGAAGGATACAGAGACTAGATGGAAGCAATATCTCCATAAGCTTTTCATTGAGGAAGGAAATAGAGAGATCACTTTGGGAGATCTAGTTAGTAGCAAAAATACTTGAATCGTGTAAACTATCGAAGAATACAAAGGACAGAAGCAGAGGAGACTTTGAAGTTTATCAAATCGACGAAAGGTGTAGGACCTGGTGATATTTCCATAGAAGTATGGTTAGTTCAATGTGGGCATTGTTTGACTTGGCCTACAATTTTATTCAAGGTTATTTGATGAAGCAAGAAAATATATAAAGAAAGGAGGAGAAGCATCGTGGTGCCTCTTTATAAAAACAAAAGATACATTCAAAATTATGCAAATTACAGAGGTATCAAGCTGATAAGTTGTCTTATTAACGGAACTGCCTAAGTGGGTATATTAATCATACTCGTTGTAACACAACACTCAGTCAATCAATCAGAAATGGGAAAAGATTTATGTAAAGAGGACTCATTTTGTAATTTATATTACGGGAAAGTCCGAGGTTGAACACAGAGAGGTAAAGAAACAACTTTAGTTCAATTCAGAATAATTAGGTATATGTTCCCAAGCAGAATTCTTTGTAATTTTTATACGAAAATAAATACGAATGCAAAATGTGGATGAATTAAGTTAATAAGAAAACACACAATTTAGCCAAATTAATTTTAATGTGAAATTAATCCAATTTAACCAAATTATATTTTTCCTAAAAATCTAATCCAATGATGAATGAACATATTTTTTGGAATTTTAAGGGATAAAATGCAATGATGAAAAATGCACACTTTTTAGGGTCCATATGCAATCTCTCACACAAACAAAATGCAAATTTATTAAAATTTTACTGGAACTTAAAAATGATGCAATGAGGCAACAATAAATGTTTTGGAATTCTTTTGACAAGATATGAATTTTTATGAATTTTTTAATGAAAATAGAGTGACTGCAAGTATTTAATTTCTAATAAATTTACAATGTCAATTTATCCAGAAACCAATTTATCTCAAGAAGATATTTATATAAGCAATCCATGATAGTTTGAATTTCGTAAAAATAAAGTGTGTGGATTTAATTAACAATAACTTACCAAAAATCTCTATAATTTATTGAAAGATATAAAACAACTCCAATTAAGATGAAATTTGGATAGTAATTAAATCACATTTCAAAGCATCATCTCTAATTTTTGAGAAATTTTTGGAGCAACCATGAGTTTAATATGAATTTAAGAGCTCAAATTGGGTAAATATATGAACTTTTACTTTAAAAAAATTTAATTAATAACCCAAAACTCAAAAAATCCAAATAAATAGCTAAATGATAGAGAATTAGTTGATCAACATCATGAATTTTTTCATTAAAAGAAATGATGCAATTTTGATGTCCAAATTAAAATGAAACATAGGGGTATCTGCGCAATTTTAGAAATCCAAATAAATAGCTAAATATTAGAGAATTAGTTGATCAACATCATGACATTTTTCACTAAAAGAAATGATGCAATTTTGATGTCCAAATTAAAATAAAACATAGGGGTATCTGTGCAATTTTAGAAAACAAAATTAATAACGCAAACTATGTAGAAGGACATTTTTGCAACAATAGAAAAGTAATAGAATAAAAGTGCATTTTTTTAAGAAAATAGACCTTCCTCCTTTGTAGTTAGGGCACGATGGGGATGGGGAGAAGGGCAGCGGTCTTGGCATTGGGTCACGGTAGAGGATTCAGCGACGTAAGGCTACGAAACGACCTACACATGCAGGCAAGGAGGAGTGGTCATGGGCTCATGGGCGGCAGAGGCGAGGGAGGCGCTGCGGTAGAGGCAGCGATGGCCTGCAACCATAGGTGGAGGTCTCGGCGCGATCGTTGGTGGCAGTTGGAGGATGGTGTGACCTGGAGTGGTGGTTGGGATGGCTGCGACGTGGGGTGGCAGTCGGTGTGAGCGCGGGGCGGTGATGGTGTAGGAGGACGGAGTGGTTCACGGTTGAAGGTGCAGATGCGTCGAGGGCGGTGCGCGTGGCCGCGGGGCTGCACTCGGAGGAAACAAATGGTTGGAGGTGGCGGCCGGTTGGCGGCTGCGACGACTTGTTTGATTTTTTTTATTTCTTAAAATAATGGAATAAATGAAGACGGTAATGAAGATGTGGGGATAATGAAAATGGTAAATGATGGGTAAAATGACGTATTGGTGTGATATAAAAATGATTGAGATGAAACAACAAGGAAAATAAAATATTAGATAAAATAAAACAATAAGGAAAATAAGAGGGAATACTTCCTGAGGTTCCCTAGATTTTGAGGAGCAGTTATGCTGGACTCCTGTAGTGGTCTCGATTCGATTAATGAAGAAAATCGAAGAAGCTATGAGAGCTTGATGGGAAACTCGTGACGTGGGACGGTGGTCACTATGGATCTCGCCTGAAGGAAGTCGTCGCTTAGGAGGATGCTCAGCCGCTATCACCGATAAAACACTCCAATCTCTCTCCTTTTTCTCTAAGAATGGCGGATGGTGAAAAATGAGGATGAAGAGGAGAATAAAAGGATAAAAAATAGAAGTTAGAAACATGGTGGAATGGTGGAGTTGAATGGGAGGTCATTGAAAATGGTGGAGGATATGGAGTGGAAAGGGAGGTTATTTTAGAGAAAAGGAAAATAAATAAAAGAAAAAGAAAATAAAGTAGGCTACTAAAAAATAAAATAAAGAGACAAAAGAGTGGAGGATTTATAAAATAAAACAAACAATATGCACTTGTTTTTTACTTTTCTAATTTTACTTTTTTGTATTTTAAATTAAAGATATTTAAATATAAAAATAAAATAAAATACCAAAATAAATAAAATATAAAAATAAAATTTTGATTTTTTAGTAATTAAGAAAGGTAAATAAAAATGAAGAAAAAAAATATTTACAACATATACAATATACACCTAGATATCAAAACTCATATTTTGTAAATGACCTCCGATGTTAATGAAACCACTTCCATTGGATAGATAATTTTCTAACGTAAACTTTAAAAGTGAGCTTGGTGAATTTGGAGTTCTACGGAGCGGGAATTTGGTCGGGAAGTTGTACTTTACGGCTTTTTCTCTTTGGGATCTAGGAGTATTTATTTGAGAGAAGTTTATTTTGTATTTTTGTATTTTTATGTACATTTTTATAAACAAATCAGAGAAAGAATTAGTCGAAAAGGAGTTGAAATGGAATTATTATTAAAAATACATGAAGTTTTGGGCTATTTACAGTGAAGAGTCCTTTATTTTACAGCTTTTTACTATTAATTTATTTTATACAATATAATATATAATAATTAGTTTGTTTTATTTACAAGAGTTGTTTTATTAAGTTATTGACTTTATGGATATTTATTTGAGATTTTACTCAAGGATTTTGTTAAGATTAATATATGGAGATGATGAATTGTGGATTCATTACTTATGAAAACTTAGTAATGTGTGATCAAAAGAAGGTTACGATGAGTTTCCAAAGTATAAGAAAATCAATTCGGATTCCTATCGTCACTCAAGTATTGAAGCCATCAACTAACCGAGGATAACAATGGATATTTATAGAGTCAAAAGGAAGAACCTGCATATGATTTTTATTAAGTTGGAGAAGGCTCCCGACTTTGTCCCACTTGAGATATTGTGGAGAATTTTAGAGAAGAGACAAATACATGTCCTATCCATTAACCTCATAAAGGATAAGTATGATATAGCTTCACGTTATGTAAGGATCCAATCTAGGAGGACTGACTATTTTAACATCAACATTGCTCTGCATCAAGGTTCAACTTCGAGTCCATTCCTTTCTACTTTGACAGTGGATGAGTTGGCTAGTCATGTTGAGGCTGAGATACCCTGGTGTACGTTATTCACTAATGATATTATGTTTATTTATGAGACTAGAGATAAATGAGAAGCTTGAAATCTGGAGACATGTGTTGGAAACTAAGGGTGCATTTGGTACGCGGGTTAGATCGGGTTAAACTGGTAGAGGTAACCCATTTTTGTGTTTTGGTGTTTGGATAGATGGTTAAACTGGGGATGGGTTTGTTTTGATGTGATTGTATTGAAATTTGAAAAAGTGAGTAGTTATTGTGATGTGATTATATTGGAGTTTGGAAAAGTGAGTAGAAGTTGACTAGTTTATAAATTTTATATGATATGATGGTATAATATGTTATTTTTTGATGGAGTGGATAAAAGAGAAGTAAATTATTTATTATATTAAAAATTAAAAAGTAGGGTCCACATTGGTGAGAGAAAAATAAGATAAGGGGGTAAACCCCCTAGCCGAACAACCCCTAAAGGTTTTCGCATAAATACGGTTCAATATATGAAGTGCACTTTTGATGGAAAGCAGTGGTGCAGGAATCGATGTGAAGATCAATGACTATAACATTCATGAGAAATATTTTGTAGGTATTTGGGATTTATTTTGTAACCTTATAGGGGAAATTGATGGAGATATTACTCATAGAATAAATGTGGGTTAGCTAAAGTGGATAGGAGCCTCTATTGTTCCGTGTGATAAGAAACTGCATTTGAAAACCAATGGAAAGTTTTACAAAGCATTCATGAAACCTGCTATGTTCTATGTATCTGAATGTTGGCATGTGAACCATAGACATGAATAGATAATGGCAGTAGCAGAAATGAGAATGCTAAGTTGGATGTATGGACATACGTAATGATCGGATTCAGAATGATGCAATTAGAAGGAAAGTTGGTGTAGCTTCGATCGGTGATAATATGTGAGAAAATCGCTCAAGGTGGTTCAACCACTTGCAAAGGAGGTCGACTGATGCACTCGTTACGAGATGCGAGTTTTGGGATGTTGAGACGACTAAGAGATGGCGAGGAAGGCCCAAGAAGTATTGGAATGAGACTATCTATAGGGATCTTAGTTTGTTGGATCTGAGCCCGAGAATGACTTAAGATAGGTCTGAACTGAGGCAAATAATGCATGTAGCCGACACTACTTAATGTGGGAAAGAGATTTTTTGTTGTTGTTATTGTTGTATAAAATACTCTTTAGAGAAACACCACCATTCTTTATGTAAATTTTGTCATCATTGTGAATGATGTACTTCCGTAAAATTTCCTTACGTTAGTTTCATTATTTATGCTTCCCTTTTCAACATCTAATTAAGCGGTCTCTCTCTCTCTCTCATACTTAGGCATAAATCTGTGTTAGAAAATGTAAATCGTGAAGTATAGAAAATATATTATGGGATAGCGAATAGTTCACTATCTACTTCAAAACATTTCATCACCATGGCAAATGATCAAACTACCTTGACCATTTGCAAGAAAACAAATTTTTGTCTTTGTAGGAAAATGTTATGCAAGAAAATAAAAAATAAAAATCCAGAAAAATTAGACTAGATGAGAAAAAAATAATTTCCGTTTTTGTGTATACTAATGTATTTACTTGTACATAATTCATATTCTAAAATTATTTCTAATTTTTCTTAATCATGAATATCCTTGTAAAATTGCGTTCATGTTTCTTGTATTATTTAGCATTTTAAGCATTTTTTCATGCATTCATATTTCACAAAAATCAAAGGAAATTTGCAAATAATAAAAAATGCTATTTTATATTATAAGATATCAATAAAAATTCTTAAATTGCATTCTTGGGTTGGTTGCACTTGAGTCTTTCGTGAAATTTGTAAAGCTCTATGAGATCTACAAGTTCTCTTTCGATCACTTTGCAATAGAGTCCAGATCATATTTTTTTATTCGTATTCTTTGATTTTTTAGTGCATGATCAACACTCTGTCAACCTCACCCTACGTGTCATCAGCGCACTTCTACCCTCGTATCCAACCGAGCACGCTGTCAAAGCTTCCAGTCGTGGATCAAAATCACACTCACATCCTCCCAACCAATCAAAATCAGTCAGCCATTGATCCACTTCAATCAACACTCCCTCCCCCAGCTGCGACTAAAACCAACCCACTCCATTTTCCTTAACCCTCTTCCATCGTTCGTCTAGAACCATCCCCACATTCGACCGTTACCCTTTTGTTATCCTCTTCTTTAATCCAACCTGAAACCCCAACCCAATCATATCACATCACCCCAAACCTATAGATCATCTCCATAAATCCCATTAGCCATCACCTCATCGTCGATTCTAACAACCCAAATCTAAATCTAACCCAACCGTATGTTATCACCATCTACATGCAACCAACTTCATTGATCGAAATGAACCTTCTACTTTATGACCGATATGGAACCACCAACCCAATGAAATCTCCTATTGCGTGTGCCCCTCACCCCTTATGGTCAAACAACCCACGTCCATCCAATCGACAACATCCATTGTAACAAACCTTAGTCATTTGATCTCATACCTTCTCCGAACACCAGAAACCCCCATCGTCCCTACATCTCTTCCCCATTAATCCCTCGTCCGTTCGATGACCTTCCATGAGAGAAAGAGAGACTTTGATGACTTGTCACACCAGTCATATGGAAAGGTGAAGACCCTCTTATCACACGATCTACGATTGTCATGTCACCGTGCAATTTGTTTCCTCAAAAGCGGCAAAGCCTGCGCCACCGCCAGCCTTTGAGGAGAGGATCATAGTCGAGTTACTGCTCCACCATCAAGCGATAACTTCCATGTAATACCAATCTTCTACATCATTTTCTCCTCCTCCTCCTTCTTTTACTCTATCATCCTTGCTCTGTAACCCATCCATTTGATCGCCAACCATCGACTACCACCATAACACTTCGCCTCCACGTTCCTATTCTAATCCCCCGCAACCTACCATCACCTAAGCTCCGTTCCACTTCCTCCAACTAGAACAACTCACCCACCTTATATCTTCTGATGTGCTGAACGTACATGCCAAGCAAGAACTGCTTGAGACCTTATATCAGTTGAAGCGATCGGAGATGGCCAACCACATAAAACTTAAAAGCATCGCCAGAACAAATGCTCGATCGACCTCCTATTCTCCGGTGAAGAGGCAACAAATTCTCATGCCCATTAAAGCTCCGCCTTGTGAGGAGGAGTACAACCAAGGAAGAAGGCACGAGTCTATCTTTACATGGATTCCCAACTTTGGAACTTATCCTTAGTTTGTAAGAAATGGCCTTCAATGCCGTGAATGGGCGGCTCAACCCATGGTTGTATTTGACGAAACTACCCCCATATGAAGAGTATAGATCTGAGCGCATTGGTGAGAGAGTTCTACGACATGAATCCGAAGGATGAGCAACCTCTGGTGAAGGAGTCCCTCAGCCTCCACATCCTCGACATGTTATGCAAGAGCTGCCTCTCCTCCGGTTGCTACACCAACTAGACTACCCCCTACAGCCCATATGAGCTCAGCTACTGTCGCATTCGCATTTGCCGGGTTCCCCACAATAGCTTTCTCAAAGCCATATCATTCGCCTAAAGCCCCAAAACATCCAGAACATCTTCCTCTCCACTACCGCTTAAGTCCATCACCCGTCGCATATGCCTCCTTCGCCTCCTATGCCGTATGCTCCCTGCGTCCTTCCTCCTCAGGTTCCTCCGGCTCATGTTAAATGAAAACTTAGAATTGTATCTCTTTATTGATTATTAACTTAGACCAAATTTTCGGTGCCCAGTTAGATCTCTTACTTAGATTCAATTCAGGATCATTGTGTTGGACATGCGAGCCCACGACGAGCTATTATGCAATAAATGTTATTGTGAATATCATTCCATGATCTAAAATGAAGAATAAATAATTTGCATAATAGGTCCCTTAGTACAGTTAGGGTTATGTACTATGGCCATCTTGATGATCATACAACTGTTGATTCAACTGTTGAATCATAGAGGCTGGTGCTTGGATGAATATCTAAAGAGTTAGATTGGGGACTCATCAAGCACCGTCAAATGATTGTTAAGAGATGATCTCCAGCCTGAGTAGGAGATGGCAATCCATCTCTAAAGGTTGATATCTGACCGAACTCTTGATGCAGGTCCTCTGCATAGGAATAGAGATTCAGTGGTGTCAGATTAGTTAGGTCAAAGAGTTGACTTAATGAGATTGAGATAACCAAAGTCCTATATCATATGCTGTCATGATACATGCATGCATCCTCTGATCGGAGACAGATGTGTTACTATATGTTTGAGTATGTACATTTGGCAAACTAATAGGTTGATGACCTAACCAAGGTCTATACACCGGCGCGCTGGTGTGCATATAAGGGCATATGAGTAATACGGTCTTTTACTGAACCGGAATACATGAGATCACTCATGAGATATTGGGAAGAATCAAATTCTGTGCGCATGGTCATCTCGCTTTGGAAGCTTGACTGAATTTGTAGGTTTGATATATACTTTTGGAAAGTATATGATCAAGACCTATGTATGATATATGCTTTTGGAAAGTATATGATCGATACCGACACCTAATGATCGAATGAGAAACTTACTGATAAAACCATGAAGTAGACAGTATAAAGTTGATCCAATACTTCAGGTTTATTCTGAGTCTTCCAGTATGCAGGATGTACAGGTATTGAGAATATCTGAGGGTGATGTGATCATAAACGATTGTATAACCATGACGCTTCCATTCCTAGGGAGTGATGAAACGGGTCCGGATTTAGTGACTCCTCTCATTAGAGAAGTAATCTTATCTTGGTCCAATTGTTGGACATTGATCTGAATGTGATTCAGATGCAATGAGAAGATTAGATTTGTGATCTTGATTTAATCAAGCATCTATGGGAGGCCCACGATCTGGATTTGAGATATGATCTCAATATCCAAGTCACTATACGTGGAACAATACAATCGCCCTGTCCTTATCTCCAAGTATTCGCGGAAAAAGCGCATTATCCTTGAAAGAGTTCATGATAATTTTATTGTTGATATTATATATCCGAGCATTGAGAAAATGGATAATTAAATGTGATTTAATTATCATGGAATAATATGAATTTCATTCATATTATAAGGAGAGTTATCCAAGATAATTGAATGTGATTTAATTATCAAAGATGAAAATAATGTGAATGTGATTCATATTATTTAGGCACATGAGAATAAGAGATCCAAGATGATTAAATGTGATTTAATTATCATGGATATGAATAATGTGGATAGCAATATCCATATTAGTCATATATATTATAAATATGATTTATAATATATAAGAGAGATCTATTTGTAATTTACATTTGTTAATTAAATGTTGATGTGAATTGGATTCACATTGGACATTAAATTGAAAATGTAATTTGCATTTTATTTTGGGTTGTGAATATGATTCACAAATTTCCAATGGCAAGATTGCAATATTCACAAAATGATTATGAATTATTTTCTAGAATAATTTACAACAATTGTTGTTGTAATAAATTAGAGATACATGGAATAATGTAATCAAGGGAGATTACATTTGGAGATGCTCCTTCCATAGGAGGGACGACCACCTATTCCTATTAGGAAAGGGAGGCCGTCCACTCCATGTATATGGAAGGAGACATTATCTCTTTCCCACTATCTCCATATTTGGTTGATTTAATTTGAGGATTAAATTATGTTGATTTATCAATATATATTTAATCTCAATTAAATTAATTGTTATTGGTTTTACCAACACAAATCTTAGCCATTGAAAGAAACACAATCAATGAGAGCCATTGGATTTGTGTTGTCCATGGATTGAGATCCATGGATCCCAAAATATTATAAAAGGAGAGGCACCCCTTTGCTCTTCTTGACACAACACAATGCTTTTGAAGCATCTCTCTCTCTCTATTTCTCTCTACATGTCAGCCTTCTCTCTTCTTCTCTCATGGCCGTCCACCATTGATGCCCTAGAGGAAGTCGTCATCGCCCAGCGTCGTCATTATGCTGCCCGACCCTTTGCTCGTGGATCTCCGTCTCCTTCGGTGCGCCTCGCTCGTGAAGAAGACATCGGATCTCGTGTGTCGAGATCAGGAGATCCGTCACTTGAATCATCAACATGTATTGCAAGAAGCACGTGGTTCATCCCCGTGCTCGCAAGCGTCTCCTCCGTCGGATCAGACTTGAGACAGGAGGTCTCTTCGTTTAGAGACTCGATCGCAACCACACTTCAAGAGGTAATCCTATTACTTGTTTGTGATTTAGACGAAATGATCCGAGAAGTGTTCTTGGATCATGTGGTTTCGTCGCATGAAAAAATTTTTAATTTCCGCTGCATAGAACAACTAGTTCGACTAGTCGTTCTTCGTCGTATTCGATACGACGCTCACGCTTCTGTGATGCGCTTGAGGATCTAACCATATCCTTCACAATGTAATGTGTTGTGTTGCATTGTATGTATTGTATAGTGTTTATACAATTTGTAGCATATTATTATCTAACCTGCTTATAAAATCCAAAATATCATGCATTTATATGTTTTGTGGATCTTCACCCAGCTAGAAACTAAATCGCTTAACATAGTATTTAAGCCCTAGTTAATAGACTAAATTTCTAGTATCCTTGTGTTTAACCCTAGACTTATCCATGTATAAATTTAAGCCAAGCCATCTTCACAGAGATCTTTAGCTTGGTTCTGATGACTTGTTAATCAGCTTGTACTACTACAAGACTTAATTAGATTAGTCGATTAGTGTTTCATCAACCACCCTTCCTCCATCTTTCATCACCCCTCCCCCTTTGTCGATTCTCCCCCACCCCCGAATGCCATCCCCTTCTAGCACCACCACCTCCTCCTCCTCTTCTACTCCCCCCCTTCCCTGATCGCATAGATTGCCTTCAACAAGTTGTTTCAAGAGGTTCTATCGCCATCGAGGAGGAGGAGGAGACGGTGGAGGATTAGGATGGATTGGAGGAGGTGGTGGGTTTTTTTCCCAGATATGCTCCTCTTAACTACACCATGGTTTGATTAAATCATAGTTTAGTTCAACACGTTGATGACCATGTTAATAGAAGGTCACACTTGATCATTGTGGAAGAAGCCAGGGGCTGAGCTGATATTCCAAAAAGGGCGGGTATAAATGATATTGCAATATCTTGAACAGGCACAATTGATAAAAATCCAAACATGTATTCTATAAGATAACGATTTAATATTCTGTTAGGAACCAATACCTTCTTGGATCATTGATGGTAAGTGCTTATATCTCAACCATTGAATTATTTTAGGATCCTTTCAACCTTAAGCTTAGAAAAATGCATATATATGCATTCTTGGTTTTCTTTATATATAAAAAGACATTGTTAATCTTAGGTTCTACTTCTCTGTCTTGGGGTACATAACATATCCATGTTTGGTGGTTTTAGGAGTATGAATAGAGATAAGTTTATCTAGGTTTTTAGTTCCTTTAGTAAGATTAGCTACATCATCTATTAACATTTGGTGTTTGACTTTAAAGAGTTAATACATTTCTCTAGTTCACTAATGTCGATTTTAAAACATCTAACTTTAGAAACTAAAGTTTTTATCATCTACCTCCTTATTAGCAACAATAAGAAGTCCTTTTAAAGATAGCCTGTTCACTTGCCAAAGATTCTTTTTCTTTAAGAATAATTTGAGATTCATTTATCTTAGTCTCGTTTACCATAAGCCAGAGTTGGACTGGTTTAGCATTTAAATCTTCTTCTTCATTGCTAAAGCTTAAGTTGGAATCATCCTCAGCAACTGTAAGAACTTTCTTCTTGGAAAATTTCATTTTTCTTGATCTCCTTGATTTCCTTCTTTTTGATTTTTTGAAGTGGACATTTTTCTTGCCATGTGCCCCTTCTTTTTTCCATTCTAACTATAACTTGATCGTCTATTTTCTTGGAGAGATTCTTTTTTGTTTTTATCCTTTCTTTCATGTACTTTTGATATTGCTGATAGGTGACAGCTATGTCTTCCTTATTTTCTATATCTGTCTTAATGTCATAACATTTTCCTATGAAAGCTACATGTTTACATTTCCTGGATTCTTCTTCGACAGCTTAATTCTCAACCTTTTCAAGGATGAATTTGTATGCCATAAGACTTTCAATAAGCTCCTTGAGACTTAGCTTAATAAGATCCTTAGATTCTTCTATGGATGTGATCTTCGGACGTCATTGCTTTATAAAAGCTCGCATGAACTTTTAACTTTGTCTTCCATTGCGTAGTCCTTGCCAAGGAAATTGAGTGGATTGACGATGTTGGTGAATTGTGTACTAATTTCTTTTATTGTTTCTCATGTTTTCAATTTAAAAATTTAAATTCATTTTTCGAAACACTGATCTTCAAATTTCTTATGTGGACAGTTCTTTCATGAATGACCTCAAGACATCTCCATATCTCGTGTCTAATCTCTAGTTGTGTGACCTGTTAAATTCATTAGTAGATAAAACACAATATAGATTACTCATTGTGTTACAGTTTATGACAATTACCCTTTCATCTGTGGCTAAATATTCTTTTGTTTCTTTGATGACTTTTGTAATTTTGAATTCTTTTTTCAATATTCTTCCAATAGAGATCTCCCACATACGATTTCCAGTAGGTAGCCATGTTTTTGTTCCAATTTGTGTAGCAATTGTCGTAAAGTATAGTGGGTTGTAAATTAATTGACCCTCGGCATGGTTGTTGACATTAGTTGAGCTCGTTGTTGTAGGTGTATGGAATTGAGTACTGAATTACTACATATGGAATGTTGTGATACCAATAAGTATTAAAGGAGGGTGAATAGTGATTATCCCTAATAAGATTAAATTTAAAATAATCTAGTTCAACAAGAAAACAACAAGCAAATTACAATACATAAGGGCCTGTTTTGGTTGCTGGGTTGGACTGGGTTGGGTTGGGGTACACCGGTGTACCCCTCCTTCCAACCCTCTCAATCCTTCTCACAGTTTACTATTCACAGGGGTACAGTTTACTATTCACAAGGGTATCCCAACCCAACCCAACCCAGTCCAACCCAGCAACCAAACATGCCCTAAGGATTTATACAGGTTCACCGTTACTGTGGGCTACATCATGTGCCTAAGCTTAGCCTGCCCAGAGCTCACAAACTATTACTATGTGAACTACTTCTAATGTAATCCAAAACATTTACGAAGTGCAAAAATTATCAATATTGATCGTCTACAAAACAAGAAAGTCCTTTACAGAGAATGTCTCAAGTTACGAAGCATTACTAAATTTATGTTCTACACAAGAAAGGCTTTTACATAGAACACCTAAAAAATCTTGCTAAGGGAAGAAAGTCCTTCACACAAAATTCTTCTTAACCAAGAATAAAGTAATACAATAACTTGTAAAGGACTTCATAACATCCAAATGTATATGCAAACCGAGATTGGCATCGGAACAAAAGGCTTTGAAAGCGCAAAGCTAAAAGCCACAAAGAATGCAAATAATCGAGAGCATTTTGCAAGGCTAGATCTTCTTTTGAGCACACAAGAATATCTCACAGTAATAGAGAGAGTTGTAGCACCGAGTAGAGAAACTGTCGTCTTAACGTGTATTGGTTTAAGCAACTCAAATCATACATGCACATGTGCAAAAAGGTGTGTACATGTGCATTAGCGATAAAACATATTATAAGAAAGATTCAATGGATAGTATGTACCAATGTAGAAAAAATGTATTGTTGCAATTTCAGTTACAAAGAGAGACATATTGAAATGATTAAGTTCATATGACGAATAATCGAACGTGAACTACCAAAATATTCTCTATTTTGTGTGGTAGAAAATTAGAATTGATCCAAAATTTGCATTCACTAAATTCATGTAGCTAGATATTAATTCAAAGGAAAAATTTCTATTTGACAGAATTTTATTGCACATTTAACTTTTAATTTTGAGATTTATGTAGACTACCATATAATTTATGAATCAAACCAAAAGTTGTCTCATTTGTTTGGCATCATCAAATGTTGATATTGGTGCTTTTTATAAGATACCGCTAACAATTTGACATTTACTCGAGAGGAAATTGTAAGGATTTTTTTACACTTGTGCCTTTTGAGTTTTCATTATTACAGTTATACACCTACTTTTGTGACAACACATGTGCTCCTATCTTCTTACACTATTAACGATTATACTCATATAGTTAGTTATCGTTTGTTCCCCTCCATAGTGGACGTTAACTTGTGAGTATAGGTGTAGCTGGAAATAAAAGAGAGGGATACACATGTAACTGTGTGGTCATCATTCTCCTTCGTCTTCCTTCATACTTGCCTCCACCCTCCTTCTCTGGTGTAGAGCCATCGTCCGAACACTTCTTGACAAATCGCAAAATGGCCGAAGTTAATTATTTGTCGATTTTGTAGTCAGGCTATTCGGTCAAAAATCACAAAAAATATCATATTAATGTGAAAGCGGTTATTTTTATTTTACTTGGATAAGCCCAAGGTCGAACACATGGAAGCAGCTACACGCTTAAGATTAAATTTATAGAGTTTAATGTTAGAATTTCATAGTATGTTTTTGGATTTTTATGCAACTATGAATGAGTTAAATCAAGTTCAACAGTTATTTAGCATTTTTTAATCAAAGCAATTCCAACATGAAACTTGGTCAAGTGTGAAATTATGCAAAATTAAGCTACTATTTTTTTTGGATTTTTAAGGTAAAATAAATTTTCTTTGAATAAGTAAATGCAAAATAGAGTCATATCGAGTAAATTAATCTTAATAAATATCAAATCATGATACAAATAAAAATGCCCTAAATGGCCTTAAATGAGGGACTCTCAGAATGCATTTAATATTTTAAAATTCTATACTTTGAATCACTTAAAAGCTAATTACTTAGATTACTAAATAATTTATTTCAAGTAAATTATGCTTATAAATGTCATTAAATTTGGATAAAAAATAAAACACAATTAAATTTGTTGAATTTGATTTGCTATGAATTTTTTGAGCCAATGTTGATTTATTATGAATTTTGATAGGAATGTGATTTGATAGGAATTTTGTACAACATATTCATCAAGTATAATTAACAAAATCAACTCAAACATGCCTGCAAGATAAGAATATGTATGAGACATTGAAAATGCCATTTAAGATAATTAGGATTACCTCCTCGTAAAGAGGTTAATTGACCCATTGATATTTTTCTTGGAATGACATAAATTTCAATGATTGTACAGAATGACATCTAAGGATCTTGAAGAGTTAATGAGGTTGTTGTAACTTTCTTTTTCAAAAAAGACTTTTTAAAATCCGATGGCTCTACATAGGGAGCATTCTTTTTTCACTTTGTGAATACTACAGGTAAATAAGTAGCAAAAATTTCTATTACTTCATTGTTCCCTTTTGATTAATTTTGCAACTTGAGAAGAAAAAAATAAATTTGTTTGTTTGTCGCGGGATTGTTTGGGGATAATGACGACTCTCACATCATAATAAACCAATCCCTGAAGGATCTTGCATCAAAAAATGGCACCGTTACTGGGGAGGCACGTCGAGGGTAGTTAGATTTCTCTTTTGACCTAATATTCTTTGTTGTTTATATATCTTTACATTCACTCCATTGTTCATATCCATTGCATTCATTTCATTATTTGTGCTCATATTTCTATAATTGGTTTCTTACTTATTCTCTCTTTTCCTTTTCTTGCGAGGGCCTGCGGAGCGAAGAAGGTGATCCTATGAGAGCCGAAGCACCCAAACGAAGGGAATGCGGCTTGATTCTTCACCAAGCTGCAGGATAGCATGAGAGGAGGAGAAGAAGATTTGAAGGAGACCAAACAAAAAGAGAGAGAGAGAAACTTAGTTTTCTTATTTATTTCTTGTAGTTGAACACTAGTAAAGGCACATTCATTTGTTGCGGGGTCTATTTCACCAAGTGTCGATGCAGTTGGGGGACCTCATCGTATTTGTTTTCATCGCCTTTTTTTCTTTGTTTCATACAGATTTCGTGAGCTACCTCTTGATAGATTTAATTAATTTGCTTGAGCCAGATAATTAATTGGGTCCAAACACCCTAAACAAGAATTTCTGTACCTATAGAGTAGAGTGTAATTTGGACTTAGTCAAATTAACTTGTTCTTGCCTGTTAATAGAAGCTATCATCTAGGACTGTTCACTTGCATCATATAGGATAGTTTATTTTTCTGTATTTAAATTCTGCGCGGATCATTTTGCATGTAGAGTGTTGGCAACAAGGTACACATCTCTAACCCCTACATGCATCATTGTTTTTAACCACGCATTGGCATTTCCAATCTCCTTCCTCATTTTCACTCACATAAGATAAAAAGGAAATTGAACACTCGATAGGTAATTTTTTAAAAATATTTTAACCAAGTGAAAATTGCCTAAAATACGAGACTACTAAAGTAAACTCGACCCTACAATAAAACACAAGGAAAAATCATTATTTTAGGGAGAGTAACCACCTCAATGTTTGGTTTGTATGTAGCGAGAGAGCGACTCTCACACTAGGACAGAACAATGCCCAAACTCTTTTCAGACTAATATCATGGGTTAGTCATTCTCCATTGATGATCTCTCCGGTAATAGGTAAAGAGTCCCGTGACGTCCTTAACAGATTGAATAGATCGGGTAGCCGGTAAACGACCCACAATTCATACTGGCTGCAAAAGATCTAACTTTGGGATTAGACCAGTCTCCTAGTAGCATTGGGTTCCTAACAACTCGCTTTAACCTCTCTGATAGATTGTATTCTCACCAAACTCTAAAATTGACCGGATAATTGACCAAACCTTCACGGTCTTCACATTGAGTTGAGTTGGTGAACTGGGGGTTTGTATTGTATTTGATTGCTTGTGTGCATACTAGATCCTTATGCGCATATGCGCCTTTTCTTCACACCTTTTGACTTGACCCTCGTGCTCTCTCAATCAATTTCTCTTATTTCAGAGATGACCGACTGGAGTTATTTTAATCCGATCTTCGCGGATCGCTCTTACCCTCCAACCGATCCACATTCCTTTTTCCAGGAGGACCTTCCTCCTGAATTTTGTGCATATCCGCCTAACCCATTATTTCAGGAGTCAGAAGACTTTGATTCTCACCCACCTTCATCTCACTCACCCGATCCTGGGATTTTGGATTCACCTTTCATGTTGTCCACACTTGAGACCTTGAACCAGATGATGGAGCATATGAATTCGAAGATTACCAATTTATTTAACATCAATAAGAGCCAGAATGCTGCTCCACAATTTGAGGATATGGATTCACTTGAGGATAATTATGAGAGTTTACAATCGCCCAAAATTCAAAAAAATGAGAAAAATTAAAAAATCCAAAAAAAATTCGGGAGACACATTGATGATTCATTTTGCAAAGAGAGATCCCCTATATCAAACCATTTTTCCATACAATCATTCACCACATGTCCCAACTTTGATTTGAGGATGCTACTGTACAGACTGCTCTTGGCAATCCTCGTGTATATGCTGATTTTGATCTCTTCCCTTGTATAGAGAAGGTCTAGAAATTCAGAAAAATGTTGACTGAACCTGAAGTGGTGGCCACTATTCATGAGACCATTAAAGCCCCACTTCAACATGCCATGATAGATTTATCTACTCCTCAACACAAGAAGAGAAAGCGAAGGAGAAGATTTGAGCGTCACATCTTGACCATGGCCACTGCCTACGCCATCTCTCACCGTCCACATTTTAAGAAAGGGAACACTACCATACCTCTTGTGAGCTGCTCCATCTCTGACCATTCTTGTGATACCACTCTCCTTGATGGTGGTTCCTCATTCAACATAATACCCTTCTCTAGGTACAATCTCTTCATTTTGGGCATCTTAAGAAAACCAGGATGATAGTTCAATTTGCCGATGGATCTATTAAGATGTCGAAGGGTATTCTTAAAAACATTGTCGTTTCTTATTCAGGACATGAAATCCACTTCTTATTTTGTAGTATTGCCCAGGAGACCTCTACCCCTGTGGAGAACCCTCTAATCATCTTGGGACAGCCTTTCCTCACCTCAGCGGGAGCCGTTATCGATTATGGATCAGGAGAGATTCGCTTACGTTCTGATGTAGAGAGTGATGTGTGGATTACTACACCCATTACTGATCAGAGACCTGCATCCCATCAGAGTGTGCATGTGTTAGCCAACCCCAAGGACTTTGACCATGATTATACTACCAGAGATTTTTGATGTATGATGGATGATACTGAGGCACAAGAATTCCTCTTCAAGGAGGAGGACTTGGAAAGCATGGACCTTGAAGTTCCCTCTTCTGGTACGTAGCGATGCATTGATGACATCCACGAGATTTACACAATCGACACCCTAGAGCGGAAGGCAGACTCTATGACTAGACAGGAGGGACATGATTTGACTACTTCCTCTGATGAGTCCGTTCCTATTAATCTTGATTTACATGAAACTGATAAGGATGAATATAATTCGATTGCTTTTATAAAAGAATTTGGGCCTTATGATAAAGATGATGATCCAATAGAGGCTCGCCAGGGTGGAATCAATCTTACTTTTTCAGATCATGAATTCGAGCCTTTTTACTTTGATATTTGCGAGACTTCCCAGGACATACATGACCATACTACTTCCACTAACCAGTTTAGGCCTGCACATTCTGAAACCACTGAGGATACATTCCTGGTTGATCCTGATCGATTTGTGTCTTATGATGACCCCAATATCGACCTACACCTTGTCAGATCCATTCCTCAGCGGTCCCGCAAGAAGGTCTGCTTTCAACCTTCTTGACCTTCGTACATCCTCTTCTCTTGTACATCCTTTCGTTTTACTGTCTCTTCTCCCATTTTATCGTTCACCCCTTTTCCGTGTATATATATGCTATACTTAGGTTGTGCTTTATCCTAAGTATAAGGGGAGTGAAGGATTTGTGTTGTTCATATTCACCCCGTTCATCACTCATGTTGTCCCCTATACTTAGGGATACTCTACCCTAAGTATAGGGGGGTGATGTTGTATATATCATGTTTTTTGTATTTTCCATTGAGTCTGTGCATTCTTTTCAACGGGTTTTTCCTTTTGGTACACTCTACTATACTTAGGATTACATGATCTTAAATATAGGAGGGATCACCAACTTCTCTTCTTTTTATCTTTTCTTTGAGTTGTTGTAGCGGAGTCTTTTCACTTTTCTATACTTGGCACGAGTTATGTGTTCCTTTTTCGCTCTATGATCACTATGAGGACATAGTTCAAGCTAAGTATATGGGAGTGTCGTATATATTGTATATATACTTTAGACATAACTCATACTTTTTAAGATAATTATTTTGGGTGATATGTACATAATTCTGTAAAATCCACATGTGTAAAAAAACAAACAAACAAAAAAAACAACAAAACAAAAAAACAACAAAACAAAAAAACAACAAAAAAATAAAAACAAAAACAAATAAAAAAATATCTTGTATATAATTGTATATATTCTACTAACCCTTGTCCTTAAAAAAATTACAAAAGCAAAAATCTATAAAAACTTTCATATATCAAAAAAACTTTCTTTTACATCTGTATTTTCTCCAAAAATCCATAAAAAGTTCAAAATTAGAAAATTATTTCAAACAAAAGTTCTTTTCACATGTGCTACATTTTTCAAAAAAAAATGCTTTCTTTGCATTGTTCATATTTGCTTGCATTTTCATATGCATTTTTCAGGATAGCATTGACATTTAAACTAAGTCTGGAATAAAATTGAAGAATGGATCTTAGTTGGACCTTAATCCACTTAATTTCAGAGGAACCTTATAATAAAAAGAGTTAGGACCTTTTAGGTCCTAGTGACTTAATTCTTTGAGTCCATAAGATTATGTTCACATGTCATCTTGAGTGGTCTAAGTAGAATATTTAACAACACATGCATGATTCTTTAAGATCGTGGCTTATCTTGGACAAGCATTCTACACGTAGTTCTTCGTGGATGAGATAGTGAGGAGGCAGGATCTTTTGGCTTGGGGTAGCATACGAGGGTAGTACATCTAGGTGGAACCTCTCATCTTCCTCTAGGGAAGGAAGTGCGTCTTAACCTGGTCGAGCGATATTGAGGTCTAAAGACATGATTTTGTGGGGTTGCAATAATGCTTCAAAAGAGGGTTAGTCTACTAGCTCAAGAGGAAAAACTCCTTATGTACATGCTGTACCTTGTAAATACTTTAAAAAAAAGTAGGAAAAAATGCAGAATCTTCAAAAGTGGACATGCCTGATGGAAAAGTAAAATGCCTGCCGGAGTGTATATACAAGGATAAAAAAATACAATAAGAGCTTCAAAGATAATTTTTTGAAAGCTTGCAACGGATGACTTGGCTACACTGGTCATGCATCCAAGTATAGGTAGCTACACTGGTTACCATCCATTCTTTTCTCCATCCCCTCTTCTTGAACTGGTTGTACTTGAACTTAGAAGGGAATATCTCCGTTCCTCGAGGAAAGAGTTGCAAGATCGGGGAACTAGAGTTACCTTGTTGAGGGAGGCTGTTTCTTTGCTACTTTTGAGATGGGGAGCTATATCTCGCTTACAATGTACAAGTAAAGATTCATAGTCACAAGAATTTGTGTATGTAGACTTGTTCTGACTTGACTGTTGAGGTGACCTGAATAGGAGTCTTATGGAACTTAGAGGCTGTTCGGTTTTAAATCCATCTCCCATTAAGGTTCCGACACACTAATAATCGAAAGGTCTGACAGAGCTCCAAACTACAATTTTATGAAGAAAAGTTTAATACTCAATATTGTCCTAACTTCTTTATTTTTCCTTTCCTTTTTCTTCTATTGACTTATTCTTTCAAATAAGTGTTTGCTAAGGGACTAACAAAGATAAAGCATAGGGGGATGATGAATCTGCGATTCGTCATCTTTATTCATTTATTTTAGCTTAAAATCCCTTATAAAACACACCTGTACATAATACTAACTTCATATTCTTACTAACTTGCATTTGTCTGTAAATATTGTATATTAGTGTATTATTTTAATATAAAATAAATAAATAAAGGAAAAATAAAGAACAAAAGAAGACTGTATATATGTAATACATACAGGCTGACCCGAACCCCAAGAGAAGGTCAAGACATGACCTGATCGACCGGGAATAAAGTAGGGGAAGATAGGGTCCTTAATCAGAAAATCCAAAAAAAATGTATTTAGTAAATACTTCTCACTTATAGTGTAAATCTGTACAAAACCAACACTATTTTATTTGTATATAAATTAACCTTAAATAAAATAATTTTCAAAATAAAAGTTGTAAATAAAAATGTTGGCTAAATAATAAAAATAATTACATAACAAAATCATGTATATAATAAAAGTAACCACATCTAGAAAACCATTAAGTGATAATTGAAAGATTAATTCTGGTTCCAAATAACCTCAGATTGAACCAAACCCATTCCATTGTATTCTAAATTAAATTATCTTTAAAATGGTTGTGATTTCATAAATTTTGGAGTTAAGGTTGAAAAGTCGGTTTTCTGCGATGGTTTGTGCAATTTCGCCATTTATTTGTACATATTGTATTTGTAAATATTTTTACTAATTATTGAAAATAAAAAAACTAATTAAAAATTTTTTTAAAAAATAATTTGCTTATTTACCAATGTAGATAATGTCATATTTGTATATAGCATATGTATATAGTTAATTTTCTTAACTAACTATCACAAAAAAATTAACAATTAATTTTCCAATAATTAAAGTGACGAAAATACAAAAGAAATAGTTATTATTTTGTAAATATTTATTTTTCTACTTTATCTCATTTCAAATGCTTGTCTCTCTTATCTCTTATCTTCATCAAAAAATTCAAAAATTCAATTGTCAATCCCATTCTATCTATTAGTGATGATCCTTCTCCATCTTTCAACTTGATTAATCTTTGGTGAGAGGAGCCCGATCTTCGAGAGTCTTCTTGTCGTAGAAGGGTGCCTAGCCTCCGCTCCGTCTGGTGACAGCGAGTCAACCTTCGTCGAGTGATCAAGGTCTTTTCCGCTCCTAAGGTGAGATCCACATTTTCTCTTATTTTTTAATCTAGATTAACCTTATTTTATTTTTTTGCATCTTTATTTCATTTTCATTTTTTAAGATAGATCTTAAAATCCATCATGATTTGAACCACCATTGACTTGATTTTTCATTTCATTTTCTCGATCTCTCCACGTTCTTTTTTACCTCGCACGATCTTCCACCTCCGACCATGCACGATGGTCGGAGATCTGGTTCCATCTGCCATTTTCTGCGGAACCGCACTCATCCATATATTCTATTTTGATTTTTGGCATTGAGTCATCATACTCGCATCCTAATTTGTCTATAAATAAAAAGAATAAAAAATAAAAAAGATTTCTTTCTCTCTAACATTTATTTTGCAGGATCATCTAAATAATAAATAATTAAAAATTAAAAAAAGCATTCATATTTTTTGTTTCAGTTTCTCTATTTCAGATTTACGAAAAATAAAAATTCCTCTGGTTACTGTTACAATTGGAAGCAAATAAATAAAAAAATAAATAAAAAATTCGTCCGCCGCCCATGCACGGCACAACCGCTCTCGCCCGACCACCGCCATCGCTGACAGGAGGCCCCAGTCGTGAGACGCGCCGAGTACCATCCCCCTTCCATAGCCAGAGAGCCGCCCCGTCGCAACCGCATGGTGCCGCACGCCACCTCCACCGTACTCACACCAGCCACGCGATGCGACGGAGACACTCTACCCGTGACCTCGTTTTGTCGCTCCGACAACTTTTGAAGCCACCTTCCAAACGACCATCGCCAGCCAGATCGCTCGGCACGGCGGAGCCGCACCATCCAAATTCTCCGTTCCGCCATCACTCTTTCGTGAGGCATACCACGCCTTCGTCGTCGCGCGGTCGCCGTGCAACTCCACAGTGCTGACGACTGCTTTCAACGTCGCCCATCCATCTTGAAGAAGACGTGTCGCCCCCATCTTGGCTCCATCTGTGAAGAACAAAGAAGGAAATGAGAACACCCAAAGAAACCCTAGGACATTAAGTATTGGAACATTTTAAACTCAGCCCCCCAGGTATAATTTATATTGCACGAAGACACCTTCCAGCTCCAGATCAAACTTTATTGGGCAAATTGTAGATCCACTCCCGAATAATTCTGAAATTGTAAATGAGCCCTCGCTTTCAGAAAGAGAACGTGCGTCACATGCTTTTGGCTGGGTAATTTATGTTTTTATTCCTAAAGTTTATTTTTATTATTTATTTGATGAATAAACAATAAATTTTTGCATTCCAGTCCTTCTATTACAGACTTGATTTTGCATGATCTTTTTATTGAAATAAATGTTTCTTGGGTCAATAAAATTCCCAAAAATTATGCTATGCTCCTGTTGTGATTATGTTTTTAGCCTAAACTTTTCATTGCATTTTGTCATTATTTGTTATTATTTAAAAATCCAAAAATAGTGTCTTTTTCTCTTCCTAAAATTCAAAAATTCATAAAAATTTGAATATTGCTCCAAAAATTCCAAAAAAATTTAGAGTAGTTTTATTTCATTGTCTTTTAATTTCTCTCCAAATTTTACACATAAATTCCTTTTAAAACCCAAAAAATTGAAAAATACTAAAAAACTAATAAAAATCTTGAAAAAATTCAAAACAAAATCCGAAAATCATGATTTCAGTCCCTGCTTGTATATAATTGTCCCTATTTTATTATAAAAATAATTGCCGGGAGTTTTAAACATTAAAATATTTTAAGTTGCAAATTTCTCCTGGCTATGTACTGTTTTCCATTTTTATCACCATTTTATTTTTTAGAAAAATACAAAAATATCTTAAAATTCTAAAGAAATTCTCAAAAACATTTCAAAAACGTTAAAATACACAAACATTTACTTTGGATTTTTCCAACATGCTTGATATAACTAAAAAAATACAAAAAGAGTTGGTGTGTGTAGTTCTTGTATTGTGCATATTGTTCTTTCATTGAAATTTAAAAAAAATGTAAAACTAAAATCACTAAAAAATTGAAAATAAAAAAAATAAAAAATAGAATTAAAAAAATTAAAAAATTAAAAAGAGAAAAGTTCCACAAAAACCAAGGATAGTTTGCCTTTAAGATTCCTACTTTTCTTTCAATTGATTTTCATCGATTATTTGAATAACCCTCGGGATTTGTAGCCTCTCTGAGTTCGATCCTATCCGCTATATAGGTAAATAAGTAGCAAAAATTTCTCTTGCTTCATTATTTGCTTTTAGTTAATTTTGCATCTTGAGAAGAAAAAATTATAAATTTGCTTGTTTATCACGGGATTGTTTGGGGATAACAACGACTCTCTCATCATAATAAACCAATACCTGAAGGATCTTGCATCAACAACTGTAGATACCTTAGGAGATAGAGATCTCCAGGAATAAGGGTATTCTGATAAGGATTACGGAAATATTGGTTACAATCATTATTAAGTTGTAGTATTAAGGACACTATAACTGACAAAGTTGAGTATTTGTTGCATAAGATGCAACATTTGGATTGGATGCGGGCATTATTATTGGGGGATATGCAAGTGCCGTAAAAGGTCATGGCATAGTATCTCAGGAATAGAGTGACTGATCAGCTTAACTAGTTGAATTAAATAAATATTATTGTCACATGAGTATGGGTTCAAAGATTAGCCCATTAATGGATCTTTGGGCTAATGGGGGATTGTTGGACATGCGAGCCCACAGCGAGCCGTTATGCAATAAATGTTATTGTGAATATCATCCCTAATCTGAAATGAAGAATGAATAATTTGCATTATAGGTCCCTTAGTACAATTATGTATGGTTATCTTAATGATCATACAACTGTTGATTCAATTGTTGAATCCTAGAGGCTAGTGCTTGGGTGAATATCTATGGAGTTAGATTGAGGACTCATTAAGCATCGTCAAATGATTATTAGGATAGGATCTCCAGCCTGAGAAGGAGATGGCAATCCTTTCTCTAAAGGCTGATATATGACCGACCTCTTGATGCATGTCCTCTACATAGGAATGGAGATTCGGAGTGTCAGATTAATTAGGTCAAAGAGTTGACTTAAGGAGATCGAGATAACCAAAGACCTATGTCGTATGTTGTCACGATATATGCACGCAGCTTCTGATCGGAGACATATGTGTTACTATATGTCTGAGTATGTACATTTGGCAGATCAATAGGTTGATGACCTAACCAAGGACTATACACTAGTGCACTAGTGTGCATACAAGGGTATATGAGTAATACGATCTCTCAAAGGGATCATACAGGTTCATTGTTGAACTGGACGACATGAGCTCACTCATGAGATATTGGGAAGAATCAAATTCCGTGCATGGTCATCTCCCTTTGGAAGCTTGACTGAATTTGTAGGTTTGATACATGCTTTTGGAAAGTATGTGAACAACACCTAGGTATGATATATGCTTTTGGAAAGTATATGATCAATACCGACTCCCAATGTTCAAATGAGAAACTTAATGATGAAACCCTAAAGAATACCACCTAAATAGATCTAATACTTCGAGTTTATTCTTGGTCTTTGATGAATCTTGTATTCATCATGCTAAAATTGATCTATTAAGCTTTGTTCCCTAAAATCCATATGCATTTATTCATTAATATAGCGTCATTAGCATTCATACATGTGTAAATAATATTCGCATTCTATCATGTATAATTGCATTAAAAATCCCAAGTATAAGTTGACCCAAAAAGCAGTTAACTTCCTATATTTTTAATAATTCATCCTAACTCCTATTGACTCCAAAACTCCATCATTATGTAGATATTACTAACAAGAATAAATAAAAAATACAACGAATATTAACTTTAAAAAGTGTCAAATAAATTCAAAACCAAATTTCACATCAGACGGACTAAAATGTACATATCTTCTTCATACAGTGTCCGATTTTGGTCTACTTACTTGGTCTACTCAATGGAGTACTCCATTTTCATATGTGAAAGTTGGGTTTTTGGCCTCTTTTGCGCATTTTAGCCTTTTACGATTTTTGGCTAGAGTTTTTATGTACATAATTAACCCTTTTAATTTTGTTTCTTCTTCATTTATGTTCTTTGATGAAAGTTTATCAAACAACATAAACATCTCAATCTTGATCAAGACTAAAATCAAAGAAACTAACCGAGTCCGAGTGTCCTTTATGAGTCTCTACAAAATTCTCGTATTTCGTACTCCTATTTTATTTCCATATTTTTCTTATTTATTAAAATCCAAAAAATTAAAGTGTAATTAATTTTCTCATATTTTATCATATTTTTATATAATTTTTTCCTCTTTAAAAACCATCAAAAAATTGTAAACTACCCAAAAATCGGTTTTCTATACACATAGAGGCCACGAAAAATGTCACTTTGTACACATGACCTTTTTTGCTCCCATTCCTTTAGAAATTTGTAGATCTCGTTGGGAGGAACAACTTTCGTGAAGAAATTTTTTATCCAAGGTCTCCTTCTATTTATTTTCTATTTTTCTTCTTCTTTATTTTTGTAATTTTTTTGGGTGACACGTGACAGTCCCTAGGCGTGCCACGCTGCACCCCCACCTTCTCTCTCATATCTCTTTCCCCAGGTCACGTGCAAGATACGTGACCACGCCTTCAAATAGGTCACGTGCAAGGCACGTGATCCATCCCCCCTCCCCTTCCCTAGAACGCCCGACTCCCTCCCCTTCCTCGTCGTTGCGACCGCTCAACCTCCTATAACGTCCACTGCCCTCCTCATCGCAGTCGTTACCCTGAGCCAAATCCTATCACCGTTACACCTTCAAACCTCCCTGACATTACACCCTCCCTCCTATAAAGCGTCATCGCTCGAAAACCTTCAATACATTCGTTATCTCCCCGAGGAACACCCGCAGGCACATGTCTAGCAAGGTGACAGCTTGCGACGACCAGATCAAGGCACGATCCAAGGAGATCTCCTCCTTGAACCAGCTCTAACTCTGGTACGTTGTTGATCCTCAGAGCCGCTCCATCGAGGCTCTTTGAGGTGAGAAATTGGTCGAGCTTCTCCTGGCCTTGAGCTCAACCCGACAACACGCAACTATCGCGCATCTTGACCACCAGCCGCACCTCGTCCAACTCGTTCACATCAGACGCCCACAACAACCTTCCACCTCCTGCTTGGTGTAGCCACCGCACACTCCTTCGGTGTTACCCTCATGCGGTCAACTCACCTTTGTGCAGAACCAAGCACCACTACCGCCTCATGCGCATGTCCCATAGCTGCCGCACTCTACCGTGCACGCACCTCCATTGCACGTCGCAACCCACTCCAACCTTCATCATCGAGCTTCCCCGATCATTTATCGACCGGCAAAGCTTTGCCTCGCTAGCAGCACACCAACCTTGGGCATGTATCGCCTGAGGATGGTTGGCCTTCGTCACCGCGTCTATGCTCTTCGCCACCGTCGTCGCACACTGCAGCCTGCTCCACCCTTCGCCACCGCTAGCCTCGACCACCCCCAGCTGTTGGATCGGGGGATCCAATGGCCTGTGAGCCTCTATGTAAACCCTTCCCCGAGACTCCATCCAGACCTAAGGCTCGGGTCATCTACCGAATCAGAGTCTGCCACGTGTCCCTCTCCCGATCCTTGCCCCCAGCGTCGAGGCTCAGGTCAATCGAACCTTAACCTCGATGCCCAAGCCTCCTTCTGCACGTGCAAGGCACGTGCAAGCAGGGATAATTGCGGCCAAACCCTTAGAGCTCCAGCAAATCACAAAAGTGCCCCCGCCAGGGGTATATTATAGTGGAGACCCTCCGATGTTGGTGATTTACAGATAAGTCCCTTCGGGGACCTTTTCGAAAAAATAAATTTAATTTTATTGCATTTCATTCCCTAGATCTTTAATTTATCATATGTTTTGCATATGAACTCCACTTTTAGTGCATAATATGTCATTTTGAAGCTTATTTTATGCTCTTTAATATTATATATCTTGTAGAAAACTCTGATGATATTTTATGAAGATTATTATTTGAGTAATTTGATTTATACATGATAAAAATTGGCATATTTGTGCCTTATTTTTTTAGAGAAAATTAACAATATCTTTTGCAGGAATTCGGTTGATGAATTTCATTTGAATAACTCCTTGTGATCGTTGTTGAATATTACTAATGAATTAATCTTTGGAGGGATGTATTCGAGGACATTTTAATCTAATTCTTGAGATTTTAGATGGTCAAATTATATTTCTCAGAGAATTAATTTTAAGAGATTTTTGAGATCATCACATCTATTTGAAGATTATTTTCTTGATCTCCTGAATGACTAAATTATTCATTGATTAATCGCCCTGCTTGTAGCTTGAATTTGATTGGAAAATTTTCTTCTGAATCTCTTTCAATCTGTGATTATATTTCAGGGATCAATTGATAAATGTATTTGAGGATTGAATATTATAATTCACAGATTCAATGCTTCATTCTCTCCTTGTCTTTCTTTGTATCTTCATCATTGCATTGCATTCTAATTTCCTGATACAGAAATTAATCGAACATTTAATTAATCATTTTAAATTAATTTAAGACTACACAACTAAAAATCATTGTTCCCTGTGTTCGACCTTGATAGACTTGCCAAGAAAAATTTGCCACAACATTCGAAGATTGCAGTTTTTGATTGACCGAATTTCATCTCCTGTACTACATTTATAGATTATTAAAGAGGTAAATTTCATGTTCATCAAATGGTTCATCAGGTAAGTGCAATAAGTACATCATTAATCCAAGGGCACTTACCTTTTATTGACAGTAGTTGGAGATCCTCTGCGTACGACTACTATTCTCCTGAGGATGACTATGACAATGGCTGGTCTTCTTTACCCTCCCCCTCTTCATTTCCCTCCACATCTCCATAATATCTTCCACCCCACTCCCGCAAGAAGGTCCATCGCAAACCTCCTTGACCTTGTAAATTCGTACATCTACCCAGTTTCCCATGTGTAATATCCGATCATACTTAGGCTGGCCTGAGCTTAAGTATAGGGGGACTGGTACCATTGTGCATACATCACTTCTATTTTTTCCCTCACCCTCGATTGCCTCATTTTGTCATTTTCTGCTATGCTTAGTCCCTACAAAGTCTAAGTATAAGGGGGCATGTCGACTTATTTTCTTTATCTCTCATCTATATTTAGTAAGAGCTATGTCTACATTTCACTTTGTGCCATGAGGACATAGCACAAGCTAAGTATGGGGGGTATTTGTATATATTCTACTTACTTTATCCATAGCTCATACTTTAATTGTTTTCATCTAACATCGGGGATGGGTAAAAGTAGTGTATATTATGTATATTATACTAAATACTTTTTGTAAATAATACTTGTTTTAAAAAAATAAAAATAAAACACAAAAAACACAAAAAAACACTCATAGTTTTGCATTTCATCAAAAATCCCATGCATTCCTTGGTTGAATATTCTTGATACGTTCACTATCACTCAAGCCTTGAGGATTTGAAGACACTGGATTTATGAGATTTTAAGAGTCTGAGTTAGCCAGCCTTAGTCATTAGGGTTTTAGACTTAATAATCCATACTTCCCTAATTTGAAAGATTGGAGCGCTATATTGCACTCTTCATTTATGCATTCTAAAAGAATATGATCAGCACAATACTTTCACAACTGCATGATTGATGAGATGAGTTGAGTTATCACTTGAGGAACTAGGACTGATGATTTGAGTCTAGACCCGATTTATTGATGCTAGAGGATGGGATAAAGGTTAATGAAGGCTTCAAGAAACCTGAATGTTAGCAAAACCCTAGCCAGTATGTAAACAAGTTCATATACTATCGTTTGATATGTACCTATGTGCCAGTGTTTAATGAAACATAACTAAAGTGTTGATTAGTGTGCGCCAACTTTTGGTAAAAGCAGTGGAGCTAGCCGAAAAGAAAAAGAAAAGAAAGAAATATATCAAGAAAAGATCTATCCTTCAAAGTCAAATTATAAAGAGCTTCCACCAATGGCGAGCGCTCCCAACCATTTTCAAAGTATCCACTTGGACCAAATGCTATTAGGACCAAGGAGTCGGGCTAGCACCATAAAAAGGCTCTGCATCGTATAGTGATACAAGTTTGGGTGTCGAAGGTATCTTAGATACTCAAAAGAAACACAACCCGGTGTACTACCAGAAAAACAAGTGCAAACAATTCTGAATTCTTTTGACGGACACACTGATCAACAAAATAAAAATATACAAGTGTTGAGTAATAAGGCACTTGAGAGGCCCCTTGTTCCAATGGGAGGGAGAGAAAAATATACACAATCCTATGCCGTCCATCATCCATCCATCCATCTATACGTTCAAGTTTGACAAACTAATGAGACGGTGGATTGAATGCAAGAACCGACTTATTTCCTAGTGTTGAGTATTAGGTCTAGAGGAGAGTCTCTTGGACTAGGATCTTGGGTGATGTGTCGACTCGACTCTCATGAATGTAGTACACTAAAAGTCATATCCTTATATTATATGTACAAACATCGATCTGATAAATAGATAAGTTGGATTCCTTTTGATTAAAGCATGGTTGACCCAGAAGTTTAAGATCACTCAAATTAAGGATCTTCGATGAATTGAGCCCAGAAAATTCACACGCACACTCAGGGATTTATTCAACTAAGTCATCCATTCATTGATGCTCGAGGACGAGCATGGTCTAAGTATAGGGGTATGATGAATCTCGTATTCATCATGCTAAAATTGATCTATTAAGCTCTGCTCACCAAAATCCATATGCATTTATTCATTAATATACCATCATTAGCATTCATACATGTATAAATAATATTCACATTCCATCATGTATAATTGAATTAAAAATCTCAAGTGTAAATTAGCCCAAAAGGTAGTTAAATTCTCATATTTTTAATTAATTCATCCTAACTCCGATTGACCCCAAACACTTCATTGTGTAGATATTACTAACAAGAATAAGTAAAAAATACAAAAAATTACTAACTTAAATAAGTGTCAAATAAACCCAAAACCAAATTTCACATATGACGGACTAAAACACACATATCTTCCTCATAGAGTATCTGATTTTGGTCTACTCACTTTTAAAGTACTCCATTTTCAAATACCTTCAAAACAAGATGATTTCATAAAATTCGGAGCTCATATGTGAAAGTTGGGTTTGAGTCTCTTTTGTGCATTTTAGCTTTTTACGATTTTCGACATGTGTTTTTATGTACATAACTTAACAATTTTAATTTCATTTCTTCTTCATTTATGTTCTTTAATGAAAGTTTTATCAAATGGTATAAAAATCCCAATCTTGATAAAGACTGAACTCAAAGAAACTAACTGAGTTCGAGTATCCTTTATGAGTCTATACAAAATTCTCGTATTTCGTACTCCTATTTTATTTCACTATTTTCTCATTTATAAAAAATATCAAAAAATAGATTAATATGTAATTAATTTTCTTATATTTTGTAGTATTTTTTTATAATTTTTATCCTCTTTTAAAACTACGACAAAATTGCAAAATCTCAAAAAGCTGGTTTTCTATACACATATAGACCACCAAAAATTTCACTTTGTATACATGATCTCTTTTGTTCCAAGATCCTTCATAAAAGTTGCAGATCTTGTTGAGATGAACAACTTTCATAAAGGAAAATTTTCGATTAGATGTCTCTTTTTATTTCTTTTCTATTTTTCTTCTTCTTCTTTATTTTTGCATTTTTATGGGTGACACGTGGCATGTGAAAGGTACGTGACTCGTCCCCCACCCCTCCCCTTCCCAGCAATGCCTGACTCCGTCCCCTTCCCTGTTGTTGGAACCGCTCAACCTCCTGTAACGGCAACCGCCCTCCTCGTCACAACCATTACCCGTCGCCAAATCCCTCGCCATTACACCTTCAAACCTCCCCGATGTTACACACTCCCTCCTATAAAGCATCATTGCTTGGCAACCTTCAACGCATCCGCCACCTGCAGGCACAGGTCCAACAAGGTGACAGCTTGCGATGACTAGATCATGGCGCGATCCAAGGAGATCTCCTCCTTAAAGCAACTCCAACTCTGGTGCGCTGCTAAGCCTCAGAGCCCCTCCGTCAAGGCTGTTTTAGGCAAGAAATTGGTCGAGATTTTCTTGGCCTAAACCTCATCCCAACGACCCGCAACCATTGCATGTCCCCTCCACCAACCACGCCCCCACCAAGTCATTTACATTAGATGCCCACAGCAGCTTGCCACCTCCTACTTGTTGGAGCCACCGCGTACTCCTACACTACCGACCTCGTGCAACCGACTTGCCTCCATGCAGAGATACACACTACCACCGCCTCCGACACATGGCCCACCGCCACCGCACTCTACCGTGCGTACCTTCGTCACACGTCACATCCCACTCCAACCTTCGCCATCGAGCTCCCACGGTAGTTTGTCGACCAGTCGAGCTTCGCGTCACCAATAACACATCGACCTCGAGCGTATGTCACCTGAGGTCGGTTGGCCTTCGTCATCGCGTCTCCGCTCTTCACCACTACCATCGCATACTGCAACCTGCTCCACCCTCTGCGATCGCTAGCCTCAACCGCCCCCAACCGTTGAATCGGGGGATCCAACGACTTGTGAGCCTCCACGTCGACCCTTCCTCGAGCCTCCATCCAAACCTAAGGCTCGGGACATTCGCCGAATCAGAGTTCACCACGTGTCCCTCTCTCGAGCCTCTCCTCGTACCTCAAGGCTCGGGTCAACCGAACCTCAGCCCCAACACCCATGCCTCCTTTGGTACGTGACAGGCATGTGCAGGCGAGGCTAATTGCATCCAAACCCTTGGCGCTCCAGCAAATCACAAAAGTGCCCCATCTAGTGGTAAATTACATTGGAGATTCTCTGGCTTTGGTGATTTACAGATAAGTCCCTTTAGGAACCTCTTTGAAAAAAATAACTTTACTTTTATTGCATTTTAGTCTTCGGATCTTTATTTTATATCTTTTGCATATGAACTCCAATTTTAGTGCATAATATGTCATTTTGAAGCTTATTTCGTGCTCTTTAATATTATTTATCTTGTGTACTGATGCTATTTTATGCAAATTATTATTTGAGGTCCATTTTGATTTATTCATGCTAAAAATTGACATATTTGTGCTTATTTTTGGTGGAGAAAATGAATGATATCTTTTGTAGGAATTCGGTTGAGGAATTTCATTTGATTAACTCCTTGTGATCGTTGTTGAAAATTACTAATGAACTAATCTTTACAGGGATGTATTCGAGGAGATTTTAATCTAATTCTTGAGATTTTAGCTGATCAAGTTCTATGTATTTGAGAATTAATTTTGAGAGATTTTTGAGATCTTCACATCTATCCGAAGATTATTTTATTGATCTCCTGAATGACTAAATTATTCATTGATTAGTCATCCTGCTTATAACTTGAATTTGATTGGAAATTTTCTCCAAAATCTCTTTCGATATGTGATTATCTTTTGAGGATTAATTGATAAATTATTTGAGGATTAAATCTTATAATTCACAGATCCAATGCTTCTTTCTCTCCTTTTCTTTCTTTACATCTTCATCATTGCATTGCATTTTAATTTCCCGACACAAAAATTAATCGAACATTTAAGTAATTATTTTAAATTAATTTAAGACTACACAACTAAAAATCATCATTTCCTGTATTTGACTTTGGTAGACTTGCCAAGAAAAATTCTCCACAACATTCAAAGATTGTGGTTTTTGATCGACCGAATTTCATCTCCTATACTACATTTATCGATTATTAAGGAGGTGAATTTCATGTTCGTCAGTCTTCTAGTATGTAGGATGTACATGTATTAGGAATACCAGAGGTGATGTTATAAAAAATGATTATATAACCATGACGCTTCCATTCCTAGGGTGTGATGAAAAGGGTTTGGATTTTAGTGACTCCTCTCAGTAGAGAAGTGATCTCATCTTGGTTCAAAATGTTGGGCATTGATCTGAATGTGATTCAATGCAAAGAAAATTAGATTTGCGATCTTGATTTAATCAAGCATCTGTGAGAGGTCTGTAAGATCTGGATTTGAGATGTGATCTCAATATACAAGTCACTATGCGTGGAACAATACAATTGTCATGTCCTTATCTTCAAGTATCTACGGAGAAAGCGCATTATCCTTGAAAGAATTCATGGATAATTTCATTTTTGATATTATATATGAGAGCAATGAGAAAATTGATAATCAAATGTGATTTGATTATCATGAATAATATGAATTTGATTCATATTATAAGGAGAGTTATTTGAGATAATTAAATATGATTTAGTTATTAAAGATGTGAATAATGTGAATGTGATTCATGTTATTTGGATATATGAGAATGGAGATCAAAGATGATTAAATGTTATTTAATTATCATCGATACGAGTATGTGGATAGCACAATCAAATTATTCATATATATGATAAATGTGATTTATAATATATTAGAGAGCATGTTGTGATTTATATTTGTTGACTAATTATTGATGTCAATTGGATTCACATCGGATAATTAATTAAAAAAAATATAATTTACATTTTATTTTGGATTGTGAATATGATTCACAATTTATTAGTGGCATTATTGAAATATTCACAGATTAATTTGGAATTAATTTTGTGAAATATTTGCAATAAAAGTTATTGCAAATATTTAAGAGGATTATATGAGATATTATATCTCACATAAAATAGAGAAAAAGTGAGCCACCTTAATGGGTGGTGGACGACCACCCTTGAATTGTTCAAGAGTGGCCACCCCTCCTATTTTAGGGGCTGATTCTCTCTCTCTCTCTATTCTCTTATCTAAATTGAATTAATTAAATTAAAATTAATTTGATGATAATTCATTGTATATTTGATTTAATTTAAATTATTTATTACTATTTTTTCACAACAAGATCATGATCATCGAAAGAAACACAAATCAATATAATCCACTGATTTTGTGTTGTCCATGGATTGAGATAAAAGGATACCAAAAAACTATAAGAAGAGGCACCCCTTGCTCTTCAAGTAACATCATAAACAATCTCTCTCTCTCACTCTCTACAACTCAAGCCTCTCTCTCTTGTGGTCGCCCTCCGTGGAGCCCTAGAGAGAGTTGCCATCGCTACAGCATCGTCGTTATGCTGTCAAATTGCTTGCTTATGGATCTTTGTCTCCTTTGGTGCGCTTCGCTCATAAAGAAGATGTCGGATCTCGTATGACAAGATAAGGAGATTCGTCATTTGGATCATCAACATGGATTGCGAGTAGCACATGTCTCATCAGTGCGCTTGCAAGCGTCTCCACCGTCGGATCAGACTTAAGACAGAAGGTCTCTTCATTTAGAGACTTGATCACAACCATGCTTTAAGAGGTAAACCTTAATAACTAATTGTGGTTGAGATGAAATGATCCGAGAAGTGTTCATCTTGTGGTTTCATCATTTGAATTTTTTTTGAATTTCGTTGCCTCAAGCGATTAGTATGACTAGTCGCTCCAGATCACATTCGATGTGATCCTCGGGCTGACGTGACACACTTACGAATTTTCCCCATATCATTCATTATATTACGTCAAATGTGTGTAATGAGGTACCCCGGCTCTAATACCAAACTGGGACGCTCGAGGATCTGGGATACCCGTTTACACGAGATTCGCAAGATTAAATTCATTAAAGATCATATTAGATTCCCGAAATTTAGGGAATTTTTTTTGTATTTTACATTGACATTTACCATTATGATAAACAACCACAGATCCAACAAGTGTTATCAAATCACTTTTCATTAATTTACGTATATATTACATGTAACAAAAGAGTTAACATCATATACTTGTATCCCAAAATATAGAAGATAAAGGAAACATTAACATTATTTGAACAAAAAACAATCAACATGTGTTCCATCGTGTATAACAGCGGAAGCTCGGGTTCATCACCCAGCTTTTGTGATGCAGGCTCTTTGCCTGCTAAGCACGCAAGGAACAAAAGTATGTCAACAGTTGTTGCCTACATTCCAACATATTAAAAAAATAATAGGTAATTTAGTGTTCCAAAAGAAAGCAATTAGATAGGCGTTGATATTTAAGGATAACAATCTAATTGTGCGGAAATTTTTTTCAAGCTGCTCTATTTGTATAACACATGTGCACCATCACCCCTATATTTTTCATATTTATATTTCATATATTAATTGATGACTTGTGTGTATGTTATTAACTTTTCGCCATTTAGAGATCATGTTGGTGGATCTCGATGTCGAGGATGACGAATTTCAATTCTGATCCTTAATTCTATCTAATCTTCTTAAGTTTAGTGGATAGTATGCGATCTTGGTCTGACTTTGACCTCACATTATGACTTTAAGGTGTGAAGAGTGCCTTAAGGTTGGGGTGCTTCCATAGGCATGCTATGAAGTATAATGCACCCTAACTAAGTTCCCAACACATTCACTAACTTCTCCTGGTATTTGTAGTAGTATTTCTATGATCTTATTAATTGTCGATGATTGACGATTGATGATTCTGGTAAGCATCTCAACTGTAGCCAATTCAACTAAACTGATCTCAGCTCTAGCCAAACTCAACTGAACCACTCAACTGTAGTCATCTCCAAGCATATTAGCAGAACAATAACCAGAGTTCAAGAGGTGAGGAAGTCTCCTAAGAGACCCTTCTGTCTCGCCCTCTAAGTTGAAGTGTGGTTCAATAGAGGGATATGTCTACTCCAAAATTACGACATAATGATGGGTGAAAGAGACTCTTCAGAAAAATTTCTCTAGAAACCTTCCTAACCGATACGAGCTAACGAGCTCGTAAGAAAACTAAAACTGAGAGCCCCCATCCTAGGTAACCTAAAATAGAGGGTCAACGGGATTAACAAAATTTAGGATCCCAACGAGGTATAAAAACACCGCGGGATCGCATAAAATCGTACAAAGGACTGAGATCCTAGTCCCGAACACTAAACGGGCGCTGCCCTAACTGGACTTCCTATCTCCCACCCATTTGAGGGTCATCGCATCCCCGTCCAGTCAGGTGGGAGGGTCACCAAGATCGACACCATTAACAATTAGTCTTTACTGATTCATAATTTCCTACTTGATTCATCATTCTTTTCTCAATCCCTTCTATGGCCAACCTTACATATCTAGGTATGTTGTCAATAACTTATCAATAATGATTCATACTTAGAGGACTAATTGATGAGATTAATAATCATATTGATCACAGAAGTCCATAGATTTAACTCAAGTATTTTGAGTTAAGAATATGTGAACCTTAAGGATATTAACATCCTATTATTTGATTAGTAATATTCTAGGATAAAGCTCCATACAGATTAGTTATTCATTAGCTTATAACGAGAAGGATACCCGGTATCTATAATTTGGTTTTTAGAATTTATTTTCTTATTTGTAAGACGAAAGAGCTTGTTGAGTTCATCTTTACATATGGAACCATAAACGTCAAACTTTCAATTTTACAATTCTAAGATCATGGTTATGAATTTGATCTTAAATATGATACGGATTTTTATAAGCTAGTTCAAGAAAAAATCCCCAAAACTTTTCATTTGAACAAATAATTTTGCTATTTACTCAATATCTTGAAATGAAACTTGCCTTAATTTTTGATCCCTATTGAACCTTAGTTATGGTCCCATGCCCACAAACATTCTAACATGTTAGATATTTACGAGGAACTTTAGGATCATCGAAAACTATCACACATTTTAAGGTGGAGAAACGATTGTCCTATGTTCTTTCTTTCTCTTGCAAATCCAGATAGCTGCAATAAGCATGAAATACCCCGATCACCTCGCCATCCTTCTTCTCGAGTTAGAGGCTTCTCTTTGTAGATATTATTAACCTTTCTATCGAGGTTATCCCAACTTCTGTGTTGCTTTGCATGCCAGATACGACACCAAATGTAGTAACATCTTGTTTTCATGAACCATTAAATAAAGATGTAGCATTTCCAATAGCAGATAGAACTTTCACTAACGAAAGCTTACAAAACTAGTAAATGTTCCTTTCCAGTGTAAGCAAAGGATGTATGTCATAGACAAGCACCAAGAAAAACTCCCAAGTAAAACAGATTACTCAATTAAGAACAAGTACTTTAGTGTTAAATAAAATTTCCCAACTAAGATGTAATCACCAGAGATATATTACACAACATGTGGAGCTAAACTAAGTATATACCATCTTTGCACAATCCCCCCTATATGGATTGATATCATATGTAATAGTACTTATACTGCTAACTTGTAGTATTTAACTATAAAGAACATCTCCTGGAGTTCAACATACACTTGAATTAAATCCAGCAGACACCTAAGCAACTTCTATCTTTGCCACACATATGACCATGGCATGAGAATTAATAAACAGATGACAGATCTATGGTTTGATTTAATGGACAACAATTCCAATATTTGAAATAAGCTCCACAGTTAATCATTCCAATCTCGAGGAAAACAGAGGACTGAATCATGCATGAAGGATTTGGATTGTACCAAAAAAAACCTTCAATTTGGGGATTAATCTTGCATGTAGATCCACCTGGATTTGGAGCAGCAAAAGGTTTGAATGTAGCAGTAACTATAGCTTGGGTTGTAACAAAAGATGTAACTCCAGTCACTGTTCAGTAAGAAGGAGAAAGAAAAATGGGATCTCCCTCTCTCGACTGGAAATGGGAGGAGAAGTTGGGTCAAAAACAGTGGAGAAATATAGAGGGAATTGGATTGATATTAATAATAGAGAGGGAGTGTTGGTTGATGCCAAGTGCAATAAGGAGAAGCCAAGTGGAAAGCCACTTATTTGGGCCAAATGATATAGTTGTTGTACAGTAGAATCTGATGTACATACAATAGAAAAAATAAACAAATTAATTTATTTTTTTCATTTTCTCTTGTTACATCTCACATATTAAAGTTAATTGTACTCGCATCTCGAGTCTCCGATGTACATTATCTCAATTTGACTGTCTCTGATTACGATCAATACGAGTATACTATTTATATACCTTGGATCGGTTATAAATTCCCGTATTTCTTGAGATACAGTCTCAATTTGTGACTAAAATAAGTGATTTAAAAATATCAAACGAACTTCGACTTATGAACGGTCGATTCCGTTGGTCTTATTTCATTGAATCAGATCTTTTGGGTGGTCTCGGTTTGTTTTGCGATTTCCGATTCGTGTCGGCTTTTTCATGACATGCATTACGATGCGACTGATTTTTCATTGATTGCAACCAAATGAATTTCAATTTGTGTCTTATAGGTTAATCTAGATTTATTCAATATAAACTGAATATTAGTTGAACTTTCTAACTTTTAATTGGATTGGGTTTGATTTATTCAGACCCATGTGTTACACAAAATTTCCTTCTTCTCAGAATATTTAGTTTATAGTTCTATTTCGTCTAAAAAAGAATAATTTGGTTATTTATTAAAATATCTTTTTTGTGGAGAACGATGGATTGTTAGTGTGGACGATTTAGAAGATATAATTGAAGGGCATATATGACTAGGTTCCATTTGTATACTTGTTGGGATTCAGCATATCCTAACCAAACCTTTTTTGGTACTATTAGAAAATGATACATTTACTAAAAAATGAATTTTATCCTTAATTAATCATAATTCTTGTAGTATCGGATATAAAATGATAACCACAATTCTTAACCAATTGATATATGAAGTCAATGTGTTGTGTTCGTTTATTTTACTTGGGCAAGCGACAAGGAGGCGATGAAGCTTTTAATGCTACTTGAATTAACATAATGTGCTCAATTTTAACGTGACATACAATTAATGTGGTGCAACCAAATGGGGTGTAATTAACTGCAATGTCTAAGCGTATGTAAATGCAATGATGTGTTATGAGAATGCAACGAATGTTATACCAACACAAATGTATTTTTTATGTTTTTAAATAATTTTTCTTTTTATATTTTTAGTTATGCAAATTTTTAGATGTTTTTAAATTTAGTCGAAATAAAAAAAGAAAGTGCTCCTTATATAATAGACATGTGAATAAAAGTGATGGTGCTTATTATTTCTAGTGCTGCTATAAATAAAAATATGGAAATGAATAATTTCAATTTTTAGAGTTCTATGATGTTTTTGATATGTTAAAAATATATGATTTATATTAAAATAAAAATAAATAAAAGAAGGTTTTTAAATCATTTTTAAATTGTAACATGCCCCCTTCGTAAAATATGACTTCTTGTAGAAATAAGCTCTAACATTTCTAAGGTTAATTTTCTAGATAGAGAATTGTTTGAGGATTCTATAACATATTTATTTATATTTTTGGGATTTAAGATGAATTAAAGGTTATGCAAGATATGCAATATTTTTGCATTCTAAGGTAAAATAGGAAATATTTTTCAAAACTAAAATACTGGTGAAGGGCTATGAAAAATGCAACAAACTTTAGTTTTTCTGAAATTTCAGCATTAATTTAAATAAATTAAAAATACAAATGCAACAATGCATGATTTGATTTTTTGGTTTTTAGAGCCTGACAAACTACACCATTAAATTCTCAATAAATCACACAATGTAATGTTTTTTGTGGGATATCCATGTTGTTTAATTCTTTGAGAAATGCATTAATTAACCTAGAAAGTTCATATAATCAATATACAAAATAACTCATGAATGACTCAAAATGCAATGTATTTCAGTAGCACCTATGCCGAAAGTGTGCCTATCAATTAAGTTTCAGTATACCAAAAATCTAGAATTTTCCATAAGGGCCTCAAATTTGTATTGATTTTATAAGCTCAAAATACGGTTCCACTTAAAAATATACAAATGATTCATTCAACATCATATAGTTTCCCACAATGGCTATATTTAGCAAGGTTAATGTAATCTTCAAAATGGCAATAATTTTATGAAACTTGAAAATATGACCCGCAAGATATTAGGTAACATTAGAGAGACTACAATGAAATTATTCGATATAAAAATAGGTACAAACGAGTTCAAGAGGGACTACAATGAAATTGTTTGAAAATAAACAAATGTATGAAGGGTACTTGACAGTCTCTACATCGACGGGTTCTCTTTTGCAATTCCTTGATTGCACATACGCTCAGTTGCAAAATTCACCTACCGTGGGATGTGCACATGGTCTGCTCACTAGGGCTGCTAATTGAACTGAATCATTTGGAATAGATTAGGATTCATTCGATAAAAATTCAAAAAAAGTTCAATTCAAAACCGTATGAAGTAAGTTTGAATTTAACTCGTGGATTCAATTCCAAATGAATTGAATTTGAATTGACCTAAATTCGTTCGATAATATTTTGATTCGATTTGATATGTATATACATACATCTATATGTGTATCCATATATTTATATCCATATACATAGTACACACATATGTACATACGTACATGTAACAACTCCACTCTAGTCGATTTAGACATTTAGTGCATTAAGAGGATCACAAAGCATTCTGAGCCATACCCAATTTAATGTGTGTATGCATGTATAATCCTATTAGTCAAAGACTAAACATTGAATATAAAAAGTATAAAAAATATTACTCATAAAATCTATAATGAAAGATCAATTGTTTAAGATTATTATTCTAATCCTCACCCACATATTTATTTATGTGTTCCCACATTCATTACACTGTTTTTTCCATTCCCGTTTTCAATATCTACTAAATTTCCCCAAAACTCGTAGTAAATTATGGTGATCTTTCTTCTAGCACGTGAAAATGATTATTTTGCTACTTTGAATTCCTCCTTAACATTTACCGTGATTCGAAATTTATCTATATATGTCTTCTCTACTTTTTGTTGTTTTCATTTTCCTTGCATGACAATCCATGATGAATATTATTGTCAAGATGGCATTTATCATCACATGAGTAATATACAAATTCGTCTCATCATAACGTAAGTTGTTCATTTTTACGTTAAAAATTATGTATATTTTATTTTCATGGCTTAGTTTTTCAATATCGAAGATCCTCAAACATAACCAAGAGGTTTTATCCTTCTTTGTTATTTTTTACTATTCCAATTATTTCAGATAATAGTAATAATTTGTATCAACTTTATGTATAAGTTTGATTTTGCCGTTCTTTAATATGCAATGGTAATTACAATATGTTTAGCTTTTTCATCATTGATATTCTATCTCCTTGATAAGATCATATAATTATATTGTATTACATATTTCTTCATCATAGAAGAAGCATAGATTTAGATTGTAAAAGATACATATAATTGTAAAATTAGGTTCATTTATCCATTGTATTGTACTGATTTGATATCTTCCTTGTAGTTTTTCAACTTATCTTAGTAATATATATTTAAAAATAGAAGTATATAATAAAATCATAATATTATATTATTCTTCATATAATATTATTTATATAAACTTTAAATATCAATTAACATTTCAAATTCGAAATAAAATGAATCGAATTTGAATATTCGAATCTCAAAATGAATTAAATCTTAAGTAAATTCATTTAAAATTCGATTCCAGTTCGGATTTGAAACTTTTATAATGAACTGAATTAGAATCCTAGTGGATTCGAAGGTATCGATTCGATTAACACTCCCACTGCTTGGTACATCCAACTATCACAAGTTATTCTGATCCCACAATTGTGGTGACCACTTGTCTTTTAGTGGTCGGTAGAGATGATTTAAGGGATAAATCAAGGTCGTTCATTCTTAGATGGAGATTATTCAACATCTCTTGGATCAATGGCAATGATATTTTCTTGTTTCACCGACGAGGATAAGGAGCCAAGGTCGATCATTCCAAGCATAGGAAGGGTTAGTACTAGAGAGTGCAAACAAGGCCGTTACACATTTCCCCATTGTATTCTCAATGTCATGCCTCTCACACAAATATAAAGGCCATGTCTTTGATACTCATCTTGCCATCATCTTATTTAGCTCAGCTTGACTATGTCTAAGAGTCAACTCATATGGTTCTTCGAGTGATCAAATCTCCATGGTCTCCTCCAACGATGTTGCTCTGTTGATGAATAGTTCGGGGCACTTGCAAGTAATGTCGAAGCTCAAGATAAAAAGCTTGACTTTGTGTTATAGGAAGGGGGCAAATTAACAAAGGTGTGTGCTTGATCTTTAGTGTGCACTACGGAAGAAGAGTGAGTGGAAGGCTCCTACAATGACATAGAGGGAGCTAGTGCTCCAGCCAGCACCTTTGATCGAAGGTAGGAGATGTGAGGAGATAGAAAGAACGTAGAGAGGGGGTAGAGGATAAGGGTGATATGTCAGATATCCGAGTGGGTTTGCATGAAATCAAAAGACAAAGAAGAAAAGGGGAGAGAAGGGAAAGAGTTATATAGGTCTGGTATGAGGAAGAATCAGAGGAAGAAGGAGGATGAGGAATAAGACTAAGGGAAAAGAGATGGGGTTGCATGATGGGTTCTTACTTGCTCGAGGGATCAAATCGAGCACATCAAAGATGGGGTGACCACGATCTTTGCTTTTAATGGCGCGACTAATCACCACAAAGCTGGAAATTACTTCGTGAAACTATAGCATGGAGGAAGATCCATTGATCACATTTGGAGGTAGAAGAATCATGTCATCACTCTACTTTCTCACATAACGCCTGGAGTCACTCTACTTTCTCACATCAATGTTGTTGTCAGTGAAAAAAGAGGGAGCTAGGTATTTCTCTTTCTTTCTCGCCTAGGTTAATAAGGTGGAAAGATGGGGGACAACAAGGTTTCATGATGAATGGTTACAATGAAGAGGATCTTCGTGGAGATTGTGGGGTGAATGCTACTGGCAATGGAGTTATGGCTTTGGATGGGTTGAGTGTGACGAGTGGTAAATGAAGTGGTAGGTGTCGGGGAGTTTGGTGCTGGTTGACCAGCCATTACGTTTAACGAGTGGTTGGGAGTATGAGGAGGTTGAGGTTCGATCATGCGAGAATAGGAAATGAAGATGGGAGACGCACGGGTTGTGTCGCAATAGAGGTCCGGAGGTGGATGGCCCGACTGACATGACCGAACCACATAGGGAGATAATTGTGGGAGGGGGCCAATCAAGGGGCTCTGTTGGGGTCAATAGTCGCATGAGGTGTACGAATGAAAGTGCAACGAATGACATTAGACCTCATGTTGACAAGTACTTGCGGGTTGGAGAATAATTGAGAAACAAAAACCAATGAAAAATAAAAAAGAAACATAAAGAACTTTCAAATTTAAAAGTATTATAGATGAAAGTTGTATATTACAATGAAGACTGCAAAATTCATGAAAAATTCAAAGTCAAAGAAGCTATACAAACAACATACAATTTTTGGGGTATTTTATTATCTAGATTAAAAATGTACGATTATATAATATACAATTAGATCTCAAAATCTAAGTTGCATATATGAACTCCACTTTCTTCGAATTTCATCTTGTTTTGAATGATGTTGATTAGTTAAAAGGTGAGTAAAGTTTCATGGGAAACTGTATGAGGGAAGAAATCAACTTATATTTCTCAGTCTTTAAAAACTAAGGTTTGAGTTTATTTGCAATATATATATATATATATATATATTAGTATTTTTATGATTTTTATTTATTAAAGTTAGTTATATATACACAATATAATTGGTTTCATGTCAATTGTACTTAACGTGAATTTACTAAAAATATGAGAAGGTTTAATGCAATATATACATGTGATTATATACAAGATTCACCTCCTTATTTTTTATTTTTATTTGATTTTATTTTTTGAACTTCTTTACAAATTAATAATATACATTTTTAATTTTTGTTGAGAGATTATTATTTTATTATTCTATGTGTTGTTATTGTGTTTTTCTTAGAAATTAAGGATAAAAATTTAGTATGATGTAGTTGAACAAAATCATCATTTGCAAATACATAAATGCAACTAAAAGTGGTGCCAATATAGTCGCATACCATAATTAGATTACATCACTTATATAAAATAATGTATTTTCATTTTAAAATCTAACATTACTAGCATTTAAAAAATACACACTATTTTGTAGATCTCGTTGAGATTTTTTCAAAGAGATCAAGAACATTAATTTTCGAATTTCATAGCTCAAGGAATGGATGTTTTAAGTTGACATATCGGATGCATCTGCATATCCAAACTAATCAAATCGCATCCTATTCTTATAAATAGGAGAGGGATGTTTGCCCTCTCAAAATGTAGCAATCAACCTCTCTCTCCTGTTGTCGAAGAACCATTTATTTTTTGTCGGAATACTCACGGGAGAGCCACCGTCGTTGTGAGGGAAATTTATCTGGTCGACGATTCGAAACCACCATCGCATAGGAGAGCTCGAAGTCATCCACATGTGCACATACTCGTCTCGATGAAAACATCATAGTAGTCGACTCCATGCGAGAGGAGATCTTGAGAAAACATTCTTGGAGGTAATGATGACGCTTTTCCCACGCTGTTATTGGTTTCACATGGTTTTTGTGGATCAAATCTAAAACCTTAAAGTATCTTATATTTCTATATCGAATTACTTCTATGGATGTATACCAATTTCAAAATCATTGATTTCTTACCGCATGTTATTATTATACGTGATTTGATATCGATGTTATTAACATGTCATGTGCTAATCTCATGTGGAGAGATTTAAGTTGTGGTTGCAAATAATAATGTCTGAGATTCTGCTTAGAAGACCAAATATACTTAATGTTGAATTATATCGATAGTGACCGATTACATATTAGAAACTATATGTAATGATATATACATCATGTTATGCTCTAATGGCATGCATATATAGATTTGAAGATGTAAATGACGGTTAACCATTTTTTCTCTTGTATGTGTTTAAATTGCATACGAGTTATTCAAAGGCTAAAGATATGTTCCCTTTATGTTCATTTATTCGATGCAATTCTGTTAATCAATGCATGTTATCGAAGTTTGGATGCCAACAATGCATGAAATTGTTTTGTTAAGGTCTAAACGCGTCTATGGCTAAGTAAAGAATTCATTCTTTAAAGCAACTATATACAATTGGCACTCTACTTATAAGATATCGATATTCATATGGATATAAATTCTATTAGATTTGCAGGGATTAGTAAAAGAGATTAATGGGGCTGCCCCAAGGATGGTTGCCCCCGTATCATTTTTGGCATTTTTTTGTTTTTTTAAATATTATCATGTATATTCATCCTTATATTCCTCCTATATGTCATTCAAATTTAGTCAGAAACAGAGACTCCTATACCATCCATCTAGAAAGGGTATGATTACAACATTTCTAAGACTGTTAAAATTACATGTTCTAGATGGAGGGCATATGCGTCTCTGTTTCTGACGAAATTCGAATGACATGTAGGAGAGATATATAGATGAACATACATGATAATATTTTTCAAAAAATAAAAAAAACCCGCCAAAAATAGGGAGCGAGACAACCATGTTGGCTGCCCCATCCTTAGTAAAATTATGGCAGTTGCGTTAGATATAAGTTCTCATGCAACCATCGCCAAATACATACATCAATTAATGAGTTGTGACCAATGATAATAATAGCAACGATGAAGTATGAATATATTGCATAGGGCCAATGATTAAAGTTCCAACATATTGTAGCTATATATTGCAATGATTTTGATTTTATTTACAATTATCATGTGGGTGGGATTGGGATTTCACAGTGATTGAGCAAATGGAGTTAGGTGCTGGAAGGGATTGGTCATGCACCCCTAGGCCCACGTAGAACCCTTAAAATTCACGAACCTAACGAATGAGTGGGGTCACGTGTCGCACCTAGTCATCCGATTATATACGGAATCGCTTGGCAGAGTTGGTTGGCTACACGGTTGGCATTCTTGGTTTCACACTTATACACGATATTAGGACTATCAAGACCCGACCCATTAATCAAGACGAGTGTGATATTTAATTATCTGATTAATCTTAATCTTGATTATAACATCTAAGAAAAATTTTGGCAGTAATTCCTTTATATTCTGGATCTCCCAAATGCCAAACTGTATATGTATATTTCATATCAAAAATAAATATCAATCATATCTCCAGTCAATTCATAATAATAACCGCTAAATAACACAAATCGAAGATTGATGATCAAAACAACATTTCCAACTATTTGTATATATGCAAGATCTCAACTATCATAAGTATAAGAACACATGCATGCAATGTATCGTGTTCCCTATATTACAATGCCTTTTTCTCTTGCATACAAAAGTTTAGTATAGCATTCATGATATGATTAAGAGATGAAACCACCTTGCCTAAAGAGGTAATTCATTGTTATCATCTATGCCTCCTGCTCAGGTATATCTATAAATAATATTAAACAAAAGAGAGTGAGTCTAAACTTAAACTTGTTGAGGCAACAGAAGATAGGTGGTGGATATGAAGCAAATTAGATGGAGAGAATATGGATAATGCACAAGGTAGATATAAACTCAAGAACATCTTTTCATTAAAAATTAAACTTGTATACAAGACTTGAACTTTTACAAGAAGATAACTTACAATATTTACAATAAAGGAAGGATTTACAAGACTTAGAAGGAGGATGTTTGAGAGACTCTTGTGGTGGTAGTGGATGTGTTGTTCTTCTTCTTGTTGTTGTGATTAAATGAAGACCTCTTGGGTGATATTTGTAAGCCCTCCAAGAAGGTGGAGATATTTTAGAGGAGGCATCTAGAATCATATTTCATGTTTATCCTTTAAGTGAAAAATATCTATGAAAGATATGGAATAATTCTTAAACGCATCACGGAAGCGTGAGGATCACATCATATACGATTGGGAGCGACTAGTCGCACTAATTGCTCGGTGCAACAAAATTTAAAAAATTTTAAACGATGAAACCACATGATTCAAGAATATTTCTTAGACCGTTTCATCTAAACCACATACTAAATAAAGGAATACCTCTTGTAGTGTGTTTGTGATCGAGTCTCTAAACAAAGAGATCTCATATCCCAAGTCTGATCTGTCGGAGGAGATGCTTGCGAGCATGGAAATGAATCGTGCGCTTCTCAGAATTTGAGTTGTTGATCGAAGTGGTGAGTCTCCTGACATCATCGCACGAGATCAAATGTCTTCTTCAAGAATAAAGTGCACTGAAGGAGACGGAGATCCATGAATAGTCTAGGAAGCAACACAATGACGATACGACGACGATGGTGACCTTCTCTCTAGGGTTGAAGTAGAAAACCACTCAAGATGGAGAGAGAGGGTGGCGTGGGGCTTGAGAATGAGAGAGAGTAATAGTTGTTGTAATTTTGAAGAGCAAGGATTGTCTCTTCTTATATAATATTTTTGGAGTCTATGGATCTCAATCCATGGACAACATAAAATAAACAGATGAGATGATTTGTGTTTCTTTCAGTGACCATGATTTTATTCAAATTAAATAAATCATCCATATAGATAATAGGAAGGAAGCTAGCCTCCTTCCACAAGGAGGGGGGACGACCACTCATTCCTAATAGGTGTCGATGATCGTCCACCGTTCCTTTAAGGAAAGTGTCTATCTCCTCATAATCCATGGGATTGCATTAACCCATGAAAATCTTAAATATTTACAACAACAATGGTTGTAAATTATTTCACAAAAATAATTCATAATTATTTTGTGAACATTGCAATCATGCCATTGCAAATTTGTGAATCACAATCATAACCCAAAAATACAATATAAACTACATTTTCAATTAATTGTCCAATGTGAAACCAATTCACATTAACATTTAAATTGTAAATGTCATTTACAAATAATTATCTTATATATTACAAGTCACATTTATAATATATATTATATATTAATAATCACATTTATAATATATATGAATAATTTGAATAATACTATCCACATTATTCTTATCCAAAGTAATTAAATCACATTTAGTTATATTGAATCATCATTCTCATGTATCTAAATAATGTGAATCAAATTCACATTATTTATGATAATTAAATTACATTTAATTACCCATTTCTCAATGCTTAGATATAATTTAACAGTAGAATTATTCTTTAACTCTTTTGAGAATAATGAGCTCTCTCCACAAATACTTGGAGATAAGGACAAGGTGATTGTACGTTCTAAGATCACATCTCAAATCTAGTTCTCATGAACCTCTCATAGATGCTTGATTAAATAAAGATCATAAATTAATCTTCTCATTGTATTTGAATCACATTCAGATCAATGTTCAACATTTGGACCAAGATCAGATCACTTCTTTACTGAGAGGAGTCACTAAAATCCAGACATGTTTCATAACTCCCTCAAAATTGAAGCAATATAGTTATACAATCGTTTATGATCACATCACCCTATGGTATTCCTAATACTTGTACATCCTACGTACTGGAAGACCTATAATAAAACCTTAAGACATAGATCAATTTACACTATCATTGTTAGGATTTCATTATAAGTTTCTCATTCGGTCATTGGGAGTTGGTATCGATCATATGCTTTCCAAAAGAATATATCATACCTTCACATTATTGTCATTCTTCCAAAACAAGACGACCATGCATGGAATTTGATCGGTCCCAATACCTCATGAGTGAGCTCATGTCTTCCGATTCATAAATGAACCTGTATGATTTTTTGAGAGATTATATAACTCATATGCCCTCATATGCATACCAAATCATTGGTATATAGACCTTGATTAGGCCATTAACCTATTGGTCTACAAAATGTACATACTTAGACATATAGAAACACATATGTCTCTGGTCAGAGGATGTGTGCCTATATTGTGATAGCGTACGGCATAGGACTTGGTTATCTCGATCTTGTCAAGTCAACTCTTTGACCTAACTATTCTAACACCTCCGAATCACTATTCTCATGCAGAGGACCTGCATCAAGAGGTCGGTCAGATATCAACAAAAATGAGAATAGGATTGTCATCTCCTATTCAAGCTGGAGATTATCTCTTAACAATCATTTGATGATGCTTGATGAGTTCTCAATCTAATTCTTTGGATATTCATCAAAGAACTAGTCTATATGATTCAAACATTGAATCAACAGCTGTATGATAATCAAGATGGCGATGGTACATAATCCTAATTGTACTAAGGGAGCTTATAGTGCATCCACTCATTTAATATCAGATAGGGAGTGAAATAAACAATTAATTTTTATTTGATAAATCAAACATTATAATAACATTTATTGTAGGAATGGTTCGCCTCGATCTCACTTGGATAACAATCTCCCACTAGACCTTAGAACCATTCAGTTACAATCCTTAAACCCATGCTCATTACATGCTGGTCGAAAACCTTTTGTGTCAAAGATTTGGTAAGGAGATCAACAACGTTGTTGGTAGAGGCCACCCTAGTGGTGATGTTGTCACCACATTTTTGAATCTCCCGAATGATGTGGTGTTTCCTTTTCATGTGCTTGCTCTTTTGATGACATTTGGGTTCCTTTGTCCGGGCAATGGCTCTCATGTTATCGCAGAGTAGCGGGATGGGAGTATCAAAGGAAGCTATGCCAAGTTCAAAGATGAACTTATGCAACCACACTGCCTCCTTTGCAGCATTTGATGCAGTAATGTATTCGTCTTATGGTGTTTTATCCGTCGTAGTAACCTGATTCTTGCTTCTCCAGCTCACAACACCACTGTTCAATAAGAACACAAACTCTGATGTCGACTTTAGATCATCAATATATGATTGGAGGGCAGAATATGTGTATCTCAAGACTTTAAGATCACCATCTCCATAGACCAAGATATAATCTTACGTTTATATTAAATACTTGAAAATGTTATTCACTACATTCCAGTATTGTTCTCCATAGCAGATCAACAACGACTTACCACTCCTACTGCATGGCAGATATATGGCCTTGTACTCATCATGACATACATTAAGCTTCCTACACTTTGAGGAGATATCCATTTATATAGGTGGATACCATGTCTTAACGTAAGGAAACTTTTCTTGGAATTTTCTATATGGAAATGCTCCAAGATCTTCTTAATGTACCCATGTTGTGATAATACCAATATCCTCTTTTCTCGATTTCTGAACAGCTTCAAACCTAAGATATAAGAGGCTTCTACAAGATATTTCATCTCGAAGGTATGTGATAGCCAAATCTTAACACTGGTCATCATCCTTGTATCATTCACAATAATAAGGATGTCATCTACGTAAAGCATGATGAACACAATGTTACTCCCACTAAGCTTCTTGTATACATGTATCATCAGGATTCTGCATAAAATCATAACTCTTTATGGTTTCTTCGAATATGATGTTCCAGCTGTGAGAAGTTTGTTTGAGTTCATACATGGATTTTTTCAGCTTGCATACTTCACCTTCCTCTGTTATGAATCCCTGAGGCTGCTCCATATAGATGTCCTCCTCGAGGTATCCATTTAGAAAAGTTGTCTTGATGTCTATCTGCTAGATTTCGTAGTCAAGAGATGCAGTCATATCTAGCAGTGCTCTGATGAGCTTAAGCATAGCCACTTGAGAGAATGTTTCATCGTAGTTGATGCCTTCTCTTTGTGTGTAGCCCTTGGATACGAGTTGTGCCTTGAAAGTCTCTACTTTCCCATCAGGTCCTCCTTTTTTCTTGAATATCCATTTACATCCCAATGGGTTTTACCCCTCTAGGTGGATCATGTAAGGTCCATGCACCGTTCTTACGCACGGAGTCAATTTCTGACTTCATTGCTAGCATCCATCTATCCATATCATGATCCCTGAGTGCTTCATCAAATGAAACTGGATCATTGTCACTTTTAACTGACACATGGAATCCGTACCTTTTGGGTGGTGAAACCACCCTTGAACTCCTTTGAAGAGGTACATGTGTTACATCTTCATTTACTTCTTCAATTTATGGTTTAGGAAGCTCATAATCCTCAGGGTATTCAATGAGTTCCTTTACTTCATTTTCGTCTTGATTCTTAATGAAATCATCATCCATAAATTTTATATATCTAAAGATGAAAACCTTCTGAGTCGCAAGGTCATAAAGATGGTATTCAATATCGTTCTTAACATACCTAATTAAGTAGCACCCACGACTGCCAGATTCCAGCTTACTTGCATCCACGTTTTTCATATGGACCAAGCAACCTCTCATCCTTAAGTGTCTAGAACTAGGTTTGGTTCCATACCATAGCTCGTAAGGAGTTTTAGGTATAGATTTGCTAGGAATCTTGTTTAGTATATATATTGCAGTATCTACTACATATCTCCAGAAACTAAGAGGCAAATATGCTTTACTCGTCATTGAACAGACCAAATCCTGGACCGTCATGTTGTGTCTTTCACCAACACCATTAAGTTGAGGAGTTTCAAGAGGAGTGAGATTGGAGACAATAACACTCTCTTTAAAGTATTACCTAATTCATCTAAGAGATACTCACCGCCTTTGTCAGATTGAAACCGTTTAATCTTCCTATCGGTTTTGTTCTCAACCAAAGCCTTGAACTCTTCGAATTTTTCAAAGGTTTCATATCTATGGCGTAGTCATCAATTTATGTCAAATAATATCGATATCCATTTATGTCGCGGTACTGAAGGGATCACATACATCCTTATGTATTAGGTCAAGAATACCCTCAGATCGTACAACCATGTTATGAAAAGGCATCCTAGTCATTTTACTTCGAATACAATGTTCGCAGGTAGGAAAATTCTGAACCTTTAGAAAATCTAAGGGTACATATTTTATCAATCTATTAATCCTATCAACAGATAAATAACCAAGCATTTTATGCCAAATCACATTCGATTGATTTCCATCATCTCTGGTTCTCATAGGGTTTTTATAAGTGGTAGAAACATTCATGAAATTTTCATTAATGCACAATCCATAGAGTCCACCATAAGTCAAAACACCATCCAAAATAGATTTATCGTAACGATTTATAACATGTTTATTACAGAACATAAATGAAAATCCATTTCTAACAAGATTAGATACAGATATGAGGTTCCTCCTGACTTCTAGAACATAAAGACACTCTTGTCCCGACAACGACTGCTGCAACAATTGCATCAGATCCCATCTAGATGACTATCTCCCCTTCATCAAGATTCCAAGTTTTCTGAAATAGATGCAACAAATTACATATATGAACAAAAGCACCAGAATCGATGACCCTATTGGACATGCGAGCTTGCGGTGAGCCATTATGCAATAAATGTTACTGCAAATATCATTCCCAGTTCTAAAATTAGGATTAACTAATTTTCATAGTAGGTCCCTTAGTATAATTAGGGTTATGTACAATGGCCATATTAATGATCATACAATTGTTAATTCAATTATTGAATCACAGAGGCTGGTGCTTGGATGAATATCTAAAGAGTTAGATTGAGGACTCATCAAGCACTGTCAAATGATTATTAAGAGAGGATCTCCAGCCTTGGGAGATGGCAATCCTTTCTCTAAAGGATGATATCTGACCGACCTCTTGATGTAGGTCCTCTACATAGGAATAGAGATTCGGAGATGTCAGGTTAGTTAAGTCAAAGAGTTGACTTAACAATATTGAGATAACCAAAGTCCTATGTCGTACGCTGTCACAATATAGGCACGCATCCTCTTACCTGAGATAGATGTGTTACTATATGTTTGAGTATGTATATTTGGTAGACCAATAGGTTAATGACCTAACCAAGGTCTATACACCGACACATTGGTGTACATGCAAGGGCATATGAGTAATATGATCTCTCAAAGGGATCATACAAGTGCATTACTGAACTAGAAGATATGAACTCACTCATGAGATACTGGGAAGAATCAAATTTCATGCGCGGTCATCTCACTGTGGAAGCTTGATTGAATTTGTAGGGTTTGATTTATGCTTTGGAAAGTATATGATCAACACCTAGGTATGATATATGCTTTTGGAAAGTATATGATTGATACCGACTCCCAATGATCAAATAAGAAACTTAATGATAAATCCCTGAAGTAGACATTGTAAAATTGATCTTATACTTCTGATTTATTCTGGGTCTTCCAGTATGCAAGGTGTACTGTATTTGGAATACATGAGGGTGATGTGATCATAAACAATTCTATTACCATGACAGTTCCATTCCTATGGAGTGATGAAACATGTCTTGATTTTAGTGACTCCTTTCAGTGGAGAAGTGATCTGATCTTGGTCCAAATATTGAACATTGATCTGAATGTGATTCAGATGCAATGAGAAGATTAGATTTACGGTCTTGATTTAATCAAGCATCTATGAGAGGTCTGCAAGATCTAGTTTGGAGATGTGATCTCAATATCCAAGTTACTATACGTGGAACAATATAATCGCCCTGCCCTTATATTCAAGTACCCACAGAGAAAGCGCGTTGTTCTTGAAAGAGTTCAATAATAATTTCATTGTTGATATTATATATCGGAGCATTGAGAAAATTGATAATTAAATGTAATTTTATTATCATGAATAATATGAGTTTGATTCATATTATTAGGAGAGTTATCTGAAATAGTTAAATGTGATTTATTTAACAAAGATGAGAATAATGTGAATGTGATCCATATTATTTGAGCACATGAGAATGGATATCCAAGATAATTAAATGTGATTTACTTATCATGGATATGAATAATGTGGATCACACTATCTATATTATTCAGATATATTATGAATGTGATTTATAATATATTAGAGAGAGCCAACTGTGATTTATATTTGTTAATTAATTGCTAATGTGAATTGGATTCACATTGGCTAATTAATTGAAAAATATAATTCACATTTTATTTTGGGATGTGAATGTGATTCACATTTTTCCAATGGCATGATTGCAATGTTCACAAAATAATTATGAATTATTTTTGTGAGATAATTTACAATAAATGTTGTTGTATATCTTGGAAATATTAAGAGATAATGAGATCTCATGAGATAATGAGATCTCAAGAGATAATGAGATCTCATGAGTTGTCGTCCCCCCTTTTTAGGGGATATGGTCAATCTCCTCATTATCATCAAGATTAATTAATTATTTTGATTTGAAATTAATTATATTGATTTATCGATATATATTAACCTGAATTAAATTGATTATTGTTGTGTTTTCATAACAAGATCATGGCCGTTGAAAGAAATACAAATCAATCTCATCCATTGGATTTGTGTGCACATGGATTGAGATCCATGGTTCCCAAAACCCTATATAAGAAGAGGCACCCCTTACTCTTCAAGATACATCATCAATTGCTCTCTCACTCTCTCTCATTCTCTACACACCAAGCCTTTCTCTCCCTCTCATAGTGGTCGTCCACCATGGATCTCTTGTGAGAGTCATCATGATTGTTGCATCGTCGTTATGTTGTCAGATCGCTTGTTCATGGATCTATGTCTCCTTCAGTGTGTCTCTCTTGTGAATAAGATATCGGATCTCATGTTACGAGATTAGGAGAATCATCACTTGTATCATCAACATGGATTGCGAGGTGCACACATCTCAACAACGCGCTCGCAGGCATCTCCTCCGTCAGATTGGACTTGATACAGGAGGTCTCTTCTTTTAGAGACTTGATTGCGACCACCCTATAAGATGTATTCCTATATCTATTATGTAGTTATATGAAATGATCTGAGAAGTTTTCTTGGATCATGTGGTTTCATCACATTAAATTTTTTGAATTCCGCTGCCCGGAGCAATTAGTGTGACCAGTCGCTCCCTATCACATTCGATGCGATTCACACACTTATGTGATGTACTTAAGGATATTACCATATCCTTCAAGTGGTATCAAAGACTTAGGTTGGAGGTTTTCGATACGATCCATAAACCTAAGAAGACTTGGGTTCATTAGGGATTGTGAAAATTTATCACATTTCATTTTTGTAGCCCTATTTTGTGATTATTTTCGGTCCTGTTTAAAATATTTAAACACAAAATTATCACTTGGATAATGTTCCCAAATAATTAATAAAACCTTGGGATTTGCATTTGCATGATTTGGAATCTGATAACTCAAGTTATGATCATTTTAATGAACATATATCCGTTATTTCGGGGTTGGTGATTTTTTACGTGATTAAAGAGTTAATTATTATTTTGAAATGCCTAGAAAATACATGCTAATCATTTGAGTTCTATTTTAAATCAAATTAACATACTTTGAAACCTAATTTTGCATGATTTGTATTTAAAATGAATGAGATATGCTAATTTTAGTAAACGAGGGTCACTGATGGAAGTTACAATCCTTATCAAGGACATTGTGACTATCACTTAATAAATTAGTCAAATTAATGGTTAATTTCCTGGAATAATTATGTATAAATATTTGTGAAATATTTGATGATAGTTATTTCCTTAAATGGTATTACCTTAACCAATAATTTATTAGATATGATCTAGATCTCAAATTGGTTACATCATACACTTTCCAACAAACAATATTGCTTGAATAGGATTGGGAATTTGTTTAGAAAATTTCCTTATAACTAAAATGGTTTTAATTATTACTGTATGATATAATTCGGTTGAAAAACTGATTATCATCTCAAGTATAAAGTGATCGATTTTGTAATATCCTTTCTTGAGGCGGATATGGTGTCTAGTCGGGGAGCATTGGGGTAGCAGGTTGCATCATGTGCGGTCTGTCCCACTCCCATTGATACTGGCCATGACAACGAGTAGACTTGGTATAATGCTTGAGAAATCATGATGTATTTCTAATTATTAAAATTCGAAATAATACATATTTGAGATAATACCATATTTCAAATAATAATGAAAGAATATTTGTTGGATATTAATTGGATTATTAATTTAATATGATTAGATTGATTGAAGTCCAATTAAAATTAAAACTCTCTATTATAAATAGAGTTGTATTTACCTTGAAAGAATTAATTATGTAAATATGATTCATAATAATTAATTAAAATTTGAACATGATATGGAGGATCACATGGGTGACATCCATGGTCTCACGTCAAGGCGAAGATTTCTATTGCCAGGGATTGTATGTAGGAGACACATGTCCAAAGTGACAGATCCTACATACAAGCGCATCTGGATTGGGCTCTTTGCTTCTCGAAAGAGCAAGGTCATATGCGTAGTGACCCCAATATCGGTTCCTCGTATTACTGGGGCGATATTGGATTGCACAAAGTGAGTTCTAATCCTGTTAACAGTTGGTTCAATTAATGATGGGTCAACACCATCTTAGAAGTGGTGGGCCCATGTGTTAAAGACATAATTGGGAATGCAAGTTGGACTTGTAAGGTGTAATGTGTTCCTGTTTCTTTTTATCCGAGTTACAATTTCTCAAATTATTGGGATGTGACAAAGATAAGAAAGGAGATCCCAGATCTTGCTTGAGATATAATGGTAAGTATATCTCTTACATTGAAAGCAATTGCGGGAATGAACTTTCAATGTTGACAAGTCAAGATAACTTTGATATGAAAATTCCTAAATCAAAGTAAAATATGTATGTGTGCGTGTGTGTGTGTGTATATATATGCAAATTTCTTATTTCAGATAATCCTTCATTAAACCCACTCAATGTTATACTCAATAATGACCAGTAAAATATCATGGATTGGATCCATGATAAAGATAATATACTTGCAGTTGGACACATAATGTATGTGGTTGCAATGTGCAAGTTTCCTCGTAATAATGAGGAATGATAATCAAATATACAATAGGACTACAACCCTAGGGGTTGTATGTCTCTATAGTCTTGATCTCTCATCGAATGTACTTTGGAAGTGACATGTCGATGATGATCGTAATTGTCAAATAATCCTTATAAAATCTAAGAGGATGTTCAGGCATACATATGTGCTCTTGACATTTAATTGTGAATGACATGGTTCACTGCATCATGCAGAATGGTGGCTCTATAAGAGATGATGTATTTAAAATGTTTGAGTACCTTCCAGAACCTAAGTCTTTAAGAGTTGAGATGTATGCAGATATGATGAGTGTCATCATTCTACTGTCTATACCCTAGTCATTCATGAAGCTTCATAATATTCATATTGTATGAATTAAATGAAGCATATATAGATGTTGAAATACCCTTATATTGAAATCTTTTGAATTCAACATAAGAGATCCTTTGTCTTAAGTAATGTTTGTTTATAGATGAAAGGAGCACGGTGGAAGCATGGGTCGGACCCAAGTAAGAATGAAAAGTCAAAGAGTTGATTGTACTTCTATGATTTCCATACATATGGCATCCAAAGAGTTGGATGAATGCCAATACTGTAATAAGTTGATGTACTGATACTGTAACTATCTAGACTATCTTGGCTCCTTAAAGAAGGAATCAGATAGAGCATCGGAATAATCTACATATAATCATTGATATTGACTTGCTTATTAGTTAATATTAGAAGTCTAATAATTGTATCTCTTTCTTCTAATGACTTTTGTAATTGGTTGCATATGTTTTAGAAGACTAGAAATTTTGATCTTAAGATTTAGTAGTCATCCACATGGATATTGATGCAATTGTTGCAACAATCTCTATTGGATATATAGACGCCATATTTTCAGTGGGAGAGCCCTCAGGCTTAGAGGATGTCTTTATGTCCCAGATATTAGAATACACTCATTGCTTATTTCTAAATGTTGGAAATAAACATGAATTCTGGAATAGACCTGTCATAAAGAGTTACGATGGATATATTTCAGATAGTAATCTGACATCTAGCGGTATCTACTAAATTCGAGTATTAATGAATGGTTCATTAACTTTTCTAATACTGAAAGTTTAAAACCTTTAAAGATCAATAGGAGGATGAAGATCATTTGAGAATGATAGCATCAAAACTTGGACATATGTCTGTTTATGAGATTAATAGACTAGTAAGATATGAAACTTTAGAGTGTTTGAAATTTTAAACCTTACATGCTTGTGAATATTGTATTCACAGTAGAAAATGTCCAATGCACACTTCTATGGGAATGGTGTTAGATGTCGAGCTATTCAAGATCTCATATTTATTAATGTATGTGGATAATCTATAACAAAATAAACATTAATGATATGTGATAGCAATTGATTATTATTTGTTATATGAGATTTCTTCCCTTCACCTTAAAAAGATTTGAAATGTTTAAAGATTTCACAACTTTGGTTCAGAACCAAATTTTGAAGGAAGATGAAAATAAATTTGATCTAACTTGGATATCATGTACCTATTAGATGAATTCAAGGAATACCTTATGGAGAAAGGAATATCTTTCCTATCTCACTTCTCCAAATTCACCTAAACTCAATGGAGTTGTAGGGAGATACAATTGGATCATGTGTGACACGATTTGATCAATGATGAATATTAGCATAATTACCTCTTAGTTTCCGAGGTATATATGTAGTAAAGACTACAATATATATCCTTAATAAGCTTTCATGTAAGTAAGCTGGAATTTAGTACCAGAAATGACTGTTTCATTAGGAAAATAAAGGATGGTATAGGATACCTACTTTATCACCTTGAGATTCTTAAACATATATGAGAATGTGATTCCTAGAGGATGAGACTCGTTAGAATCAAGAGGAAAATGAAATGAAGGAACACATTGAATCTTGAGAAGATAATAAGGCTCCTAGAATCGGAAACTAAAAGGGTTAATTAAAGATGAAATACTAATACCTCTTCAAATGAGTTTGTGGATGTATTCCATGTGTTAGCTATATCTGAAAATGATCGAACTTTTTGTTATGAAGCTCCTGAGGATCATGACATGGAAAGATGGATGTTAGCAATAAATTCTAAATAGACTTCATATACAAGTGCTATATGTGGACCCGCGAGGATCCACCTATATGGGTAATACCTGTTAAGGTATAAATTGATCTTCAAGAGAAAGAGGGAACTTGGTGATAAGGTAGATACCTTCAAAGCACGGCTCATATCTACAAGATACACACAAAGAAAGAATACATTGCTTGCGATGAGACTTGCTTTCTAGTGACCATGCTTAAACTCATCATATTATAGCTAACTATAACCACACAACTTGACTCTGACATCTTCGAGATGGAAGTCAAGATTGTAATCCTCAATGAATATCTCTTTAAGGATATTCACATGAAGTAGCCACAGATATTCATGGTTGAGGAAAGAAAGGTGTGCAAGCTAGAGAGCTCCATCTGTGGACTCAAATAAGCTTCTTGTAGTTGGAACATCTGATTTGATGAAATTATAATTGTTGTGATTTCAGATAGAATCTTGATGAACCATATGAAGCTTAGTGGGAGTGTCATTATGTTTATCATGCTAAATGTAGATGATATTCTAATCATTTAAAATGATATAAGATAATAATAAGTGTTTTGAGATCTGGTTGTTCCATAACTTGAGATATGATCTCAAGGATACCTCTTTGATCTTAGTTCTGAAGGTGTTCAGAAGCATAGATAAGAGGGTATTGGGATCGTCACATTAGTGGTACGCCTTGGACATTTCCATTTTCTGAAAAAAATGCAAGAAATGCTTCCTTCCCTTACGATATGGTACTGACCTATCTAAAGGGATAACACCTCAAAGAGTTGAGGAAGTGAATGCTAGAACTGCTTGCCCTTGTGCATCAGTTACGAGAAGCCGGGTGTATGCTATATGTATACAAAAGTCAGATGTCTACCATTTAGTGGGAGTAGTAAACTCTTACTAATCCCAACACTTGATTGCAATAATAACAATATCTTCAAAGATGATAGGATTTTGAGATAGTGATCTCTAAGTCTTATCTTCGAGAACTTAAGACTTTATATATACATATATTGATCTAAAAGGGTCTTAACTACAGATACCTTAGTAGATAGAGATCTCTATGAATAAGGGTATTCTGATAAGGAATATGTAAATACTGGTAAAATAATTATCGGGTTGTAGTGTCAAGGACACTTTAACTAACAAAATTGAGTATTGGTTTCATAATATGCAACATTCACATTGAATGTGAGCATTGTTACTGAGGATATGCAAGTGTCGTAAAAGGACTTGGCATAGTCTCTTGGGAACAGAGTGATTGATCAACTTATATAACTATTTTTCTAAATAACCTATGATTGTCGCGTGAGTGTGTGTTTAAAGATTATCCCATTAGTGGCTCTTTGGGCTAGTGGGAGATTGTTGGACATGCGAGCCCATGACGAGCCATTATGCAATAAATGTTATTGCAAATATCATTCCTAGATCTAAAATGAAGATTAACTAATTTGCATAGTAGGTCCCTTAGTAAATTTAGGATTTTGTACCATGGCCATCTTAATGATCATACAGTTGTTGATTCAATTATTAAATCATAGAGGTTGGTGCTTAGGAAAATATTTAAAGAGTTAGATTGAGGACTCATCAAGCACCGTCAAATGATTATTAAGAGAGGATCTCCAGTCTTAGAATGAGATGGCAATCCTTTCTTAAAGGCTGATATCTGACCGACCTCTTGATGCAGGTCCTCTACATAGGAATAGAGATTTGGAGGTGTCATATTAGTTAGGTCAAAGAGTTGACTTAACGAGATCAAGATAACCAAAGTCCTATGTCGTACACTGTCACAATCTAGGCACACAACCTCTGACCGGAGACAGATGTGTTACTATATATTTGAGTATGTACATTTGGCAGACCAATAGGTTGATGACCTAACCAAGGTCTATACACCGGTGTGCTGGTGTACATGCAAGGGCATATGAGTAATGAGATCTCTCAAAGGGATCATACATGTTCATTACTGAACCGGAAGACATGAGCTCACTCATGAGATATTGGGAAGAATCAAATTCCGCATGCGGTCGTCTCGCTTGGAAGCTTGAATGAATTTGTAGGGTTTGATATATGCTTTTGGAAAGTATATGATCAACACCAAGGTATGATATATGATTTTGGAAAACTTCCAGAGGTGCCCTTGGAGCGTTCTTTGGTGGTCGGCTTGAGCGAAGCTCGTCGCGACGCCAGAGAGCCGACGCGAGAAGCCTCCTAAGCTAGCCACACTCAAGTTGAGGCCATAATCTCCTTTATTTGCTTCGTTTGGAGCTGATGAACTCGTCAGAGTCCTCAGGTAGCTCCCTCATGCCTCGCATTTTCGTCTCACTTCACATCTTTCCATTTCACGTTGTCGTCATCACCGCTGCTCCAATCAGCTGGTCGGAGCCCTGTTAAGCACCCCCATCTGTATATATCGATACCTCAATTCACCCATTGCCTTCTCCCACGACCTGATCACCCCCAATCGTGCCCGTCACCATCAGATTGAGGTATGGACCTCCATATCCTGCCCTCATCGAAGGTCAACATTCATTCCTCGTCGCTTCTCTCATTTACAATTGCAATAACCAGGACCGGAGGATATCCCCTAGTCCCCTCTACCCATTGCAGGTATCCGTGCATGCGGGGAGTACAATCTGGAGTCCTAGCTACTCAGGCAGAGCAGCTTCAAGCTAGGGAGCACTGTCACATTGATCCAACCGTCTGCCCTCGAATCCGAGCCTTCCACCAGACACGGAGGAGCCACACGAAGGTGATGGACCTTACATCGATCCTATCAGATACGTGGATCGCGAGATCTACAAGGTCAAAGTTTGTCGGGTTTTAGTTCTTCTAGCACCCTCTGGAGCCGTCTGACCTCCTTCACGGCCAGTCTTGATCGCAGTCGTCCATCCATAATTATTGGATAACGGTTTGATCAGACCAAGTACAGATCGAAGCCGCATGTCTTCATGCCCTTTTCAGACTATCAGATCTATACCACTAATGGTCATTAGACCGTATAATAGAAGCCGCTCCGTATACGCCACATACCCCTACTTGGGTATATTTCTTTTTCTCCCCTACACGTCTCTATTTTATATTTAATCCTTTAAATAAATATCTTACTTAAGTACATTTACAGTTTGGACCTTGTACTTTATGGTACTTGCATTTTAGTCCCTTCGAGTCTGAAGCATGCGTGTTCTCACGTGTACATTGGGTTATTTGCAATTCCTTCCTTGAACTTTTATGTTGTTGCTTGAATGTTAAGTTTCTAGAAATTACATTTATACCCATGTGCGTGTAGTATTGATCATGTGCGTGAATTAAGTGGGCTATTTGCAGTATCGAACCTGGGCTTTTCTTGAGTTTCAGTTACATGCTCCAAAAACTTAAGTTATTTTTATTGGTCCCTATAAATTGTAATTAATTATGTGCTTCCGATTCAACTTAATCTTTAGTAAATTGATTGTAAAAATTACCTAAAAATTTCTATTGTCTCCAGCTTGTGTGTAGTTTTTATTGTGATTTTTGTGGATTAATTTGAATTCATTTCCTATTTTTGAAAATTGAAAAACTTCTTAAATAATGCATATTTGCCTTATAAAAATTATAAAAGTTCAAAAAATGCCTTAAAAATTCCATAAAATTCATGTATGTGCTTTTTAGTGTGTTCTAGCTATAGTATCTTTTTTGTTTGAAAATTCATCATAAAAATCCAAAAATTACAAAACAACCAAAAACTTATAAAAATCATATAAAATAAGAGAAAAATAAAAAATGTGATTTTAGTTTCTGTTTGTAGCTTTATACTTCTATTTTATCATAAAATTTTTAAACAAGGATCTCCAGGTATTTTAAATAATTTTAATTTACAATTTGGTCATGTATGTGCACTGTTAGGAGTTTTAAGCCTTGTTTGATTTTTACAAAATTGCAAAAACATTTGAAAAATCTAGAAAAATACCAAAAATACTTTAAAAATCAGAAAACACAAAAATATTTATTATTTTTATTTTCTGAGTATTTTAGAGTAGTTTAAAATTATAAAAAGATGTTTGGTGTTTGTTTAAGCATTTGTGATTGCTTGCCTTTATTCAAAAATTAAAATTTTGAAAATATAAAACCACTAAAAAATAGTTTTATTTTCAAAATTTGACTACTTAGTTCTTTAATCGTGCTCCTTGTGTTTCACCTTTCTGGCTATACCAGGTAATAAATTTTGATTGGGGTCACAACAACCTCTAATATAAATTGCTACTTAACCATAGTCGATTAGTCACTCATCAGAATGGTGCCGTTTCCAGGGAGCACGGCTTAGTAGGCTTATTTCATTTTTTCTTATTTTATTTTTTCAATTTATTATAAATGTTTCTAACATCTTTTCTGTTTTACTTTTCGCGTGAGGAACCGCCCGAGGGATGCTTCGACTTTTTGTTGGAGGAGCCCGCATCCGAGGAGAAGAAAAGGTGCAGGAGGATTTAGTTATATTAGATAGATATCTATTTTCGCATAACTCTATTATTGTAACAATTAGACTTTGAGACTCTCTTGTTGGACACTTAGACTTTGAGGTCTGTTTCGCCGAGTACCGGTGTTCTCGGGGAACCTCACCATGATTTTTTGTGGTTTTGTTTTATCACTTTTATTTCTATTTTATTACCGTTGATTTAGCCCTTAGACTTAAGACTTTTGCTTTATTGTGACATAATTAGCTAAGGCCCCACACCTAATTTATTATTTGTTCCTAAGATCGTAATTGGACTTAGCTAAAATAAAATTGAAAAAGTTAGCTTGGTTGGATACTAGACCACGCATCGTGAGTAGTTACATACAGTGCTAGCAGGACCCGTTGTGGAGAGCACCAAGTGACTCCCAAGATGAGCCTCCGATATTATATTTGATTAGCTAACTATTGTGCTTCACGTAATAGGAGTTGCCCGTCTAAGGCTGATTTCCTCATGCATCATATAGATAGTTTATTTCCTGTCTTTACTTTTATGCGCGGATTACCCTACATGTAGAATGCTGGAGTCAGGTATGTATTTCTATCTTTGCATGCATCATTGTGTTTAGTAACGCATCGACTTTTCTGACTTCCTCCCCATGTTTTATTGGACTCAAAATAACCAAGGAAATCGAAAAACTCATTAGGCATTGTCTTATTCATAAAAATACATAAAAAGTGAAAACCAAATAAAATTAGGTCTGCTAATGCAAACTTGACCCTAAAACACACTTCACATAAAAATTCTTATTTTTAGGAGAGTCGCCCCCTCATTGGTTGATTTATCTACAGCGAGAGTGTGGCCCGCACATTAGATAGAGCCATACCCAAACTCTCTTCCGACTACTGGTTTTGTGGTTAGTTGTTCTCCAGTGAGGACTTCACCAGGTAGCCGGTAATCGGTTCAGGACTTCCTTAGCATATTGGGCAGATCGGGTAGCCGATAAACGGTCCTTACCCATACTGGCTAGGAAAAAGTAGTTGTGAGATTAGGCCAGTCTACTTGAGGCATTGGGTTTCTAACAACTCGCTTAATTGCTCTGATAGATTGATTGATCACTGAAATAAAAATTGACAAGATTAATGATCGAATTTTCACTATCATCAGCTTGTGTTGAGTAAGTGAATTTGGGGTTTGACTTCTAATATTTTTTGCATTCCAAATCCAATCTTCATAAATCCCCACATCACGATGATGGGAAGGAGGTCCCTTAAACTGCCTTTGGCAGCATCACTTTTGAGCACTCCTCTCCATTCATCTAGGGTAGCTTTAGAGATCTCAAACCTGCTCTCTGAACCTGAGTTCACTACCACCCTGTTCCCTCATGACCACTCTTCTACTAGTACTGAGGACCCATAGCAAAGGATAGCGCGATTATATGTTCATTTGATGGCACTTGAATTGGGGTCTTTTGCCTTTATAGACTCCCAAGAGATGGCCAGCAGTGAGGGACACACCGATGATCAGCCATAGTAATAAATATATGTATTAGACCGGGCTGCCATTAACAACACATTGTTAGCCTCCTTGGAGACCATGTAGTGATGGATCAGGGACCGAGGAGAATTTATGGCTGAGGTGTGTCAAGAGCTGATGCAGATGCGAGCCGACAGAGCAGAGCCATAAAGACCAGCAGGTGGAGAGATACCAGCAGCTGGAGGAGGAGACGGATGCCTGGATGACCAGCAGAAGCCAGCCAGACTGCCACATATGATGAGGTAGTTGCACAACCCTGATGCAACCCTCACCCACCATTTGATTTAGCTACCGGAGATCTTGGGCGACTTCGAGCTTCACCCTCAGACCATCCAGTTACTGCCCAAGATCCATGGGATAGCCATCGAGGAGTCGCACCTCCATCTGCAGGAATTTGAGATGATTTGTAGCACGGTCTATGACAGATTCATGGAAGAGGAAACTATCAAGATGATTGCCTTCCCATTTTCCCTAGTCGATAGAGCAGCCTACTGGATGAAGCATTTGGGAAGGTACGTCACTACCTGGGAGCGGCTCCTGGCCAAGCACTTGAACAAGTACTACCCCCTTGACCAGACTAATATAGCTAGAGCAATTCTCAACAACTTCACCGTGATCCCAAACAAGCAGTTCCACGAGGTGTGGGATCGATTCAGAGAGCTCAAGATGTTCCCAGTCATTATCTCAGTGGATTTGAGTGGAGATCAAGAATCTCGTTTGATGGAGGTTCTTGAAAGAAATCGTAAGGCAATTTCTTGGAGCGTAGCTAATCTCCAAGAGATAAGTCTAGCTCTATGCTCCCACCACATTTATCTTGAAGAGGATGCCAAGCCATCCGTGAGTTCCAGTGACGGTTGAACCTGAATCTTTGAGATGTGTTCATGAAGGAAATCTCGAAGTGGTGGAGCGTTAATTTTATCTACCCCATCTCCGACTCCAAGTGGGTTAGTCCATTGCATGTGGTAAACAAAAAGACTGTATCACCATAGTTTTGAGTGAGTATGGGGAGGAGATAGCTAACCAGGTACCGACTAATGGTCTGTGTGGACTACTGACGATTGAACCGGACCACCAAGAAGGATTATATCTCGCTACCATTTATTGATCAGATTATCGAGAGGTAGCTGGGAAGAGTCATCACTATTTCCTTGACGGGTACTCCGGATACAATCAGGTGGCCATGGTACCTGAAGACCAGGATAAAACAACATTCACCTGTCCGTTTGGGACGTATGCCTTTAGATAGATGCCCTTTGGTTTATGTAATGCCCCAATTACATTCCAAAGATGCATGTTTTCCATCTTCTCGGACACGGTAGGTGACTATTTGGAGGTCTTCTTGGATGACTTCTTGGTCTACGACAATGGGTTTGATGCTTGTCTTGAGTAACTAGACAATGCACTTCAGCGTTGCATAGAGGACAACCTAGTATTATCTTGGGAGAAGAGTCATTTCATGATGACTCGGGGGATGGTCCTTGGTCATATCATCTCCAGTAGGGCCATGTATGTTGATCCGGCCAATGTGGATATCATCAAGAAACACAATCCACTGTCAAATTTGCGATAGTTGCGGTCTTTTCTGGGGCATGTTGGTTTATATCGATGATTCATTCAAGATTTCAGACATATTTACTGAGCGCTTACTGATCTGCTGATGAAAGACACCGAATTCATTGTATATGAAAAGTGTCTAGCGTCATTTAAGACTCTCAAGGAAGTTGTTGTCGAATCTCTTATCCTTCAACCCCCCGATTGGTCTCTCCCATTCAAGATCACGATGGATGCTTCTAATTTTGCCATAGGGGCTATACTAGAACAGAGGAGGGGTGGATTGTCGTATGCCATACACTATGCTAGTTGTACTTTGGATGCTGCTTAGTGGAATTATATTGTGACTGAGAAAGAGATGCTATTTGTAGTCTTTGCTTTTGATAAGTTCATATCATATATTCTTCGATCTAGAGTGACTATCTTTACAGACCACACCGCCATCTGATACCTTATGGTAAAGAAGGATGCCAAAGCTAGGTTGACCAGATGGATCCTTCTACTCCAAGAGTTTAATATTGAGATTAAGGATAAACCTGGAGTCAAGAATGTGGTGGCGGATCACCTCTCCCGTTTAGAGAACCTTGAGGATTCTGATCAGATCGCACCTGTCACAGAGACCTTTCCAGATGAGGCGCTATGGTACACCGACATTGTGAACTATTGCCGCTAAGAAAGTTCCACAAGGTTGGCCCAGACAGAAACTTGAGACCTTCCTTGCGAAGGCCAAGTTGTACCATTGGGAGGATCCCACCCTTTATCATGAAGGGAGGATAGTGTCTAGCATCGATGCATTCCTTAAGAGGAGAACCAAAACATCCTCACATAATACCACAAGCTTGAGGTAGGAGTGCGTCATTCTTGGAGGATGATAACATAGAAAGTGCTCCAATCCAGCCAATTGTGGCCTACCCTCTTCAAGGATTCTGATGAATTCGTGAAGAAGTGTACTGATTATCAGAGGATGGGCACTTGTGGACAATGTGATATGATGACAATGTAGCCCATTCACTTCTGTGAGGTTTTTGACACATGGGGGATCGATTTAATGGGTCCATTCCCCAAGGATTCGAGTACATTCTGCTTGTTGTATATTATGTGAGTTGTTGAGTCGAGGCCATCCCCACCCGAGCTGCAGATGCTAAAAACGTATGAAGATTTTTGAGGAAAAATATCATTTCAGAGTTCGGGGTACCTAGAGTTTGATATCTGACAGGGGGGGCTCATTTTATCAACGACAGGGTAAGGGCCCTTGCTAATAAGTTCAGCATTGACCATCGAGTTTCCACTCCATATCACCCTCAGATCAATGGTCTTGTTGAAGTATCAAACAGGGAGATCAAGACTATATTACAGAAGGTTGTCCTCCCAGACCGAAAGGATTGGTCATAGATTTTGGACTCGGTCTTGTGGGCCTATAGGACATCCTTCAAGACACCTTTGGGTACATCTACTTTTCATCTTCTTTATGGCAATCCATTCCATTTGCATGTGGAGATCAAGCACAAGTCACTTTGGGTTGTTACAGAGTTATGATTGGATCGCTAGAGTATAGTAGATCAGAGGAAAGCAGAGTTGGCAGATGTAGAGGAGTTGAGAGATACAACCTTCTCGAGTATCCTACAGTATAAGGAGAGAGTGAAGATATGGCATAATTAGCATATTAGCCATAAACAGTTTGAGCCGAATCAGAGAGTATAGCTATTTGATGCTAGGTTGAGATTGTTTCTAGGGAAGTTACAAAGAAAATGGAAGGGACCACACTTGGTCAGAAAGGTGCATGGCAACTGAAGCATTGATATATTTGAGTCATCATCTTATTCCTCCTTTCGGGTTAATGGTCAGCGCATGAACCCATATGTTGATCATGATCCACTGATCGTTGACGTTGCCCCTATTCATTTTGTATGAGATGTGGTCTTTGGCTGACATCATTTTCATCTCATACTTGATTATCACTTCTTCTCCGCAGTTATATAGATCCAGATTGCATATATCATACATTCTTTTAGTTTGACACCCCAGCTTCATCTTATGATTATGATATACTCAAGGTGCATTTTACCCTAAGTATAGGGGGGTATCTGACATTGATTATTCATTTGATTCTTTTTATCTCTGTTGTACTTCCGATACTTGGGGATTTCACCCTAAGTATACGGGAGGTGAACCTTGTACATCCTATACTTCAATTTTCCCTTGTGTACAATCTTCTATACTTAGGACTATTTAATCCTAAGTATAGGGGGATCGTCGACCTCTATTCATTACATTCTTTCATTCGTCGTTGTAGTATAGCCTTCTTTCACTTCCCATTGCTCAACATGAGTTATATCTTCCTTTCATCGCTCTTCAATCTCTCTGAGGACATCGTTCGAGCTAAGAATATGGGGTGTCATATATATTGTATATATACTTTAGCCATAACTCGTACTTTAAGTATTGTGTATATATAAATAAAATGGCTAAAAATTATAAAACTAAAAATCACAAAAATTTTAAAAATTTCATGTACATAAATGTTTGTAAATAACCTTTTGTAAAAACTATTTTTGTACAAATGTTGGTAAAAATGTGTTGTAAATATTTGTAAATGTTTTTGTAAAACTTATTTCTCCCTACATTAAATTTTTTTATAAAAACTTTCATATTTTAAAAAATGTTTCAAAAAGAGATTTGTACATATTTCCTTGCATATTCTTCTAAATAATAGTTGACATTTAAAGTAGTCTAGAATTAAATTAAAAAATGGAGCTTGATTAAGACCTTAATCCACCTAATTTCATAGGAACCTTATATGATTTGGGGTTAATACTTTTGAGGTCCATTAGTAACTTAAGTCTTTGAGTCCACTAGGCTATGTTCACATGTCATCTTGATGAGCCTAAGTAGAACACTTAACAATGCACACATGACTCTAAAAGATAATGTCTTGACTTGGACACGTACCTTACACATAGCTCAACATGGATGAGATGGTGAGGAGGCAGAATTCTTTGGCTTTGGGTAGCATACAAGGGTAGTACTGCTATCCAGAACCTCCTGTCTTCCTCTAGGGAGGGATGTGCACCTCAACCTGGTTTAGCAGCATTGAGGTCTAAAGACAGGAGTTTGTGGATTGCAATAATGCTTCAAAAGAGAGATAGTCTACTGGCTCAATTAGAAAAACTCCTTATGTATATGTTTTACCATGTAGATATGTTGTACAAATGCACATAAAGAAGTGCAAATTCAAGAAAACTCCATAAAAGTGGACAAGCCTGATTGAAAATAAAATGCCTGCCGGAGAGTATATAGTTAATAAAGCAATGCTTATGTATTACACCTTCTCATCTCATGGAGCTTGCAGTGGGAGACTTAGCTACACTGGTTATGCTCCTAGGGATATTGTGGCTACACTGGTCACGGTCCATTCTCTTCTTTCTCCCTCTTCGTGAGCTGGTTGAACATGAACTTAGAAGGGAATACCTCGCTCCTCGAGAAAAGAGCTTCTAGACTGGGGAATTAGAGTTATCTTGTTGAGGGAGGTTGTTTCTTTGTCATATCTGAGGTGCGGAGCTACATATCACTTACACAGTACAAGGAAAGATTCATAGTCATTAGAGTTTGCATATGTAGACTTGTTCTGACTTGGTTTAGTAAGGAATCTTGATCATAGAATTGTGGAACTCAGAGGCTGTTGAGTCTTAAACCTATTTCCCAATAAGATTCCGACAAACTAATAATCCAAAGGTCTGACTGAGCTCCATACTCCAATTTTGTGAAGATAAGTTTAATGATCAACCTTCATTCTTTTTCTTTTTTTGTTTTCACTTATTTTTCAAATAAATGTTTGCTAAGGCACTAGCAAAGGTTAAGCATAGGGGTATGATGAATCTATGATTCTCATTCTTTATTCTTTTATTTTAGCTCTTCTTTTTAGCAAAAACACCTGTAAATAGTATTCTGCATGCCTTTGTTAATAATATATAATTAACACCCAATTTGTGTAAAATAAAATAATAAAGAGAAAAGAAAAAGAAATATGTATTTAGAATAAATACAGAGTGTCTGAAACCCTAAGATAAGGTCAAAGTTTGACCTGATCGCAAAAGAAAATAGGTAGAGAGATAGGGTTCACTATGCATTGTACATATTACATATACTTATATGTATATCATTTATTTATTTTTGACAAAATAAAAATTATTTTATTCTTTTACAACCTTATAAATAACCTTATAAAAATAAAATTAAAATCATAAAATTAAAATTAAATTAAAAACATCTAACCCTTGTATAAAATACGCGTATATATATATACTACATTCACTAATTATTTTATACCTCTAAATAATTTATAAAAATAAAAATTAGTTTATACTCATAAAACCATGTTGTAAATAAATAAGATATAAAATAAAAATATTTTGTAAAAACAATAAATAAGAATACTTGTACATAACACATAGGTATATTATACTTGTATATAATACTATATATTGTATATACATTATTTAATTTTTCATAAAAATAATTAAGCATCACAGAAATATATTTTATAAAATAATAAACAATTTTCATTTTATATACTTTTATTTTAAATTCATTTGCTATTTTTAACTCTAATTTCTCTGAATTTTGTAAATCCTTGTTCTGATTGGTCCAGCTGGAATTGTTGACCCCGGTCAATGTCCTCTTCCCAATAGGGTCGACCCGATACATCGTCGTCGGAGAATCTTCTCCCTATTTTCTTGGTCGAACCCGGTCCCCATTTTTCTCAATCATGCGCCTGATTACACTCCAACATTTCAGGACCCTCGCGGATCCCTAGGCATCGGCGGATCTACTTAGGGTTCCGAGCTCCTCGTCAATCTTTCTAGACCTTTGGCTTGCCTATAAATTCTCTTCCACCTCTTGTGCTCTAGAGCTCGTTCCCTGTGCCACCACAGACCTCTATCCTCCTTCAGTAAGGTGACAACTACCCAAAGCAAAGGTGCCCTTGGAGCATTTTTTGGCGGCCTGCTTGAGCGACGCTCGTCGCGACGCTGGAGAGCCACCGCGAGAAGCCTCCTCAGTCATCCACACCCAGGTTGAGGCCATAACCCCCCTTCTCTATTTCTCCTGGAGCTGCGAAACTCATCAAAGTCCTTAGGTAGCTCCCTCACCCCACGCATTTTCATCTCACTTCACATATTCCCATTTCGCACCGCTATCGTCAGCTCTACTCCGACCAGCTAGTCAGAGCCCCGTTACGCACCCCCATCCATATAGACCGATACTTCGATTCACCCATCACATTCTCCCATGACCTGGTCACCCTAAATCGTGCCCATCACCGCTAGATTGAGGTCTGGAACTCCATTGCCCGCCTTCACCGAAGGTCAACCTTCATTCCTCGTCACTTCTCTCATCTACAACTGCAATAAACAAGATCGAAGCATAGCCTCGAGTCCCCTCTAACCATTGCAGGTATCAGTGCACGTGGGAAGTACCATCTGGAGTCTCAGTTGCTCAGGCGGAGCAGCTCCAGGTGAGGGAGCACCGTCACGTCGATCCAACCATCTGCCCTCGAATCTGAGCCTTACATCATATATGCGGAGGATCCACACGAAGGTGTTGGATCTTATGTTGAGCCGATCAGACCTGTGGATCGCGAGATCTGCAAGGTCGAAGTTTGTCGGGATTTAGTTCTTCCACCACCCTCTAGATCCGTTCGGTCCCCCTTCGTGCTCATTCTTGATCGCAGTCGTCCATCCATTCTTACCGGATAACGATTTGATCAGACCACGTACAGATCTAAGACACACATCTGCACACCCTTTTCAAACCATCAAATCCGCGCCACTAAAGGTCATCAGACTATACATCAGAAGCCGCTCTGCATGCGCGACGTACGTCTGCCTGGGTATATTTCTTTTTCTCCCCTGCATGTCCTTGTTTTTATATTAAGTCCTTTAAATAAATATTCTAGTTAAACACATTTACAGTTTGGATCTCATACTTTGTAATATTTGTATTTTAGTCCCTCTGAGTCTGAAGCACGTATGTGCTCATGTGTATTTTGGGCTATTTGCAGTTCCTTCCTTGAACTTTTATGTTGTTATTACTTGAATGGTAAGTTTCTAGAAATTGCATTTATACCCCCTATGCGTGTAATATTGAGCATGTGCGTGAATTAAGTGGGCTATTTGCAATATTGACCCTGGGCTTTTCTTGAGTGTCATTTATTTGGTCCAGAAACTTAAGTTATTTGCTAATTGGTCCCTGTAAACTATGGTTAATTGTGTGCTTCTCATTTGACTTAATATTTATTCAATTATTTCTAAAATTACTAAAACATACTATTACCTCCTGCTGGTGTCTAGTTTTTATTATGATTTTTTGGATTAACTTGATTTCATTTCCTATTTTTGAAAATTGAAAACCCCCTTAAATAATCCATGTTTGTCTTACAAAAATTATAAAAAATGAAAAAAAATATCTTAAAAATTCCATAAAATTCATATATGTGTTATTTAGTATGTTCTAACCATTGTATGATTTTTGTTTGAATATCATAGAAACCCTAAAAATTACAAAACAACCAAAAACTAACAAAAATCATATAAAATCAAAGAAAAATAAAAAACAGTGATTTCGATTTCTGTTTGTAGCTTTATACTTCTACTTTATCAAAAACTTTCTAACCAAGACCTTGGGGCATTTTAAATGATTTTAATTTGCAATTTGGTGCTGGTTGTGCATTGTTAGGAGTTTGAAGCCTTATTTGATTTTTATAAAAACATAAAAACATTTGAAAAATGTAGAAAATTACCAAAAGTACTTTAAAAACCAGAAAACACAAAAACATTTTTAGTTTAGTAGTTTAAAATTTACAAAAAGACTGTTTGGTGTGTGTTTAAGCATTTGTGCTTATTTGCCTTTATTTAAAAATTAAAAATTTGAAAAATAAAAAACCAACTAAAAAATAGTTTTACTTTAAAAATTTGACTACTTAGTTCTTTAATTGTGCTCCTTGATTTTGAGCCTGGTGGTTGTACCAGGTAAATAAAAATAGCGAACCATTATATTCTTTGATTGCTTGTTTTCTCTTTGGAGTGGTTTATTTCCTCGATTGACCCCGAGTGATTGATTGGGGTTACAACGACCTCTGATATATATTGATACTAAATCCTAGTTGATTGATAGCTCATCAACCACTTACTCATATGGTAGAATAGTAGTCAAACTAAGAACACTCATGACGATCACCACATCCGGGCCCAACGAAGAGTCCTCAGAAGGCACCTTGTTCTCTAAGTCAAAGGTGATCTTCTTAGTCGATTGATTTATACCTCTCTTCAAAATGTTCAATTATTATAGCACTGTGAGATATAAAATGAGTGATTAAAAACCCATCGATTTTTATAATTTAAGTGTGGTAATTTTTTAACTCGGTAAATATACTAAGGTCAAACTCGGGAATGATGACTCTTTAGTTTCTTGGTTTCAATTAATTCATGTGATAATTATTTGTAATGATAAATTTTGTGTCAAGAAAAATATGCAGAAATGAGCTATATGCAAAAAAGGTATGTGATGCAGATGTGTTTCAAAAAATTTTAATGATGTCAAAAATTAAAAGATGGAAGGGCAAGCTACTATGTGGATATTAGGAGTGCATATAGATCGAATTTTATCTACAACTTTCATGTACAAAGTTTCTTTATTTGAAGTATAGTAGAACTAAAAATAGGTCCAAAAAATGAATAAAAAATGAATTAAATAAAAGGGATTTTTATTGATTTTTGGCCCTTATCTCCCCTACTTTATTCCTGGTGGACCTAGTCATGGAGATGCCTAGGTCTTGGGGTTTCGGGTCATAAAATATTTTCAATATTTTATCTTTTTCTTTACTTTATTCTATAATTTTGGCTTTAAACCCATATTTTGTGCACAATTTACACAACAATTCATGAATGATAAAATGCATGAATTAAGCATATTTGCACGCATTTACTAGGATTTTTAAGGTCAAAATGATAGAATAAAGATGATGAAATGGAGATTCATCATCCCCCTATAGTTGCCTTTGCTAGTCCCTAGCAAACATTTATGTAATAAGTGCAGAAAAGAAAAACAAAGAAAAGAAAAAGAAGAAAAATGGATTTCGTTTATCAAACTTGTCTTCGCAAAATCAAAGTTTGGAGTTTAAGTCGGAACTTTGGAATTTTAGTGCGGGGGGAACCCTAATGGGATCGGATTTGAAGTCCAACAGCCTTCGAGAATCCCAAAACTCTGTTCAAGTCCCCTCAATAGCCAGGTTAGAATACTTCAATTCACACGCAAATCCTTATGACTGTGAATCTGACTCGTACAATATAAGTGATGGTGGCTCTCCCTAATTTAAATGATAAAGAAACTGACTTCTCCAGTATGAAAACCCAATGATTCCCTAATCCAATAACTTCTTCCTCGAGGAGCGGGGTATTCCCTTCTAAGTTCAAGTGGCAACCAACTCAAGAGGAGGGGGTGAAGAGAAGAATGGACGGTTACCAGTGTAACTACCTATGCTAGGATGCAAGACCAGTGTAGTCAAGTCATCCATCTGCAGGCTCACATAATTTGACTTTGAAGCTCCAGCTTGCTTACTGACTATACAAATATATACACTCCGACAGACATTTTATTTTTATATAGGCATGTCCACTTTTTGGAGTTTTTTGCCTTTTGCTTTCTCTCTTTTTTTGAAATACTATTTACATCAGCATTTACATAAGGAGTTTTTACTCTTGAGCCAATAGACTATCCCTCTTTTAAAGCTTTATTGCAACCCACACTCTCCTGTCTTCAAAACTCATCATCACCGGACAGGTTGAGATGCACTTCCCTCTCTAAAGGAGGACAAATGTTTCCACTTGTGTGCGTCTCATACTAGCAAATCCAACCCCCTCACCACTCCAACTGAGTTGATCCATGCGAAAGCTGCAGATGTCCAAGTTAGGTCATTATTGAAAAGAGTCATGTGTGTGCTCCGAAATACTCTACTTAGGAAGTCAAGAATCCATTGAACGAAGTCTCATGATCCTCAAAGAATTAAGTCAACTAGACCTGAAGTACCTCAATTCTAGATCATATAAGGTTCCTATTAATTAGGTAGATTTTAAGGTCCAAACCAAGCTCCAATCTTCGGATTTAATGTAGACTTGTTCAACTATCAAACTCAATCCGAAAAATGCAAATGTTATGCAGAAAATATTTTTGTGATGCAATTTTCAAAGATTTTTGAAAATTTTAGGGTTTTTCAAAAAATGATGCATATGAATTTTTTAGATTTTCAAAAAAATTGCAAATGTTTTGGGTATTTTTAATTTTGCAAATATTTTTGAGCATTTTTTAAAATAAAAGCTTTCAGCTAAAACTAGGTACAAATATTTACACATGGATGCATCTCATATTTATAAGAATAAGATTTTTAAGAATTTACAAAAGGTAAGTACTCAATTTTATAGATATATATGTATAAAGAATTTTAGTGTGATGCATATATTCCTCAAATTTATTTAAAAAAGGTTTTTCAAACAATTTTAACAAACTATAGTCTGAAATATTATTTACAAAGAATTTTTACAAACATGTACACACATTTGAAAATTATTTTGCAAAGGTTTTTCAAACTGTATATATAGATTTTTCAAAATATTTTTGCAACCATTTTCCAAACCATTTGCAAATCTTTTTTCAAACATTTTATTTCACATAAAGAAAATAAAATTTTCAAACAAAATACCTTTACAAAGGTTGAAAATATTTAATAAAATGTTCTTAGAATAGTTTTTAAAAGATTTTTCACAAGGATTTTGAAACTAATTTTTCAAACATTTTACAAAAAATATTTTCTCCTGATTTATTAATCAGGAAATACAAAAAGAATTTGATAAATAATCAACATCTTTTTATTAATGTTTTTAATGAATTTTATTAGGTATAATTAGCCATAATTATTAAGAAAATTACAAAAGTACGACTTCTGGCTAAAGTATATACAGAGTATATACGACCCCCTATACTTATCTTGAGCTATGTCCTCATATATCAGAGAGGAAAGGAGAAGACATAACTCTTACTGAGTATAGACAAGTCTAAAGAATAAACGAATGGAGAAATGAATGAATGAATGAGAAGTTGACTATCCCCTCTATACTTAGGATGAAATAATCCTAAGTATATCATAATGTACACTATATAGGGAGGGTCAAGGGTGGGAATGAACAGATCATACTCAGACTGTATCCCCCTATACTAGGGTAAATATCCCTAAGTATAGATAAGAAGAGGAGACAATGGAGAGGATCAAAGAATGGAATAAATCAGGTGCACACCCCTCTATACTTAGGACAAAGTATGTCCTAAATATAGAAGACTGACAAAAAGGGACGACACCTTTTTGGTAGAAATAGAAAATAGAAAAGGAAAAGAAGAAAAGAGATCAGAATATGGAAGAAAGATAGAGAAGAGGATGTAAACATCACCCCCCATACTTAGGGTAAAAGAAGCCCTAAGTATAGGCAACAACAGGAGTGATGAAACGGAATGAAGAACACTTAGCTTATCCACCCCCTATACTTAGGACAAAGTACGTCCTAAGCAAGGCACATACATGAATGGGGTGGCTGAACAATATGAGAGAGGAACAGAGATGAATAAAAGAGAATATACAACATAATGGATATACATAGGATCAAGAAGATTGAAAGCAAACCTTCTTGCGGAACCACTGAAGAATAGATCTGGTATGGTGCAAGTCGACATCGGGGTCCTCAGATGATACTAATCGATCAGGGTCGACAGGATGTAGGTCTTCAGTGTCCCTAGGGTGTGAAGGCATAAACGGGTTAGTGGAAGAAGTACGACTAGGTCTGGCATTGGGAGTCTAACTGATGTCAAAGTGAAATGGGACGAACTCATCATCATTGTAAGAAGTGTAGTCAGTGTTGTCCTGCAAGGTCTCATCCAGGTAAAAACCAAAAAGCACGAACACATTAGTAAAAGTAGTCGAATCATGTTTGTCCTCAAGAATCTCAACCGGATCATCTTTTTCATCAAAAGGACCGAATTCCTGAATGAAAGCAACGAGATCAAATTCGGCCTTAGTCTCATCAATGTCTGACCTCTGATCAATGGTATCAATCGTGTAAATCACGTGGATGTCATCAATACATCGCCAAGTCCCAGAAGAAGGAACTCCAAGGTTCATGCTTTCCAAGTCTTCCTCCTTGGAGAGGAATTCTTGGGTCTCAGTGGAATCCAACATACATCAAAAGTCTCTTATCGTCTCATCAAGGTCATGGTCCTCGAGGTCAGCCAAGATAGGTGTAGTCACATTAGGTACAGGTCTCTGGTCGGTAGTGGGTGCAGTGATGACCACTTCGCTCTCGTCAACAAGACGGAAGCGAATCTCTCCAGATCCATAATCAATAATGACCCTCACAGAGGCAAGGAATGGTCGTCCAGGATGATTGGAGAGTGCTCCTCTATGGAGGTCTCCATGGGCAATAAGACAAAATCAACAGCATACCTCGTGCCCTGAATCGAAATGACGACGTTTTCAAGGATACCCTTCAGCCTCTTGATAGATCCATATGTAAATTGAACGATCATCCTGGTTTTCTTGAGAGGCCCTAAGTGAAGCAACTGTACGAGCAAGAAGGATAATATGCTAATCGAAGCACCACTGTCAAGGAGAATGTGATCACATGTATGGTCAGAGATGGTGCAACTAATGAAAGGTGTGGCAATTTCTTTTTCCTAGGAATGGGATGGTGTGTTATGGCATGGGTAGTGGCCATGGTCAAGATATGACGCTCAGATCTTCTTCTCTGCTTTCTCTTCTTATGATGAGGAACAAATAATTGGCTCATGGTCGGACGAGGTGGGGCATTAATGATCTCATGAATAGCGGCCACCACTTTGAGTTTAATCAACATTTTTTTGAATTTTTGAACTTCCACCATAAAAGGGAGGAAGTCAGAATTAGCATATACGCAAGGAATGTCAAGAGCAGTTTGTACAGCAGCATCCTCGGGGTCAAAGGTGGGGCATGGTATGAAATATTTTGTGGTCAAAAGATCTGGAAAGTGGGCCCTCTCCTCACAATCTGAATCAACCAAAGGTCTCCCAAACTTTTTTTGGATTTTAAATTTTACTCATTTTTTGTGTTTTTGGCGATTGCAAGCTCTCATGATAATCCTCAAAAGAATCCAAATCATCAGATTGTGAAGCATCAATATGGCTCTTATTAAGGCAAGTGAGGTCATTTATCCTCGAATTCATAACTAGGTTAAGGTCTCAAGAGTGGAAACATGAAAGGTGACTCCAACAGATCAATCTCGGGTGGATGTGAAGGGAAATGTGAAGGTGGAGGTGGATAAAAATCTGAGGTCTGAATCTGTGGTTGAGGTGGATATATACAAAAGTCAGGAGCAAAGTCCTCCTGGAAAAAGGGAGGTGGACCGAATGGAGGGTACGAGGGATCTGCAAAGTCCGGATAAAAAGCACTCTAATCGCCCATATCTGAAATAAGAGAAAATGATCGGGAGAGCACGAAGGTCAAATCAAGAGAAGTAAGGAAAAAGGTGCAAATACGCAGTGGCGATCTAGGATACACACAAGTAATCCTAAGCAAACTCACACAAGACAAAACCCTCAATTCACCTACTCAACTCGGTAGAGATCGAAAAAGAACGGTCTTTTTATCTTGTCCGTTTTAGAATTAGGTGAGAAGTCCAAAATGTTGCGCAAACACTAGGCGATGAATGGGATTTTGGCACTAATCCTTAGGTGTCGTTCGACAAGCGGGGTAAACTACCCCTTTGGGGAGTTTACCTCCCTTAACCCGCCCCTTCTCTTTCCTACGTGGGCCCCACTTTTTATTTTTAAAAAATTAAATAAATCAATTCTCCATCATCAATTCTATCAAAAACAATATATTATACCATTATATCATATAAAAATCATAAAGTACTCCACTTCTACTCACTTTTCCAAACTTCAATACAATTACATCACAATAGCTACTCACTTTTTCAAACTTCAATACAATCATATCACAACAAACCCACTTCAAACCCACCCCCAGTTTAACCCTCTATCCAAACACCAAAATACAAAAATGTGTTACCCCCTACCATTTTAACCCACCTTAATCCACATACCAAACACACCCTTAGTGTGTGCACGAGCAAGTAAAAGTGAAGACAACGAGGGGATTACTCGTCCCACGATAAATATTTTATTTTTGGTTGATTTTAGGGTCAAGTAATATTAGCGGTCCCAATTTTATTGGTTATCACTTTTTTTGGATTTTTTTAATAAGAATGCACGAGCCCATCGAGGAGTCAATTCCTTTAAGCACCAAGGTTGGTAAAATCATAGAGAGAGTCGGAAAAGCAATGCAAGCGGAAAAATGATGATGAATACTAAAGCGTAAATGTTCACCTTGCATCCAACACTCTACATGCAGAATTAAAATAAATCTATATGCAAATGCAAGTCGATGAAATCGCCCTAAGATTCAAGAATTTGATATTAGAGTGAAGAACCAATGTTAATGACTTAGAATGGAACCGAAGTGTCCGATCTTGGAGTCTCCTCGATGCCCACCATAATGGGTCATGCAAGCGTTATATGGAGAACTCTTGCGACGTAGGAGTTCCGAGACTAAGTGAGAAACAATTTGATATTTGACTAGATCCAAACGTAGTCTATAGGTTCATGCAATGGTTATTAGGTGTTTGGACCTACTCTATCATTAAGAAATCCTAAAGCTAAGGGCCCAATCATACAAAATAAAGAAAACAAAGGAAAAAAGGCGATAAAAACTGACAAAACTACAGTGAGCCCCCAAGTGAACAAACGCTTGGAAATTGGGCCCGGGAGTCCAAAGTCCTAAGTACCTCAATTATTACAAATAATAATGGCCTCTATCCCTCACAAATTACACAAAAAGATTCAATAAAATAAATGGAACTCTGTCTTCAAAAATTCTCTAAGTCTCCTTTGGTGCTAGGTCAGCAAGCTGAAGCCGACTTCACGTGGGTGCATAGGTGCCTATGGTAGAGCGCCTCCCTCGATCTGCGATTCCTCGCACAAAGTCAACAAAGATATGGGTTAGATAGCTGATACAATTATATCAAATAAATAAAAAAATAAATAGGGCAAAGATATAGAAAAACAATCACAATAAAAAATGAATCCCAATCTAAACGATGTTACTCCCCAGCAACAACGCCATTTGATAATTGAGTTTTAGCGAGGGTCAAAATATGTCTCACACAAGGCAGAGACAAAGGCATTGTGGCGATCATTCACGAAACCCTAATTAGTCAACAATTAACCCACAACAATGATCAAACAATGAAAAACAATTGCGGAGTAAAAATTTATTGTAACTCTACAACAAGGGTGTGTATAGGTGCAAGTATGTAGAGTGTCAAACATAGGGAACAAACAGGTAGATTGGGGTAAATCAATGCTCAAAATGAATGTGAAGGATTTGTCTATATAAGTGTTATTTTATGTGGATTTTTAATTTTATTTTTTATTTGATTTTTGATGTTATATTTTTATATTTAGAGTTTCATTTTTTTGATTTTGTATTTTTTTATATTTATATGTATATTATTTTCTTTTTCTTTATTATATAAATATACCTATATAGAGTATAAATACAAGAGAGGTAAGAGAGAGATAATATGTAAAAAGATAGGTAAAAATAATCAAAATAAAGGAACTAAAATATTTTTGTGCTTTTTATATTTTTCTAATGTTTTTATGTTTTTTTAGTATCTTTGCTAATTTTTTTGATATTTTGAAGTCCAAAAATACTCAAAATAGGGGATAAAATATATACCCGAAATTAAAATGGAGATAAAAAATATCAACAATAATAAAAATTCTCCAAATTAATTTTAAAATAAAGATAATAAAATAGAAAAAAAATTAAAGACAGAAAATATATTTTTGTGATTTTTTAAGGATTTCTTATATTTTTTATAAAGGGTTTTAGAGTTTTTCAATTTTTATGAGTTTTCTTTTATATTTTTTTAGTGATTTTTGGTACGAAGTTGTTAAATACTTAAATGAATAAGAAACATATTTTTTGGATTTTTTCAAAAAGGTTTTGTAATTTTATGGATTTTTAGTGCAAACAGGGACAAAAATGCATGTTTTTGGACTTTATAAATAACAAAATGCTTCAAAATTGCAATATGAATATAGGCTTTAAAAAGCAATGAAATAGGAAGTTTATGCTATTTTTTTTCGATTTTTTTAGAGCAATATAGGTGCATGAAATAAATAAAATCAACAAAGAGAAACAACACTCCTAACAAAGGTATTTTTGTAAATAGATAAAAGTCAAAGGCCAAAATGTAAATTTCACATAAATATATAACATGCTCAAAAAGTTACAGGACCAATTATAAATACACAAAGCCCTAAGGGTATCCCTAATAAAACCCCAAAATTACATGTACAAACACGTGCTCCACTAGCAGGGACTGAAACGTAATTATCAAAAACCTATGGGCTAAGCCAAAAATATATAACTACATTATGAAATTAATGGACTAATTAGAAATACTCAAAAATCCAAAGGTCCCGCTGTAAAACCACCACCTCACGTAATATGTCACTTGAAGTAACGTAGCGTGGATTGGAGTGAAAATATAAGGAGTTCAAGGGTCCTTTTGTAAAATTTATAAAATATTTAAACGAGGCACGATCGGACAACAGATGTTCTACCACTTGCCACGTGTCGTCACATGAGAGCACGATACCCCTTCGCCAGCCAACGGTGGAGATTAGATCTTCAGGGATGATTCGACTGTGAAGAGGCAGCAAGATCCAACGGCGACTATAGTCCTGGGCGGAGGATCTTGATCGAACAGAGAGAGGGTCGCCTGGATGAACGGCCGATGAACTTATCTCGGGCGAGTTTCGAATTGTTCGTGCGTGCTGCCCTGTCAATTTGAGCCCCCTCCGATGAATGATTTATGTTCTGCTCAACATCCAGAAGCTCTCAGGCCCTTCAAAAATGCCTGAAGACCCCAGATATCGGCTGAAGCTCAGCGATCTCCGGCGAGAGATCTGGTTGTTGTTCCTTGCTACAACTGGGGTCCAGACACCCCCTTCAGCCACTACATAAAATATAAGTGATGCGGCTAGGGATGGAAGGGTGATGGTTGTTATTTGGTAGAGGACAGGGATGGAATGGAGTGGAGAGTGGTCGCCGGAGCTCAAGTGCTCTAGCGAGGGTATTTGAAACCTAAATTTACACCAATTACTTAATCAAATGACGAAGTAAAAACACCAAACTAAAGGGTAAAACCTACATCTAACTAAAGGGAAAAAATCAAAGGGAAAATGCGACTCAACGGGCCTAAACTAGGAAGAAACCTCACAGTGGCGTGACCGCCGGAGATGGGGGTGGAGACGCCCTTTGCACCACCTCCTCGATCACCTCACAAGCAGGAAGAAGGAGCTGTCACCTCCTTCTATCTTTTGAGCACGAAAGGAAGAGGGGAAATAGGTCAAAGAGGGTTCAAACTTGGGATGGAAGGTCGGGTAGGAATATGTACAGGGTGGCCAAGCGGCTCCAAAGGACGAGGTGGATCAGCTGAATCAATGATCCAAAGCCCAAGGAATCAGTAGGGCGTGCATCCTTAATAAATGGGGAGCAAAAGTCAAGAAGGGAGCACCATGAAAGGGTGAAGTATTAAGCCCCCAAAAAAATCGAGAAGATCGACAAAAATGAGGTTCTGACATGGGTATGCGCCCCCTGGTTGGTCCACGTGGACCAACTAGGAAAAACTGCATAAAAAGAATTCAAAATTCATTTAAAAATAATAGTTGATTTTATTAATTTTAGGTTATAAAATGACAAATATTTATTATTTTCCAAATTATTTTATTATGATTTTTGTTAATTTTTTATAAGTTATTATTTACAAGTTACCTTTTAAGGCTATATATATAGGTATATTTATCTATATATTTTAATCTTTTATTTTTATTTTCTATATTTAATTTTATTAATTAAATTTATTATTTTATATATTTATAAGTTAATTTTATACACTTAAATATATTTTTATTCTATTTTTCTGATGTGTTATGTACAATTAAATAAATAGTTGTATAATCTATATAGGTATACTTATTGGTAATTCATCTATGTATTTTGTACAAGTATTTCATTTTTATGTTTTCTTGATGTTTTTTATTCTTGTTTTAATATACACATATATTATAAATAATATCTACAAAATTATAAAAATATAAAATTAGAGGAATAATGAATAATGAGTAAAATGAATATTTTAATCAGTATAAGTATACAATAGGGGTCCAAAACCTAACTTTCAACCGTAACTCCAAAAAATATGAAACCACCTTCATTAAATAGCTTATTAAAATTATATACAATTAAAGGAAATTTTGATATACTTTGAGTTTTTATTTGAGAGATACGAGTCTAGGAAGTTGTGATTCTGGAAATTTTTCAAATCAGAACTTTTTATCTGTACATTATTTTTGCATGAAATAAATTTTATATTTTTCTATATTTAATTATCTACAACTTTCATGTACAGAGTTTCTTTATTCGAAGTATAAAAAGTGGAACTAAAAATAGGTCCTAAAATGAATAAAAATAAATTAAATAAAAGGGATTTTTATTGGTTTTTGGCCCTTATCTCCCCCTACTTTATTCCTGGTCGACCTAGTCATCGAGATGCCTAGGTCTTGGGGTTTTAGGTCATAAAATATTTTCAAAATTTTATTCTTTTTCTTTTATTTTCTTTATTCTAATTTTTGTATTTAAAATCATATTTTGTACACTATTTAAACAATAATGCATGGATGATAAAATGCATGAATAAAGCTTATTTACACGCATTTACTAGAGTTTTTAAGGCTAAAATGATAGAATAAAGATGATGAAACTAATATTCACAATCGTCGTCGGAGAATCTTCTCCCCATTTTCTCGGTTGAACCCGGTCTCCATTTTCCTCAATCTCTGCGCCCGATTACACTCCAACATTTCGGGACCCTTGCGGATCCCTGGGCATAGTCGGTCTACCTTGGGTTCGGAGCTCTTCATCGATCTTTCTAGACCCTTGGATTGCCTGTAAATTATCTCTTTCGCCTTCTGCGCTCGAGAGCTCGTTTCATGTGCCACCATAGACCTTTATCCTCCTTCAGGAAGGTGACAATTTCCCCACGGTGCCCTTGGAGCATTTTTTGGCGGTCTGCTTGAGCGAAGCTCGTCACGATGCTGGAGAGTCGTCGCGAGAAGCCTCCTCAATCAGCCACAATCGAGTTGAGGCCATAACCCCCCTTCTCTGCTTCGCCTGGAGTTGCTGAACTCATCAGAGTCCTTAGGTAGCTCCCTCACCCCATGCATTTTCGTCTCACTTTGTATCTTTCCATTTCGCACCGTCGTCGCCACCTCTGCTCCGACTAGTTGGTTGGAGTCCCATTACGCACCCTCATCCGTATAGATCGATACTTCGATTCACCCATCACCTTCTCCCATGACCTGGTCACCCTCGATCGCATCCATCACCTCTAGATTGAGGTCTGGACCTCCATTTCCTGCCTTTGCTGGAGGTCAACCTTCGTTCCCCATCCCTTCTCTCATCTACAACTGCAATAAACAAGACTGAAGCATAGCCCCGAGTCCCCTCTAACCATTGCAGGTATCCGTGCACGCGGGGAGTACCATCTGAAGTCCCAGCTTCTCACGCGGAGCGGCTCCAGGCGAGGGAGCACCGTCGCGTTGATCCAACTGTCCACCCTTGAATCTGAGCCTTCCATCAAATGCGGAGGAGCCACATGAAGGTGTTGGACCTTATATCGAGCTGATCAGACATGTGGATCGCGAGATCTGCAAGGTTGAAGTTCGTTGGGCTTTAGTTCTTTCAGCATCCTTTGGATCCGTTCGATCCCCCTTCGTGCCCATTCTTGATCACAGTCGTCCATCCATGCTTACTGGATAATGATTTGATCAAACCAAGTATAGATCTGAACCACACGTCTTCACACCCTTTTCAAACCATCAGATCTGCGCCACTAACGGTCATCAGACTATACTTTAGAAGCCGCTATGCGTGCGCCACGTACCCCTGCCTAGGTATATTTCTTTTTCTCCCCTACATGTATCTGTTTTTATATTTAGTCCTTTAAATAAATATTGTAGGTAAATACATTTAAAGTTTGGATCTCGTACTTTGTGATATTCGTATTTTATCCCTCTGAGTCTGAAGCACATGTGTGCTCACGTGTATTTTGGGTTATTTACAGTTCCTTCGTTGAAATTTTATGTTATTATTGCTTGAATGTTAAGTCTCTAGAAATTGCATTTATACCGACGTGCTTGTAGTATTGAGCATGTGTGTGAATTAAGTGGGTTGTTTGCAGTATCGACCATGGGTTTTTCTTGAGTGTCACTTATTTGGTCCAGAAACTTAAGTTATTTGCTAATTGGTCCCTATAAATTGTGATTAATTACGTACTTCTCATTGGACTTAATAATTATTGATTTTATTCTAAAAATTACCTAAAAATTACTATTAGCTCATGCTCGTGTCTAGTTTTATTATGATTTTTTGGATTAATTTGATTTTATTTCCTATTTTTGAAAATTGAAAACCCCCTTAAATAATCCATGTTTGTCTTATAAAAATTATAACAATTTGAAAAAATATTTTAAAAATTCCATAAAACTCATGTATGTGCTTTTTAGTGTGTTCTAACTACAATATCATTTTTGCTTGAAAGTCATCATAGAAACCCTAAAAATTACAAAACAACCAAAAACTTATAAATCATATAAAATCAAATAAAAATAAAAAAGGTGATTTCAATTTATGTTTGTAGCTTTATACTTCTATTTTATCATAAAATTGCTTACCAAGACCTTGGGGCTTTTTAAATAATTTTAATTTTCAATTTGGTCCTGGTTGTGCATTGTTTGAAGTTTTAAGCCTTATTTGATTTTTTTATAAAATCCCAAAAACATTTGAAAAACGTAGAAAAGTTACCAAAAATACTTTAAAAACTCAAAAACATAAAAATATTTTTAGTTTTATTTTCTGAGTATTTTTGAGTAGTTTAAAATTTACGAAAAGAGTGTTTCATTCGTGTTTAAGCATTTGTGCTTGCTTGCCTTTATTCAAAAATTAAAAATTCAAAAAATTAAAAACCACTAAAAATAGTTTTATTTCGAAATTTTATTACTTAGTTCTTTAATCGTTCTCCTTGTGTTCGACCCTAGTGGTTGTACAAGGTAAATAAAAATAACGAACCACTTAAATTCTTTGATTGCTTGTTTTCTCTTTGGAGTGGTTTATTTTCTCGATTGACCCCAGCTGATCGATTGGGGTCACAATGACCTCTGATATATATTGCTACTTAACCCTAGTTTATTGGTCACCCATCAAACACTTACTCATTTGGTAGAATAGAAATCGAACTAAGCACACTCATGACGATCACCTCATCCGAGCCCAACGAAGAATCCTCAGAAGGCACCTTATTCTCTAAGTCAAAGGTGATCTTCTTAGTCGGTTGATTATACCTCTCTTGAAAATGTTGAATTATAATAGCATTCCGAGATAGAAAATGAGTATTAAAAACCCAGAGATTTTTATAATTTAAGTGTGGTATTTTTTTAACTTGGTAAGTATACTAAGGTCCAACTCGGGAACGATGAATCTTTAGTCTCTTGGTTTCAATTAATTCATGTATTAATTTATTTGTAATGATAAATTTTGTGTCAAGAAAAATATGCAAAAATGAGCTACATGCAGAAAAGAGTAATGTGATACTGACATGTTTCAAAATTTTTTAATGAAGTCAAAAATTAAAAGATGGAAGGGCAAGCTACTATGTAGATATTAGGGGTGCATATAGATCAGAGTTTAGCTTAATTCATGTCCAATCCACACTTAAAGGATTTTTAGTTTTTCCAATCCAATTCATTAAACATGCAAATCCAATCCAATCCATTGGACTGCAGATTGGATTGGATTGATTCAGGTTTTTAATGCTCAATAATTGTCACTCATAAGCCATGATTAAATTTGTAGCAAAGTAGACTCGACATTTGAATTATGGTTCTAGAATTGAGAGTATGGATAACCGTAAAGAAAATGATAGTTAAATTTTGGGAAGTAAAAACATGCATGTTTGTTATGACTTTAGTATGAACAATCCTTGTATAACTAAATATAAATAATATACTTGTAGTCCATAGAAATCATAGAAGTATCGCATTGACTTTGAAAAAAATTGCAAGTTTGTGTATATAAAAAGAAACTACAACTAACTTGCTTAGCTACGTGGTGCGGGAGGGAGGATTGCGTGCGAGGGAATATGGGACAACGACCGTGCATGACTGCACAGTGCAGGAGGGAGGCATCGTTCCTAACTACACATGTATGAGGGAGGTCTGGGAGATACAAAGATGAGGTCTGGTTATGCATGCACGATGGTGGTCTAGCTATGTGTGTCTGTGGCTAGGGACAAGAAGGGCATATCTGAAAATGAGTCGGCAACCGACTGAGGATGAGATCTTGCTATGCATGCATGAAGGAGGTCTGGGATAGCTGAGGACGAGGCCAGGTTACACGTGCATGAGGTATATTTAGTTGCACATGTATGCAACTGGGGATAAGGACGACAACTGACGGAGATGTGTGCAGCGCGGGTGGGTGTTTTGTTTGGAAGGGCCTCAAGGGAGTTTAGGTTTATGTATTATTTTCTTAAGAAGGGTGTTTCATTTGGAAAATTAGAAGGATCTGAAGGATACTGCACGTAGGTATTACTTTTTTCTAAATGAACTAGTGGGGTGGGTAAGGGGTTTCCAGCAAGTCGAGTGGGGTAATACTTGAATTAGAATGGATTTAAAATATACAGAGAGTAGCTTCCATATCTACACATAACTTTCAAAAAAATTAGAAAATATAGTATGATTTAATGATAGTAAATAAATTATTATATATTATTTATTAATTAATAGAATAATGGATTGGATGAGATATGATTTTGATGATAATCTTATACAATCCATAAATGAATAGATTTGTAAAAGTTCAATATGATCATATCCATTAGATTTATAAATCCAAACCAATCCAATCCAATCACAATGGATTGGATCGGATTACGGATTTTATCTGATCCATTTGCTCCCCTATATCCAATGGATTTGTGTGATTTTATCTTTGCAATTATACATATTATATAATCTAAATATAGATCAAAAGTCTCTCAAAATATTTATCAATCAAAAATCTGATTGCAACCTTGAATATTATTCGTTCAATTATTCATGCAATAATGCATCTCAAGTTTACTTTTAAGCATTAAAATTTATATTAAGGATCTTAATAATTGTTCTAAAAAGACAAATTATTTCCATGCAATCACTATTACTTCGATAATTTCTCAAGGAAATATATGCAATTGAAGTAAAGAAATATGTCCACAATATTATCTTTAATAAAAATTAAATATTTAATTCCAATTTCATCTAAATCAAGTCATCTGTATCTTAGAAGATTGGTTGAAAATAGCTCAAAATCGATACAATTTTGCAATTTTTGGATAAGAAATCCAAAAGTTATTCAACAATGGAGGTAGGGACCTAAATGCAATAACAATATTAACTTTACTATCATAATGGTCCAAACTAGTTACTTATCCGTAATAATATAAAAATGGTAGGAGTTTTCTGAAATTTTCCCCATAGACATGGATGGCTTTTTAGTTCTTGGAAAATAGGACGCCCTTTATGTAACTCCTACTTCCATGTGGCATAGATCTCATGACTCCATGCTCTTATTGTGCGGTTGCAGTCAACTTGCTTTACCACAATCCAGATGATGGTGGCGCTTCATGTGGTGTTACATCGAACATAAACGAAGTGAATCAACGATGTGAGCTCGAGGGTCCTTAAGCGGTTATGATTTGTTTAAGGTTCGGATCGGGTGATTGGGGATCAAGCATGTCTTGATGGCTTAGATGCGTCCTTGTCGTTGAATTGAACAATTGGAGCTTTGTATAGATGACATTCCTCTCATCGAGATTGGAGGATAACTGCTACACATGGCTTATTCTTCGATTAGGCAGAGGCATAGGATGCCCGAGGATGATGTCAGTGAACGATTACAGCTGCTCCTCTTGCTAGTAATTGGAGACAATGATGATGCAGTTACCTCTCTTTCTTGAGAAGCAGAACACGTAAGACCAAGATTTTGTCTCGATTCTCAAATAATAAACTCTCCAATATATGTAAGCAAATCTTTGATGGAACCAACTAGTCCGAATTTTTTGGTTTAATCTCAGTTTTGGTGGGCGAGGAGGAAACAATCTGGAAGATGGTCTTTTGGGTGGTAATTGTTGAGGATGGGTGTTAACCCAGAGGTGAACCGCGGGCATCCCCTGATTGGTGGGTTGGTGAGAGGTTGGTTGGGTTTGATGAGGTGGAGATAGTAATGCAAGTACTTGAATGGGTGCAAGCCATGTGGCAATGTGAACTTCTTAACCAAATCCTAAAAGAGAAAGACAAATAGAAAGAAATAGAGGATGGATGCAAATGAAAAATTAGTCTTCACATAAAATGTTGGCCTATATGTGATTTACATTGTTCACGAGGACCTTGAAATCAAAAGATAACTCATGTACTAGATATAATTTTTTGGAAGCCACATAAAATACCTCCTTTTTGATGTTTTATATTTTCCTTGGTTTTTTTAATAAATTTATATACAAAATAAAATTAGATAAATTGCTAGAAGTAAAAACAAACACTATCTATTTTTTTATTTTTAATAATTAAGAAAAAATGTTAAATAAATCCACCAAAGAGAAAATATGTACATTTTATATAGTGTTTTCTCCTTGTTTTGCCGTTTTTTTATTTTACATTTAGTTAAAACAGATCTACATGAATATAAATAAAAAGATATAACTTCAAACAGTTATATGTTATAGAGAAAATGATAGGCTAAAGGATATTAATCCATAGAATTTACAAGTCCCAAAACCTAAGTTTCACATATGAACTCTGATTCCTATGATTTTAGTTTTATTTTATAGATAATTAAGAATATATTAATCAAAGATGAGTAGAGTTTTATAGGATATATATTTATGAGATATTGAGCTTTACAACTTTTAGTCTCAACAATTAGGGTTTGGTTTTATTGCTAAAAGAATTTTAGGGTGTTTTTCCTTGATTAATATTAGTAATATCTATACAATGAAGTTGATTTTAATGATATTGGAGTTAGTGTGAATTAATAAAAAAACTAGTGAAGTTTTGCTTATTTTATACGAATATTTACATAAACAAACTCTAAATTTTGTAGTTTTTTATGAAAGAATGTTAATTAACATATTTCTATTATATTATAAGAGATGTTATTTAGGAGTTTTATTGGATTAATTACTCAAGGATAAAAGATATGATCAAGCATTTAGAGTAGATGAATAACCGATTCATCAATGTGGCATCCTACATCTACTTTTTCTCTGGCCTTCAGTACTTGAATTGTTTTGATTTTATACCCTTTCCTTTTCAAGTCCTTCAGGTTAGGATTGATATGTTTACTTCTTTTTCCAAATCCATTTTCTTTTTCGGAAAGAAGCTAGAAGCATGATTTTCCATCTTTCCTTTTCCATTTACAATAATAGTCACGAAAGTACTAGTTCTTTGAGCTCATCAATATTTTTTTAATAACAAGTAATTTTATCTTTAAAAGTATTCATATCCTTTTTAAGAAACTCATTTTCTTTATTTCATACATCGAAGTCATTAAGAAAAAGAGATATATCTTTTACTATATTCTTTTTACATATTCAAGATTCGTATTTTATCTAAAAAATATTTTAAGAGGTATTATAAAGTTCAGAACAAAAAAGTTTATTTAACTCATTTTTAGAGTCTAAAGAGTCGGATTCGACTATCACAACTAATACGAAGCATGCATTTTTGCTTTCTTCGTCACTACTGCTTGTGTCTTCCCAAGTTGCTTGCGGTGCTTTCCTCTTGGACTTCTTCTTGAACTTCTTTTCTTATCTGAAGATTTTCTCTAGCTAAGGACAATCCTTCTTCATGCGCTCCAACTTGTTACATTGGTGCATTTGATTTCTCTTTCTCTGTTTATATTCTTCTTAAGAAAGGACTTGAAGTGTTGGGCCATGAATGTGATATCGTCATCATAATCAGATCCCTTGTTGGATGTTAGTGCAAGATTCTTTTGTGGCCTTTCTCCTCCTTTCTTTTTATACTCCTTTTTTGATTTTTAGGCATGACGGAAACCTTTGAGATCTTCTAACAAGCCCGTGTTGATCGTTGTGGACTCTTCGATAGTAGTGAAATTCTGTTCTTAATTATCCGATAGATAGATGATAATTGTGATGGGAAGTTCTCCAAGTAGAAAGGTTCTTCCAGTATTCCTTAGTTGATTTACTACGATAGTGAATCTGACGTTGATATCCTTTATTTATCTTGAATGTTTCGTACGCAAGTGTACACATTCTAAAACGAGATTCTGTCACCTTAGGTGTACCTTTGTGAGTTGTCTCTAGGCACTTACATATCTCATAGGCTATCTTCAACTGCGAGACCCAATCGAATTTAGCTTCAGATAAGGTGCAATATATATAGAGTCCGTTACCTTTGAGTTAAGGGCCATATGAGTCAGTTCAGCGGTGATGTAGCTTGTCTCCTTCTCTTATATAAACCTGAACTCCTTCCTCATCATATTTCATATCGCGAAATCTGACGATTGGAGGAAGATCCTCACCTTGGTCTTCCAACTGGATTAGTTTGTCTCGTTGAAGAGATGTGAATGAAATACGGAGTTTTCCGCCAAATACAATCCTAAATTTCTGGTCATGTGTGTATTGAAGGTTTATTTCCTTTAGACAGATGGGGCATTGATACCAAATATTGACTTTCACGAATACCAGCTAATAGGTAGGGGTGGATTCGACATTATGACTTGGATTATTACAAATAATAAACTCAAACAACCGCAACATCACATGTCACTTTTAATCAGAAGATAAATAATTAATCCACAAGTGTACATGTATTTAACATGGAAAATCCTACGTGCAAAAACTACAACAAGAGTTTCTCAACTTGGCCTTTTAACTTGACCCACATGGATCTTCACTAACATAAGTTGCTTACACAAGCAACCCATTGTATTACAACTTGAGTTTATTATGCACTCAACTCAACCGTATAAACTGACAACCTTAATATCAAAGTAAAATATGTAATGAAAAACATGAGGCTAAAATAGAACATTCATACATAGCAAGGAGCAAGCTCATAAGATTCATCACATAGCTTCATAGTTGTAAATGCGGAAAATGGAGCAGAAAATAGCTCTTCAATTGTTCTCTCAAAGTATAGAATGGAAAGTAGAGAGAAGTGAACTTATTATTCTTATTTTATGTCATAAAATAACGTATGGGGTCTTCGTCATAGGGCTAGAGACCCCATAGTCATTGGCTCTGAAAAGTAGCCATTATGGACAAATCAAGAATGAAATCTCCTTTAAAATTCTTCTTGAAATAGAATACGATCAACTAGGATAGAAATTATGATCGATCAGGTAGATTTAGATGAGCGGTCAGAATCATAAGATAATCGATCAGAGATCAAAATTGATCTATTAGAATATAGTCATTAGAATTCATATATTGATCGATCAAGAAACAAGGTTGGTAGATCAAGTGTAGTCGATCATGTCATAATGATTTGATCGATCAACTTGACACTTTGACCTGAAAGTGGAAGTCAAAGAGCTAAATTGCAAGACGAATGATTTGAGGTCTTTTACACCTAATACAATTACAAAATGCATGGCTCAATAAAATAGAAGACTTCATCTTCTTCTCGAGCTTGAGATCTTCCTTGATCTTAAGCTGAAGTCCTTAGCTTTAAACTCCTTTGAGCTTCTTAGTTTCTTTTCACTTAAGCTTTTACTTGTTAGCTTAAGCTTGTTCTTGGTCTAGTAGTTTTTTGGCTCTTTACCTAGCTACAAGTTTTACACACTAGTTTTAGCTATCTGCACAAGTTTTTTATCATCAAAATATGCATGTTCATGCACTAACAACCTCCCCACTTGTGCATGAACTCAGACAACCTCTGGCCAAGATCATATCTAGAGGAGCATGTCATCCTTCCTTCTCTTACAATGCAAGCGATCCACCCACTTGTAGATCACAATCTCCACACCATTCGAATTTCGCTTCTCCACTCTTTGATTCCATAGTCTACCACCCTTTGATTAGCATCATGGTCAGATGTCAAGTCCTCATCCTTCGCCTCTATGGAGGACAAGCACCCATTCACAACCGCCTTGCTTTCAATTGTTTCATAACTTACGTAGGGATGTAAACATATCGATATAGATACAAATATAGGTATTGCCATATTCTTATCCATTTTAAAATATGGATATTGAAAAATATACATTGCGGATATTGAAAATTGCAAATGATATCCTTAAATGCGAATATGGATAAGGAAACAAGTAGTCACGATACAGAGATAAATATTTAACAAATAGAAACATATTTTCCTATGGATAATAAATAATTTACAATGCTTGCATTCAATATGATTGTTTATGTGAATCTCAAATTAATAACTAGTTAAATCAAAATGAATAAACTACATTAACACCAGAATAAAAAGGAAAAATTAGTATTATTCTAAATTTAATTACATGTATAATAACTGTTAAATAATATAAATTTCTATTATTTTCATCCAACATTTTGAAAATGACTCTTGATGTGACAGATTGCAACTAAACCTATAACATATTTGGAGATACACAAACAAGTTGTTGTTTGTGTTGGGCATGTGAGCATTTGCCATAACGTGAAGAATTAATTGTAGAACAAAATGCCTTTTTAATAAATAAAATGATGCAATAAAGAAGGTGGTTAATTATTAATAATTATTCTTGTAATAAAGTTCACATTTTGCCCATCTTATGCTAAAAAATTCATAAGTGATTAGTCATTTCTCTAAAAGTGGCCAACAATTCAGGGATTGTAGAATGAGTTGTATGTTACATTGTTCCCAAAAAGAATTGCATTTGCATATATGGTTTGCTCTATAAAAATCATTTTGCATATTTCAATCTTTAATTTTAGGTATTAAATCTCATATTTTTAATGTATAGGATTTTTCTGAGTTCAATCACCTAGTGTTAGATCTTGGATAATTTTATTCCTTGAAAATAAATAGGATTAATATTTATTATAATTAAATATTGAAAATCTATTTAATTGCATTCATAAATTCATAAAATATTTAGCATGCATCAAAAATTCTAAAAACATTATAGTATATTCATTTCACCATATTAAGTATATTGGCCACGTCTTGTATTTTTGTACATTGTTTGATTGAAATTTACTTTTTTGTCCCTAAAATTGGTGTCATTTGCATTTTGCATTTCAAATCGCATTAAAAATACAAAAAAACTGCCTCAAAAATCGTGCACAAACTTTGAGAGACAAAATTCTAGGTTATTCTTTTGCCTATTTGAGTTCGACCTTGGTACTTGTCCAAGTAAAATAAATATAAAACCACACCGAATAAAATTGATTAATTTATTGTGGTTATTTCTTGATCAATTCTGAATTCCCACTTACAACGAAATGACATTTTTAAATCTTAATTCACACTAATAAAAGTAGGGTTTTTGCGACTCGTCGGATGGTGTCGTTGTTGGGGAGGCAAACGGCTTAGATTTTGTCTAAAAATTTAGTGCTTTGTTTTCCACACATTCGGGTAGTTTGATCCCCAAACGTGCCATTGTATAGTTTCCATTTATTTTTCATCATCTATTTTCTACCTTTATTTTTTTATTTTTGAGTCACTCTCTTACACTCTCTCTCTTATTTTTTGTGCGAGGTACCGGACGCCCTTGGAGTGGTTCTCATGAAATCGACACATCTTCACCGGTAGCCAAGCCTCATTAAAAATAAGATCGAGTCGAGTCGTGAGAGAGCGTAGAGTATAGGATTTATTTTTCTACAATTTTAATTTATGTAATTAATTGATCATTTATAGTGGTGTCTGTTTGGACTCTTACGTGTGTAAAAAGATCTTGAACTTTTTATGTGGTGTGTCGTGGCCTGTTTTACTCTCCGATGAGGGTGAGGGATGACTTGAGTGGCTTGTAGGTTAGACATGCACATACGACTATTAGAGCTTCTAGAATTTTATTATTTGTGCTCGTAGAATCTAGGAGCACACTGCACTTTAATTGAGACGCACATTAGATTGTTCAACCTAGTCAAGTTCAAATCAATTTTTCACAGCTAATAGAACTTTCTGTTAGGTGCAGTTTTTTATTGGCTTGCATTCATTTAGAAAAATATTCAATTCTTGTCTTGCATCTCACATGGAGATTACGAGGAATCAATGTAAGTCTTCTCTCTGACCATACATCATCGTTTTTTCGTGCATCGGCTTTTCCTGATTTCTCCCTCATGTTTTGTCACATAATTTTAAAAAGGAAATTGGGACTGGACAGTAGATGTGCATTTATGCTCATCTAATTTTTCAGTGATCTCCTAACTAAAATTGGGACTGCCAAATATAGCTGACTTTTATTAATCCATAAAATTAAGAATTTTTGCGGGAGAGCGACCCCGACCTTGGATTCATTTATTTTTCTGAGTGAGCCAGAGACGAAACTTAATGGGATAGCACAAATCTGAATTTTCATATTGACTATTAATTCTATAAAAATGATTAGCTACTTCTCAGTGAGGATCGATGGGTAGCCGGTAAACTGTCTAGATTTTCTTAACATAGTGGGTGGTTTATAGGACACTACGTAAGGCTCCATCCTTAAGTAACATGGGTAGCTATTTTAGGATTTGTACTTACACCCATACTGGCTGAAAGTGGATGCAACTAGTCGTAAGAATTCAGGCCAATCTTTAAGAAAATTTTCGGTACCTAACAGCTCGCTAAATTTTTCCAAGATTGAATTTATCACAAACTAAAATTGAAAAGATAATTTGCCGAACTCTTGCGGCTTCATTGTTTGAGTTGGTGAACTTAGAGTTTGATTTGTTTTGCATTGGTGTGCATAAACCCAGCTCAAATATCAAAAACTGCACATTTATGTCATCACTCTCCTTTCTTGATCTGAAAAAAATAGAGTTTCTTATGTTAAGTACTCCAAGAACTTGAACATCTTTAACCAAGATCCGGTATATCAAGTAATAAACCTCCTTCAAAAATTATGCAACTTTTGTTCGAGCACCCACCATATCTGTACTATGAAAATGAATTTATTTCGGTCAAACCCAAATCGTCATCCATCATGTCATCTTATTCAAAAATGATGAGACATTTGTCCGAGTACCTATCAAATTTATATTAGGAAAATGAATTCGTCTCCATCAGACCCAAAGACTCAAAACCTCCTCCAACCAGACATCCTCCAACATTCGTGGGAAACTCCCACCTTCGGATGAATACAACCCACTCTATGAATTCCAATCCATGTTATCTGATCAAAGTCACCACAACATCACCTCCACCACTTGTGACCGCACATGATCAACTACCGTCTTGGGATGACCCAACTTATGTCAGATTTCTTTCTAGAATCCAAGAACCATTTGAAGAACAAAACATAGAAACAAACGATTGACAGAAATATCAACCCCAAAATTTTGTTGGGATAGGTCAATAATACACAAATCCACATCTTTCCTTGAGCATAGGGAATAATAAAGAAACCCGATCAAACCAGATGGAGTGGCCCACAGCTAATGATCAACCATATTGGATTGACCCTAATGATCAAATCCCTATTGACCAACCTGAATAACATTCCTTCATCAGCCTACACATACAGAGGAATAGACTGATGATATCGACACATATGAACATTGTATGACTCCATTGTTTGAGGATACGATCAATCATGACCATGGAAGTAGACTCTACTCAAACCAACATTGCATGCCTGAGTCACGACATGCTAAGTATGAGACCTACAGATTCCTGCAAAATCCTTCCACTGAGCATACTCCTTCCATAATTTTTGAGGTGAAATATTCAGAAAATAACGAGCATATATTGGATGTTCCAAGAGAATATTCTCCCAGTTCATACAGGAAAATGGAAGATGAAATGATTGGATATCAAGTTGAAACACGAAGGAATACTCATGAAACTACACAGACTGCACACATGATCGATCCTGAGAATTCTTTGGAGGATAATATTTCGAGGATAAGTAATAGATATGAATTATTGGAGGAAGAATATAGAAATTTCACTAACCGAGTAATTTCATTGTATGGAAACTTGGGAATAAAAGTGGAGTATGAAATGACTGGATCTAATGTTGAGAATCATGAAGATATTCAGAAACCCATAAAGTATGATTACCCTAGGGACGACCCTGACATCGACACCTCTGCATATTACTCCCCTAGGGATGACTCTGATTCTGACTCTTACTTGGCAAATCAAAATCCCTCATTGTCTATGGAAAGCACCACTTCACCACACCACATAGAAAATATCAAAAAATGAAATATTAAAAAATACTTAAAAAATAAAAAATCCAGAAAAATATATAAAAATTGAAACTGAAGAAGATTTGAAGAATTTAGATCCTGCTTTATAGGAAGCACTGGAGAAAAGATTGATTTTTCAACTTCCCTTGATACATGCCATTGAACACTTTCCCGACCTTAAACGATTTGTAACGAGCAAATTAATGATGAAAAAGTTGGGCAGGATGAGAACAAAGATGGAAAGACATATCTTGTCAATGGCCACCTCCTTGGTGTTGAGGATAAAAATCAAGAGCCGCATAGTGAAGCGATTGCCCATATTTGACTGTAGAATCAAAGACACCACATTTACCCATGCTCCAATCGATGACGACTCACCACTCAATATCCTCCCGACCTTTGTATATGACAAACTCAAACTTGGTCCTATCAGGAGAAAAGAGAGATCGTTCAACTGGCTGATCGATCTACAAAGCGATCGAGAGGAACAATTTCAGTTATCGTTACATTTCAAGGTGCTCTGCTCAAATTGGACTTCACAATCATTAATATTGAGCATCAAGGATAATTCAACCCGTCTCCTGTTATTCTTAGAAAGCCATTCTTGGCATTGACTAAGGCAATTATTGAGTGCGAGACTTGGGAAATCAATTTTACATCAATGAAGCACTTCAATCTCAAACAGTCTTTGAGGAACCACGATTTTCTGAGGCAACCCATGAAGCCCTAGACAACAGTAACCATCAAGCGGTAGATGAGCCCTACCTCGTTGCTACACCTGAGATAGCGGTTGTTGAAGAGACTATTGGTTTAGAATTCTGCATGTTCCATTCCCCGTTTCTCTCACCATGGAAAAGTGTTTCTTATATGATCCTGAGACTCATGCATGGGCTCACCTTAAGTCAACCTTCTCTGTCTACATTGACCAATTCAATTCAAATCAGGAATGTACCAACATCAAGTCAATTGAGAATGAATATGTAGAGACTCTCCCCACTGTTCCATTTCGCAATGCTCTCACCATGGAAAAGTGTTTCTTATATGATCCTGAGACATATGCATGGGCTCACCCTGAGTCAACAGTCTTCAACTACCTTGACCAACTCAATCCAACTCAAAATTTCACAACATTGAGAAAACTAAGAACAAATGCGCGGAACGAACACCGATCAAGGAGAAAAATTTCAATTCATCTAGAGACAAGTGTAAACACCTCACTCCATGGATCACCACTGGATGCTAATACCTTCGACCTTCTGGAAGAGTAATTTCTGGTGATTCCTCATCAGGTCTGGAAAGGGTAATCTACATGAATGAGGTCTGTTCGGTAGTTCTAAAACCCTATATTCGCAAGGATCCAAACTTCGATTCCTGTTGGATGACTCATGTTCCTCACTATTATTCATCCAAAGTCGATTCTCCCGGTATCATTAAATATACTGGAGTAATTTCTTATGAGCTGACTGAGACTGGTGCTTTAGAGTATTCATCATCCGAGGACGAATCGCTTGATCCCAAGAAGGAACATATTCAGGGAAAACAACTGAAGCAACTAAAGAATAAGAATATCTGGAGTGCCTCCAGATTCAAATACTATTCCAATAACTCCGATGATGGTTATCTTTCATCTGATTCATATGCTTCATCTACTCTCCAGCATGATTTCTCTGAGGATAACATTGACAATGGTGGGGAATCATATGCTTCATCCTCTTGCTATCATTACGATCTCCCACCACATGCTCACAAAAAGATTTGCTGAAAACTTCCTTAATCATCAGCTACCCTCCCGCCCTCTCAATCCCATCGGTTCTCTTGTACATCTTCTTACTCTACATAGGCCAAGGCCCAAGTATGAGTGGGGACCGATGCCATATGTATATACCATGTTCCTTACCAACTCCTTCTCTCTATCACCCCATTTCCACCCTTCTTCCGTACTTAGGCTGACCAAAGCCTAAGTATAGGGGGAATCGATGCCTATCTATATATACTCTCCTCATTCACACATCTTAACCGCCTCATTTTCACTCTTCTTCTATACTTAAACTGTCCACAACCTAAGTACAGGGGGTGAGCCGACTTCTATTGTTTATAATTCCTTTTCACTTTCTAACGCTTAGCCCGAGCTATGTCTTCTTTTCTCTTATTGTGCTCTGAGGACATAGCACTCGCTAAGTATAGGGAGTGTATATGTAATATGTATATATTTTACCAATAGCTCGTACTTTCATGTAAGTCTATATGTATTTACAAGATGGGTAACTAACTTGTAAGATATTCAAAAAAACAAAATAAAAAAGTTTTGCTACTAACACTGACTGTGTCCAATCAAAATTTTTTTAAAAATGGCTTCTTATTCATTTTTGCATAAAAAATAAATAAATAATTTACATTAAAAAATCACAAAAGTCAAAAAAATGTGTATGCATTTCACGCACCTAGACTTCATCCAGAATTACATGCATATGCATATGTGAAAATCCCTTGGGTTTTGAATCGAGTTATGAGCAGAAACCGAGAGTGGTCTGGACTTGACCTTAATCCACCTAATTTTCAGAGGAACTTCACCGAAAAATAGGATTTTCTAGGCTTCGGGTCTTTGACTTAATTCTTCGAGTTCCGCATGACAATGTACAAAAGTTTGACTCTCAGTGTCTAACCTGGTCTCTTCATTCTGGGTACGATTCTGGAATAGGGAATTTATTTGTACTCTCGCACTATGCACTTAGCTCAACTAAGACGAGATGTTGGAAGGACTGTGTGAGTTTCTTTTCTGGTGGCGTGGACATCTAAAGACCGTAGTATGGATTGAAATAAAGCTTCAGAAAAGGGATGGACAGCTACGCACAATTTTTTCTAAGACCCCAAAACATGTACGGAAAAATAGATTCTATATCCATAAGGGCACAACAAGATCCATGCAAAGCTACCAAAAATCTAAATACAAAGCCTACTACCAAATAAATATTTAACCAAAAAAGGTTCAAGCTTCAAGAAAACGTACACATCTTGGTGGAGACTCGGCTACACTGGTCAGCTTCACAAGGAGAGGAGACTACATTGGTCACCCTCCAGCTCTTTTCCCGTTCTTCTATAATTCTCCCCCATTTCGATTATGAACGCAACGCGACAGACCTTAGAAGGAAATACTTGACTCCCCAAAGACGAGTTATTGGAGAGGAGGTTTGCATGATAGTCCGTCATTCTGGATGGGAAGATCTAAAACCTTTCACACACATGAGTTGATTGTTCAATGTTCACGGGTTATGCTTTGGGAGGAGGATTGATCTAAGATGAGCTTTGAGCCCAAACTATGACAATGTTGTGTAGAACTTGAGGGCTGTTGATTTTAAAATTCTAAGTCTCACAGAAGTTCTACCACATAAATAATCCAAAGATTAGGTCTAGTTCCATTTTCACCTTTTGCTCATGATATTGGTATGGAACCCAATCTAATTTCACATCCTTGCATTTCTTTTGATGCGCAAGGACGAGCATGGTTTAAGTATAGGGGGATGATGAATCTCATATTCATCTTCCTAGAAGTAATTAATTAAGCTCAAATCCCTAAAATTCATTGGCATTTCTTCATTTATTCTGCATTAATAGCATTCATGCATGTATTGATAAGAATCGCATCTTATCACTCATAATTGCATAAAATAAGAGGCCAAAATCCCAACCAAAATGACATGTAAAATAGCCTAACTTCTCTGTTTTTTAACTAAATCATGCTAACTCCAATTGACCTGAAACCGCCTCCATTGTGTACATATTACTAACATGAATAAATGAAAAATACAAAAAATCACTAACCTAAATAAG